>WBNH01006049.1:152881-226773 GCA_013401255.1 Urocolius indicus
GGACAAGGGGTAATGGGATGAAGCCGCAACATAAAAAAATCCATTTAAACATAAGAAAAAACTGTTTCACTGTGAGGGTGACAGAGCAGTGGAACAGGCTGCCCAGAGGGGTTGTGGAGTCTCCTTCGAGATCTTCAAGACCTGCCTGGACATGTTCCTATGTAACCTGATCTAGGTGAACCTGCTTCTGCAGGGAGGTTAGACTGGGTGATATCTAAAGGTCCCTTCCAACCCCTAGCATTCTGTGATTCTATGATCTGAGGCCTGAATGAAAGTAGGTGTGTATTTGTGTCACAACAACTCCATGGAATACAGACTTGGAGTAGAGTTGCTGGAATTTTGCCTGGGGGAAAAGGACATGAAAGTATTGGTTGCCAGTCACCTGAACATGAGCCAGCAGTGTTCCCAGGTGACCAATGTCATCCTGGCTTGTATCAGAAATAGTGTGGCCAACATGACCAGGGATGTGATTATTCCCCTTGTGATAGTTTAGCCAGGTGTCCGCAAAGTCATAATATCACTCCCTGCACTAAACTGGACAAGAGAGGGGAAATATAAGGACTGAGAGTTCACTCAGCAATTAGCATCATGTGCAAAACACACTCAACTTGGGGAGAAAAGGGTTTGATTTTTTTAAAGGAACAATAAGATCAGGGAGATGAGAAATAAAACAGAATCTTAAAACATCTCCGCCCACCCCTCTCTCTTCCCTGGGCTTTCCTTCTCTCCCTCCGGCAGTGCAGGGGATGGGAGATGGGGGTTACAGTCAGTTCATTACAGATGGGCTTTGCCGCTGCTGCTTCTCAGGGGGAGGCCTCCTCACACTTCCCACTGCTACACTGTGGGATCCCTCCCACGGAAGACAGTCCCTCATGAACTTCTCCAGCTGGAGTCCTTTCTGTGGGATACAGTTCCTCACAAACTGCCCCATAATTGGGCCTCCCATGGGGGCAGCTCCTCATACCCTGCCCCAACGTGGATCATCCACAGGGAGAACAGTCCTTCAGGTACCAACTGCTCCAGCCTGGTTCCCTCACAAGATCACAAGTCCTGACAGCAAACTTGCTCTGGCATGGGCTCCTCTGTCCCCACAGACTCCCAGGTCCTGCCAGGAACTTGCTCCAGGTTGGGCTTTGCACAGAGTCACAGCCTCCTTCAGGCATCCACCAGCTCCGGTGTGGGCTCCTCCATGGACTGCGAGAGGCTCTCCAGTGGCCTCCAAGGACTGCAGGGCCACAGCTGCCTCACCACGGACTGCACCATAGGTCTCAGAGGATTTTTCTTTCAGGGCCTGAGCACTTCCTCCTCCACCTTCTCAATTCATCTTTGTGTCTGCTGAGGTGCTGTTCTCACATTCTCACTCCTTGTTGCTTCTGCAGTTTAGCAACTGTGCAGCAATTTCTTCTCCTTCTCAAATAATTCACAGAGGTGTTACCTCCATCAGTAATTCGCCAGACCTGGGTCAGTTGCAGGGTCCATCTTAGAACTGACTGGCACTAGCCTTATCAGCTACAGAGGAAGCCTCTGGTAGACCTTTGTTTAAAGAAGCTACTCCTGTAGCTCCCCCACTACAAAAAAACCTGGCCCAGGCAAAACCACTACATCCCTTTACTTGGCACTGGTGAGGCTGCTTCTTGAGTTCTGTGTTCAGTTTTGGACCCCTCAGTGTGAGAGAGACACTGGGATGCTAGAGTGTGTTCAGAGATGGGCAACAAATCTGTTGAAGGATCTGGAGCATAAGTCTGATGAGGAATGGCTGAGAGAACTGAGGTGGTTTAGCCTGGAGTAAAGGAGGCTGAGGGAGATCTTATTTCTCTCTACCTGAAAGGAGATTGTGGCAAGGCGAAGGTCAATCTCTTCTCCCAAGTAACAAGTGACAGGACAAGAGGAAATGACCTGAAGTTGTGCCAGGAGAGGTTTAGATTAGATTTTAGGAAGAACTTATTCACTGACAGGATTATTAAACATCGGAACGGGCTGCCCAGGAATGTATTGGAGTCATCATCACTAGGGATATTTAAAAGATGCATAGATGAGGTGCTGAGGGACATAGTCTAGTGGTGGACTTGACAGTGTTACATTGATGGTTGGATTCAATTATCTTGAAGGTCTTTTCCAACTGATTCTATGACTATGTGGTCACTAACCCTTATCCTGAGTGATCAACCTGTCCAGATAAGAGTCACAAAAAAGAATGACACAACATCTGTCAAACATGATAATCCATCTGGGAATACAAATACTCAGGCTTACCAGCATTAAACACAGCAAAGCAACCTTTAATAACTAAAGCTGATCTATCAAAAGAGATATATAAGAATAAACTGCAAAGTTTTTTAACTGGAACAAAAGGAGGCCTAAGAAAACATGGCAGTCAGATCTTCGATTTATTTTTTTTTAGAGTGAAGAAAAATGAACTTCAGAGAGCTCATTTATTTACAACTGGAAGTAACAGACTTTTCTCATGGGCTTTCAGAACAAAGTCCTTTGTAAATATGTCAGCTGTTCTGTCCTATGTCTTCTCCCTCAGTTCTCTTATCCATTTGTATGACCTCCTTTTGCAGCACTAGGGTGAGAGTAAAGAAAGAATACCGGAATAACAGCCTTCAAGTTGGGGTAATGATAGGGAGGAGAAAACTGCGGATAGCAGTAAGTTGCAAGCTGAGGACCCAAGGTACTTTTACAGAACAGTGACTCTCCTGTGCTGAAGATGAGACTTTAGAAACCTGAAGTGCTGCTGTAGCTTTTGCTTCTGGGCTTCTGGCTGAAGAATGTGTTCAGTTTGATGGGACTGCTGGCACAGCAGTACTTTTTGGTGTGATGTTGCTACACAGAGACCTTAACTGGTTTGGGGAGTCTTTCTGTCTCTGAGAATGCTGTCTGTTTGTAAACTCTTTCCTCCAAGGGCAAGCTGCATTTCATTATGTTTTGCTATTGATCCAAAATTATGTATAGGAGCACGTAGATTGTGAAGAAAATACAGACCTAAAGGTGCCGTGCTTCTTCCCTGGTCTGCTGATCAGACATAGTTATGGTACTGGTCAGGTCACAGTGTAAGCACTGTCTTACACAAATATTGAGGTCATTCCTCAGCAGCTGTAGTTGTCAACCAGGAGGTAAAACCAAAATTCAGCTGTTGGGTTTGTGAAATGGTCAAAAAGAGCTTCAAACATATTCAGCACTTGAAGTCTCACAGGAGAGCTCTATTAATAGAAAAACTATAAGCTGAAGAATCCCATTTTCCTTTTCTGTTGCCACCGCATAGTAAAATTTCAGTGTAAATTCAGATTTACAGAACAATAGAGCTGAAGATTAGCAATTAGACAAGTGGGTTGTTGAACTGTCTGTCTGGTTCTGCACCAAGTAACTGAAGTATCCTAAAAAAATATCAACCTATAAATAACTAAACCCGTACATACAAACCCGCATATTTTACAAGCAAAGGTGAAGAATATTTAGCATTTTAAACTTAATCTTCAAAGCAGAGTACAAGAGAACAGGGAGATAGCAAGTGGTGCGGTAGTGCTCTCTGGTGGAAGCCGAGCACCAGGCGACTCACCGGGAGAACCCATCAGTGGTCACGCGAAGTGTCAGCGCGAGGAGTGCAAGATGCCAGAAATCGTGTGCTCTGCAGAACTAGGGAATCCTCTGAGCTGCAGATGATAAGGGAAGCTGCAAAACAGTTTCAGAGGAGAATGGAGTTTTTTGTTAGCAGGTGTGGAAGAGGAGAGGATGGAACAGGGGAATGTATCATTTATGATGGAATGAAGTTTAGGCCTACATCTGACAGGGTTTTCAAAAGACATTCTCTCTGACGCAGGACATCCAAGACCTGGTCTTGTCACTGCATTTGGAAGCTTCTCCATCCAAAATCAGAGACCGAGACATAAATATTCCTGCATTTTCAGCATCTGTTTTATGCTCTATTATTAGGAAAATAAATGCAGAACTTTCAGATGTAATAGACAATATATCACCTAATCATAAAAAGGTCTTACTGTTACTATTTTTAAAGTATTCATAATTTTCAACTAAATACGGAAAGTTATAAGTCAAAAAGTGTAAATTCTGAGTCTGAATATTTTGATTCATTTCTTGGCAAGCGCATCTCTCAATCATTGATTTAAAAGCACAATCTTGGCTTTATCAGTAGGAAATATCCAAGAGATAAACAGATGGGATAAACATGCAAATAAATAAATCAGATACACAGATACATATACAAGTTCTTAGAATTTATTTTAGAGTACTTAATAGCATTAGTGCCTACAGGCAGCAAATGAGATAGCTCAATGCCTCATCACTGTTTAACTCCAAAATACAAAGAAAGATCTTTCCTGTGCCAAAGGGCTTAAATGCTAAGTAGAGATGACAAAAGAAGAATAAACATAAAGTATTATTATCCCCTTTGACAGAGTTGAAATTTAGGTATAAAGAGCCTGTGTCAGCAAACCACATAAGCACATACTTAAGCACATTCTGTTCTTCAGATATCTTTTTTATATATTTTGTTGAATGGAAACAGCATTAAGTACATTCCTTTCATTTTCATTGGGTGAGGGTAATTTAACTTGTTTACACTCAGAAAGGACTTCTAAGGCAAAAATAAGAATTTGCCTGGGAGTGGTCCTTTCTAGACCCAGTACTCCAAAGCTCTTAATCTGGAAGTTTTAGTCACCCAAGGCAACCTATGCAGAGTAAGTAACTGGATTTAGTAAAATTACCTACACAAAAAAACTTATAATATCCTACCTCAAAATGTATGCTGGGAGCATGGCATGAAAATTATAAGGGAGGTGTTTAGTGGGGGGAGCACTACAAAACTGTAACTGATGGTTCCTTTGCCAGAATGCCATTGTTTGTGTCAATATTTGCTGTATAAGTTAATCTTGGCTGAGGATTAACATGAAACAAATGTGTCTCACAGTGATATCTGCCAGTATTTAATGGGACCTCATGCAAACATTTTTCTCTTGGCCTTTCATTAACTCTATGTCAAGGACCTGTGTTCCTGAACATAGGAGACTCAGGGCAATGAAAATTTGTGTGTTTCTTCTTCTCTCTCTGGGAATTAAACAATAAATCAGCAAACCAACATAAAGCAGAAACGTTATCCCTATTTTCCAGAGAATACTGATAGCCTAGAGGAAGTTTGTTGATGCAACAGAGCAGAAATTTACCTTGAAGAAAAAGAGAGGCTTAGTATTTCTAGACAGAGCTGGAATAACTGAGGTCTAGGTTAAATTTTTATAGAATTTAAAAAGTGTTTACTGAAGCTAAAGCATCTTTATGGAGATTAATGCAATAACATCACAGAAAAGTGAACCTTAAACAGCAAGAAAATTGTTAAAAGCTTCCATTTGACTTTGTGCTGTTATTTCTACTGAACATCCAGAGAAATTTACTCTTGCTTGCAGACAAACCAATTTTATTGCCTGTGTGTTTGGTGGTATTGGTGGCTTGGAGAACTAGGTCATACAGATTTACCTGTTTACTTTCACCTTCCAACCCCCAGATCCTCACAGGATGATCTCTTTCTTTCTTTCTTTCCCAGATTTCCAGTTGCTGACCAATAAAGATGACATCACCAGAAATTAAAATTAATTACCATTTGCATAAAAAAATCTACATGCATGCCCTTAACATAATTATTTGTGTTCATCCAAAAGAATTTAGAAATTGGACTTTTCAATTTATGCAAACAAGATGAATGAAGAAGTATTTTGCTGGAGCTGAAGGAATTGCCTCTTCACAGCCCATCTGTTACTTCTGAGAGATGTGAAATAGTTCACTATTAAAATATATGGTGATTCAAATGCAAATGTATGTTTTCCTAGCTCTTTGACATAATTTTTCTGTCTATAGATTGAGGTACAGATACTGGCTTTGTCTATTTACCCATCATTGTTTTAGAAGATACACAGGAATTATGTTTTTCCCTCAAAGAAGTTGTTTTCCAGGCAGAGAGATGAAATCCCTCTGCAAGGATCCTTTCTGTGCTGTGATTCAGGTACTGCAATGTAATGATCTAATTTTTACTAACTTAATTCTGTAGATGAAGAAGAAATTATTCAAGGGATTTCCTTGACAAAATCAGTGCACGCACTTCTGCAAGTTATTTTCAGAAAAATCAGATGCAGCAAGTGAAAACTCTGTCTGACTGTTGTTTGTGTTACCACATGGTGGCCACATAACCCCAACGATATGGGCTGCTACGGCAGTAACAGCGAGAAATCTCTTGTATGCATCCCACACAAGATATTTTACATTTCATGCACACTAAAGGTCTTCTGTTCACGTCTTACAAACTGATAAACATCTCCTAGACACTCAGGTAATATAATTCCACGAACTATGAAGTTTTATTGTTGAACTAGTTATTTAGACTGAAATAATTTGTAATAAAAATAATAGAAGAATAAACATAAATTAATGGGAATTGTAGAACATCTTGTAGAAATCCCCAAATTCTGTTTTTTGAGTTCTGAAAATTAGTGAAGTTAGAGTAATAAACTGTGATATTTGAACATTATTTACACTTTATTTCTAATAGTGAAACCATATTACATAAGGATCACAGATGTTTTATTGATGCACTCATTACATCAGTTTCTGCATTAAAATTGGTTTACTTTAAAACAACCAAAAAGGCCAAACATATAGAAAATAGGGGGAAGTCTACCTGTCAGACTTTTAACTGAAAGCAATTTAAAATTTTTTTATATTTATCCTAGGAATAGTTTGTCACGCTTAGGGGAAAAATCAAGCTTTCCCCTAAAAATGAGATCTTTTGGCCAGGAGCTCGTCCCTTGAACAAGGTGGGGACATGAGGCAACTGAACCACATCTGTCATAGGGTACTGTGGCATCATCCCCAAAACAAGATATTGCATTTTTTGACCAAAGCCCAGAATATGTTCAAGTTAAGGTCTTTTCGTTTTTTGGGTCTAAATTAGTATTGACACCTTACGTGGATAGCAAGTGGTAGTCTCAAAATACTTTTTGTCTCAGTTTTGTTCATTGGAAATAAATTACAAAAGGTGAGTTTCAATCTATTTACAAAGTCTGAGGAATTGTCTCAAATAAAATTGGAAAATTTGTTGTTTAAAAGCAATCTTGTTTAAGCTTATTAAAAGCTTGTAGCCTGCAACACTATGTGTAGTAAACAACATCAGCAGGAAGAGCTTTCAAAAGGACTGTCCCAACTTCATCTTAGACCATGCAACCTGGTGGAGATGATCCAGCTTTTACATGGCTGCCTCTTGCAGATTCCAGAAGCCAAATCAATGCCTACCTTGAATCAAGCTGGGGCAATAGATGCACATTTGACAAGATCATAGAATCACAGATGAGAGTTTCCTCCATGGCACAGTCTCATTCTCATTGACTCATGACCCATTGCATGGTACATGCTGACAGAGCCTTTCCCGCTGCCTTTTTGTACCACAATCCTTCCCAGGTGATTGAAGCCTCTGCAGAAAAACATGAACTAACTGTCAGCACTGACATGGTACAGTTTATTTCCTCACTGGAAAGAGGACGAATCACAGTCTAAAGTGGAACGTGGGGTGAACCCAGGTCCCTAGGTGGGTGTCATAGCCCAAAATTCAGGTATCTCGGTAACCATCTGGTAGGGATACACTACTTTCTGTGAACATACTTTCTATATGGAAGTCCAAATCTACACTACATTTAAAAAAACCTGCTGGTAGCGTCATAAGGAAAGAAATCATCATGAAGATAATGAATTCACTGATGGACATAGTTAATGAGCCAAGGGAGATACAAGGGGCAACATGCAGGTGGGGACACTGAGGATGATTTGTGCCATGTCACAGAGCCAAATAAATGGTGCCGGAAAATACTGAGAGACTATCACCCGACAGCTTCCCACTCCTTTCCTCCAGGATTTTTGCACCAGGCTATAGAGTCACGGGGTTTAGAGCCATGAGAAATTAAAATTCTTTCTGAAATGGCTGTGTAGTAATGAGCATTGTCTCAGAAAACTGGAATCACGCCTTGTGTATTCCTGAGAAAATGCCTTCATTGAGAAGAGATGTGTTTCAGGGAAATACCATTATTGTTTCAGGTTGCCCCTTTGTGTGTTCTGTAAATCTTCAAAGTGATTGTGACTGTAATTCATCTGGGCCGTGGGCAGAAGGAGACATTTCTCTCAAGAGGCGGACAGACTACATGTGTGTGTGGTCCAAGAGAAAGCAGCTTTAATCATGCGCTGAGAGTAATAGGCATTGTACTGTGACTAAATTTACTGTGCTTTCTGGCAGACTCTTTCTGTGGGGAGAAGTGGTGCATTTCAAGCTCTAATCTTTGTTTTGTCTGTAGATTTTCACTCTTTCTATACTAACTTGATACTAAGGGCCCAATCTTCACAAAATAAGGCCCAAAGTCAGCATCTCCTTTTGCAAAGTCGAGTACCTAGCACATATGCATCTGAGTACAAATCAGGAATGACTCACAAAGACCTCTAGACACATGGCTCTGCAAAATTCCTTTTTGCTTTCATGTGTGTTAAAGGTTTTACATACTGTAGTTATGTTTCTGAGAATAAGATATTGGCTGTTTAGTTCAGGGATACATGAACTAAGATACATCTCATTGCCAAAGACAAATGAAAAATTGAAGTACAAGCACAGTGCCAACCCTGCAGTTGAGTCCCCAGCTCAGCTTTTATACAGATTTAATTGGCAAGGCAGCAGTCTTTTCAGGTCTTTTTAGATTTGATCATCCTCTTTGTACAAAATTAAGAGAATTAAGGTCAAATTCAAGCATAAAATAATGCCATAAGACCCTCATTGTCCTTGTGAAATGGACAAACATGATGTGTTTTTCTTCAGTTTGATTTACACCACCAACATTTGGAAGCAGAGTCATTGTTTGTCTGAAACTGCCAAATATTTTCTGTTTAATTACACAATGCAACCACAAACTCTCCTAGGAAAATATTTCTTACATATGTATTTATTTATTTCAGTTGATGAGATACTATCAAATAACTAGACATATTTCTCAGAAGAACAAGTTATTCTTGAAGATGCAACATTTATAAGCAATGTAAGAAAAAAGTAGTTGTATGGTTTGGATTTTTTTTTTTTTTACATTTATCTGGGAACAAGATATGAAGTGTATGAGTGAAGTGCAGAAGATAGGATCTTTTTTATTTTAATCACAGTAAGTACAAAAATCGATAGCAGAATAAGGACATTATGCTGTATTGAAGCTATGTGTCATTTTATGCCACAAAGAGCAAGTAAGGGGTGTTAACATGCTTCCTCAGTCTTCCTTTTCTCCACCTGTACTTCTGTCCTGCTCACTGTCTGTCACAGCCAGTCCATCCTGTCAGTATGGAATTTAGCTTTTTAGCTCTGAAGAGAAGGTATCTCATTGTCACAAGATGTAGCTAGAGAAAGTAGTTCAGAATCTTTCAAAGGTAAATTGTACTTTTATGAATAAAATTATAATATGAAGTTATATTATCTTGAGTTATAAGTATAATCCTTTAGGGCATAAACCAATCACCAACAGGCTTGACAAAAGAATGTCTTCAGGCAGTGTATTATTACCAGTGATGAGTGATAAGTTATGTTACTTTCCATACAGAGGTACTGACTTGCAGTCAAAGTGATCTTTTAATTTATTAGAACAACATGACATAGAAGAAAAAAAGCATGTGTTTCCAAGAAAGACGGGGTCTTGCATATAAAGCATCCAATCAGTGTGAACAAGGCAGCAGGCACAGTGCTGGAGTCTCTTTTCAGACAGCAGACAGTTTACAGATTTAAAGGAATATTGAAAAGTAACCTTATATTTATCACTAAAGAAAGTCAACTGCTGATCAGAAAAGACAACTCTTTCCACTCTAAAAATATTCCTTTCATACTCTTTAGCTCATATCCTCTAAAGGTTTGGGATTCCACTTTGCTTTCCACTTCTTTTGTGGTGAGAAAGGCAGCTTGACCCCGATAATTCCTTCTCTCTCATTTTGTTTTTCACCAGTCTTAGGGGCTTTGGGGTGAACAGTTCCACTCCTGACCATCACATCACCTCTTGTCAAACAAAACATCTTCTCAGGATGCTCACAGTGTTTGTCTCCCATTGAGCTCCTGGCAAGAGGAAAATAGCACTGCTAGCAAGAAGCTGCTGAGTAGCAGTTGGGTAACAAAAGAAATCTGGTATTTTCAAATAAAAAACTGTGAGTTGCAACACACTGTGGCATGGCTATCATCCAGAAGAATGGACTACTGGTGGAGGTGATGGTGGTGGTGAAAGACCTTGTGCTCTCAGCCCCCCGTATTTAGGTGTGTCCTTCAGCAGCGAAAAAGGGACAAAGTCCCTAGCCAGGAGTGAAGCAGTAAGGGGATAGCAGAACAGATTCTGAGGGCACCTCAAGACAGCACCACAAGTAGAGTAAGATCAAAGTCCTCAGGGACAGAGTCAGTCAAGCCCCCAAAACACAAGCTCCAGTGTTCAACCTTCCCCTGTTCCTCTCCTCCCTGTGTAATTTCCTGAAAAAGGGTGTATCATTCAATGTTTTTAAATAGGTTACATGTCCCTCATCGTTATTTTAATTTTAAAATGTTCTGTAAAACTAATTATTTTTAATGTTGCTTAAAAAAAAAGGTGTGGCAAAATAATATTTTTAACTCTAACAGTTTAAATTGAGAACCCTTATAAAATTACCAGCAGTCTTTTGAACTGCAGCTCAGAAAGATATTTCCTTTTATGACATTCACTCCCTTCTTTATATAATATTTAACCCATGGAGCTGTAAAGGTTATACGAGCTGCATACTTTGGAAGGTTTATTTCTCATTCCACTGTTATGACAAGCAAATAAGTGACCAAGTAAGTAGAGTTAAATAAATGAAGCCAGAGAAACACAAGCCAAAGTGAAGTATTGCTTATTCTTAATCCTGCCTCATTTGGGGCACTTCTTTGTGAGAATCTCAAAGTAGCTGAAGATCCCATCAAAGAAAAGCCAGTTATAGAGAACTTATCCCAGGCGCTCATGTGATCAGGTAATGTACTTGATTCACACAAACAGGTAATCCACAAGGCTGCACTCTAGACAGTTAAGTGGCTTTAACGTAAACTTCTATAGCAGAGGGCTGGAAAGCAGATAAAAGCCTCATTTGTCTTCTGAGTCCTCACTGAAAATCTGCCCATTATACAGTGCAGACCGATGTGGAGGCCGCTGGTGCCTTTTTGATGTGGAGGACGACGCTTTCGTCAAGGAGTCAATGGTTGATGTGCTCCCTGCTCAACCCACCTACTCCCCATAGCAGGATCAGACCCTGGGCAGGGGCTTTGCTCTGCTGCCCAGTGTCAGCAAGCTGCAGCGGCTGCTCAGTCGTCACAAAGGCTTTGCCACGGGAGAACACAGTTCTCAGTTCACAGACAGATCAACAAAGGTTTGCTTATGGCTTCTGCGAAAAAGAGTTTTTTTGTGTAAGGTTATTTATCATCCGCTCATGTCATCATTCCTAGGTTTCTGGTGACAGTTGTGGCATGGACAGTGTACAGAGTCTTTTGTCTGTGAATGTTAATATTTCTTTGAAGAGTAAGCATGAAATATATCATAACAAGTTTACTGATAGAAGAGCTGGAATGACTTCATAAAAGGAGAGGATCGCAGAAACAGACACATAGCTGTTTGTGGTCTCTGTTTAAAAAGTAAAGCTATGTTCAAAAGCACAAAACTAAACAAATTTTGCATTTGTTCTAGTAGTCTGAAGCTGGGACCCAATCCACCCCTCAGTGAAGTCAGCAAGACTCTTCTTGTTGTCATCAATGAGCTTTTCATCCAGCCTCTGAGAGGTCTAAATTTCTTTGTGATTAAACTTCTTTCTTGATAATTCAGACAGGTTTAGATGAAGTTGCCATGCTCCATCACCCTCTGAGGCCAGAGCTTCTAAAAGGTACTCAGAGCCATTTCCCTGGGAGCAGGGACGGTTGTCCCTCCTCCCAGGTGGCTGCCATGTAAAGTGACGGGATAGTGTCAGCCTCTCCATCTCCACTGCCTCATCCTCTTATTGGTTCAGGAAAGCATTTATTTCAAACTTGAATTTTTGCAAGTCTTGTTGATACTTCCATTTTCTTTGAATGCCAACTGTTCGAGGACTAGGTAAACCATCTGACAAAAACCACCAGAGTTTTGGGTATATCTTTTGTGTGCCACAAATCAATTTATGATTAACAACTGCCCCGTCATCTAACAAACCTGAATCTGGCAGCATGATGTCAAAAGCAGATACTGGTCGCCCATGGAGATAAGTAAATGCCTAGGTAAATGTTCAAAGTCCACATTATGGAAATCCTTTCATTGAAAAAAAAAGAAAAGTGTTTCTTTTCTACTAGAGGTACTCATCAGTTCTGGGGCAATTTGTGCTGCTGCTGCTGCCGCCATTAAAATATAAAAAATATGCTTCTGAATGAAATTAATTAATTAATTTGTAATTCTGAGCTTCTGGAAGCAAAAGTCCAAGTGAGTTGCCTGCTACCGAGATATGCTACACCAGTTCTGCAGTTTTCAAACCCTTCATAATCTTTTGTGATTGCTGGTGGGAGCAGCCCACCCAGCATAAAAGGCATGCAAACGATTTTAACAGACAAGCTTTGTGTTGACCAAGATTTTCAGTGTTAAACTATCCAGAAAGATTTAGACAAATTGTTCCCTATGGTAAAATGCATATGTTAGTTTAAAGATAAAGAGAAATGAAATATGTTATTTATAGCCTGAAATATCCTTAATATTACACATATGTGTATTTCACTTAATCATTGTTTTGATAAATGCCCACACTGCTAAACACCTAATGTATAACAGGATGTGGTTCCCACTTAAATTAGCAGATGCTACAGTTTCTGATTGTTAATGATGGACCTGTTTGCCAATAAAAACAACTGATGGATCAGCATGTGTGAGCTACTGAACCTGAGCAAAAACCCAAACTAATGAGAGAGAGAGAAAAATGCTTCAGGTCACAGTCAGCAGATGGGAACTGGCCAGATGTCTGTCTGGGGCAAGGAAAGTGCAGCACGCATTTTAAATGTATATCTATGGTTTTTATATAGCAGCAACCACTGGGAAGTTCAAATACTTGGACTAAATAAAGCAGTAGTTTTAAAGTTTGTTTTTGCAGTTGGGAGGCAGAAGTAAACAAAAAGGGTACATCTGTAAATCTGAAGCTTCAGCCAATAGATGCCACTGAAACAGTCATGGCATGCTATTTAGAACACAAGAAATAAACTCAAAATGTTGCAAGTTGGGTGAAAACTGCATTAGGTGATTTTGGCAACACAAGATGCCATATGCGAGCAGATGAAAATAAAATTGAAATTTAATTTTTTCTTCTGTTTTTATTAAGCAAGACATGCTATAAAAAGTAACATGTCTAAACAACATTTTTTTGCAGAACTGTGTGACACATGCAAGTGAATGGAGAATATTAGCTAAAAAAAGATGAAATCGTGCCATTTCTAGTAAAGTACTGTTACATATTAAAAGCTAAGCTAGCTAATTTCCTAAACATGCAGGCAGTAAATGTATGATTGAAAACGTCAGGATTTTTAAAATCACACCCTACTGGAAGATTACACGTGTCATATATCTCTGAGTAAAACAAATAAAGCCTGCTTATTTTTCAGTGAAAAAACTTGCACTTCTGCCCTGATTCAGCAACCTGGTGACACTGTCTCTTGGAGATTTATTCACCAGCTAGAAGATATGCAGGTGCTTAAGTGCCTGGCTGGACTAGGGCCTATAAGACAAAATTCATTATAAATATAAATGCAACTTGTTCATGGATTGAAGCAATTTGAGCATTTCATTTGACTTCTCTATAAATGGAATTTCCCTGTGTGCAGTTCACAGCAAACTTATTTTTCTACAGGGATGTGATCCAGATTTGGAGTCAATGATCATCTTTCCACTCACTTTGGTGGGTTCTGGATTTGTCTCAGGCTGCAAGAGGGGTATGTCTGCCTGCCAGCATCAATCCTGTTCTTTCGCCTAAGTTGAGATGGTATCAGCTGATGGGTGCTTCTCTGTTATGTTGAGGGAGCCATAGTACTTGAAAAGGAAGTTGCCATGACCAAAATAGTTGTATTGTGCTTTTTGATGTCAAATTAAGCAGGAAATAGAGAATTTTTCTTTTGGAGAAGCCCCCCTAACCCCTCAGGACCTTTGGGTGCAGCAGGGGCAAGATGTAGCTGTAGACAAATTGAGACATTTTTTCCAAAACCTCGTCTCCTGCTGTTGCATATGGAAAATAAGCTCAAATGGATCATAGCAATGGAAAGAAAATGCTGATAGCAAGTAGGGACAACGCTAGAGGGCAAGGGAAAGGAGGCAAAAGAGAGATAGCTGTCAATCAGCGTCTTCCTTGGCTGGTTCAAACAATGTCGGATGTGGTATGACAGAGATCCACCCATCTTGGGGCAAGAAGATTGTGGCCAAACATCCATTTCTGTTGCTTTTCTTCTGCCTTCACATCCTCTTTGCCAGACAAGATCCCTGTTATTTAAGAGCTACAGCTAAGACAGGTATAGGACATAATATTTTGGGAAAAATAAAACCACCTAGTAAATTCGGTGGCATTTGTCATGGTGTGTGTGCTTTGTATCATGCACGATACTGTGCCTAAAACATCCATCGCTCAGTCATTAAAACATCGGAAAGAAAGGTAGAGGTTATTCAAGCACAAGAGAGCTCCTGTTCGATGGTTTGACTGAACAACAATAGAAATCTGCACCTGCACGAGTTTCTGCCAAAACTGATCTCACACAACTGTTGATCTTGATTAAATTCATTAGGCCAGAAGAGATGGATTTCTATAAATATTATTGTGCATGCTTTATGGGTTATGCTCCTGGGTGGAATATATGGTGGTTTTTGTTCAGGAGACAGTAGGAAAATCATGCTGAGACCAAGGCCTGCTTTAGAATTCAACAGATTCAGCAAAAACTTTGGCCAGGACTTATTTTGGACTTCAATAAAACTCTATTATAGGAGTTTCCGTAAGTTTAAAGGAACTGTCTGAGAGTTTGTATATATTATAAACCCTATTCTGCACAGATTTTGCCTGCAGTAGCAAAGCAGCAACATTTTTCAACGATTCTGGCTTAAGTTATAAAGCTTTATCCTGGAGCGATGAAATTAGAAAAATATTTTACAGAACCAGAACACAGGTCACATATTTGCAATATCTTTCTTTAGCATTAGTCCTCTTTGAAAGAAATTTTATGTCACAGCTGCATAGCACACGTTGACTGGTTGCAACCAAAATATGGAAAATAAATCATAGGTTTGTCTTCTCAGTCAATAACATAAGGGAAAATAACAGGCTTTCATTGCTGATATTTTTTTCTCGCTTGTACCTATGCTGTGGGGATGTGTCTTTGTATATGTATATACAGACTTATGGAAATCTACAAATCTAATTTTGGCCTTTTCACTTTTCTTTGATTTACTGTTGTGTAAACAAAATGACTGAGACTTGATTAGAATCTTGCTAAGTTAATCAGGTTGTTTATGTCAGTAATTAGTGTTGTCTGTAAAGACTCACAGCCTGCCCCAAGGTACATAATTTACCCTTGCCTTTCACCCTTTGCATCATCACATGCATCAGTACAAAGGGAGCGCAGACATACGTGCTGCTGAATACTCTCTTCACTCTTCACTCTTTTTGAGTGGTGTATGACAACCAAAATCTGTGATCAATAAAAACACAAAAGTTAAATAACATAGCAGCATAAGGAGTTGTGCATTGTCTGATGTAAAATGGGATAGTGACTTTGCCTATGTTTTGGTGAGCAGAGTCTCCTTCCCACTGAGCTACCTTGTGAGTGGAACACCAGGCAGTGCCCCTAGCAGCAGATGTATGAGAAAAGCATGGTAATGGGTAACTCTGAAGCATGAGCTCCTCTCTTCCCTATATGTATGCTGCCAGACACACAGGTCTACAGCAGTACATGTTTTGGGGAACTCTGCCTTGTTGCAGCTGTGCCAAGGTGCATCTATGGAAAAACAAAACAGCTCGCCAGGGCTAGGGTTCTGGCAGAGGTTCATGGACATGTTTTTTTAAATGTGTGTGCCTAAGCATGCACATACTCAGGGACATGGTTTAGAGGTGCGCTTGGCAGTATTAGGTTACTAGTTGGACTTGATGATCTTTAAGGTCTTCCAGCCAAAATGGTTCTTTGAGTCTATGTTTGTGTACATATGTGCATAGGGCTATAGAGCTAGAAACAAGATGTCACAACAAAGCACATTGCTGAATATATAGCTTATATCTACCCTGAGCTCACAGCAGACTGTTTATAAAGGAATTATTTTAATGTAAGGAAATTCTCTCTGAAATAGAATATGGTTATTGTTTGAGAAGAAGCACTATTCAACATTGTATACCAAGACAGTATCCTCCCTCCTATAACAATGTCTTTTAAAGCACGAATAATTTATTCATTGAAATCTGGCCAGAGTGGAATATGTGAAGAGGAATCAGATCTGCTATGTACCTACATTTCTTTAAAGGATGTGTCATCAGTGTTAGTCTAAATAGAGCTACTGGGTTCTTGGGTTTCACAAAATTTAAGAAATTGATGAATATTTTTTCTAAAAGAACTGTTTCCTGATAACACGTTTATGTCAGACTCAGGAAGAGAATGCAAAATTAAAGCAGTCTTTGCAAATAATAGTGTGAAAATATTTTATTCCTGATATATGAAGATGATCTGATGACCAGAGGGCCTGAAATACTACAGGACTCAGCAAAATTGGAGCATCTTTAGAAAACAAATGGGAAAAGCAGCAAAAACATTTTCACATACTGCCACTGAGGAGTCTATTTGATTTTAGGAAGACTTCTTTATTTTCTTCTCTTTTATTCTTTTTTTTTTTTTTTTTTTTAGGAAAAAACCTATCAGCTAAACCTTTTAATCTTCAGTATGTCTTCATGAGAGACATCTTCTCTTCCTTTCACACTCTTGAATTGAAACTTATTATCCAACTGCCCAAACTCTTGGTTCCTATGTTTTCTAAGGCGGGTTCTGAAGTAATTTCTGAACTGAATATTTGTACATCCAGGTAAAAATTTCTTTGCCAGATTCTGTTATTCTTAGCTAAAGATGAGATGAATACCACTAATGTGGTGTTTATTTCTCCTTACTTTGTTATAGAGAGCCTTACACAACTGATTCACACAGGGTGCTTTACTTTCAGACAGCAAAAATGAGGTGAGATAAATTCTACACTAATAAGCACTGAATTATTTTGCCTGGGCTGCGTGTGATCAGATATTCAAAAAAGGCTTCATCCCAAACCTTTATGCACTCACTGGGAAAAATGGGGAGGTTGAGGACAAGACAAATGACTTGACATTATTTTGGGATCCTTCCAGATAGATATGGAGGATCATTCCATGGGGATTTCTAATCCCAGGAGAGAACACAGGACTGTGCATGACACCCTTGATCGGAGGAATCAGAGGCAGCTGAGAGTAGCTCAAGGGGCAAAAGACATGAAAGCAGCCCCTCATTTTATTCAGAGACAAAACTTACTTTTACTCCAGTGATGTAGTTTTACACATTTGCAAGAGACCATCTTGCAGTGACATCCATGCAGCCATTATAATGGAGACATGGAAAATCAAGATATTCTCAAAACAATATCCATATTCTCAGCATATGGCCCATGCAGTGAGCCCTTATTTGGGTCAATGAGAATTTCTCATGCAGAATGAGCACAGAAAACATGCACAGTCTGTGCCTGAGAGGGGGCATATGCCTGAAATAGCTAAATATTTTAACAGGAGAAACACAATTTAATGAAGGAGCTAAGTACATAGGCAGGTTTTATTGAGGCATTAATTTACACAAGCTGCATGATTGTGTTCTCATGAAATCTGACATGCATAATTACTAAAGATGTTAATAAATAGTTAGCAAATCAGAGCAGCTGGGTATGATGATATCCAGCTTTTCTAAGAAAAGCCAGACTTTAACCTCACCACCATTAATACTGTGAAACAAACTCTGGCCAGTGCATGTGATGGGATATCCTAAATAGATGAGTATTCATTGCACTCCCCATCCTGGATAGTGCAAAAAGGCATAAGGTTGGCATTTTCTTTGATGTGGACCTTCCAGAATAATTGCCTTTAGTTGAAAAAGTAAAACCCAAAGCAAATCCCTATAAATGATGCAAAGGAAGGAAGGGTTTCTGTTTTCCTTTGAAGTCATGTGAGTTGTTCAGATACAGAGATTGATGCTGCTTGAGAATGTGACTAGTATGTAGCTGCAGTTAGTTTTCACCACTTCTTTTCTAAGTGATCTGTTGAGCTTATGTTAAAACCATAGCGGTGCAGTTAAAAATTACTCCATTTTCTATTTATGATATCAAAATGTTTTCATACCTTACGTGGCTAAAAACCACCTCTCTTTCATTCATCTTTTGCCAGTTCCTGATAGCAATTTCAGAAGTCAGTTCAGCAAAATCTACGTGTTCTGTTTATGACAAAGATTAGCAGATTCACTCTATGCATTTCTTGCTTTATTAATTGTTGATATATTTATTCAGAATTTCCTGCCATCCATTCACATTTCTGCACAACTCTCCACGTTTATGCTGAACATGCTACTCAGGTGCTGTTCAGGAAGTTCTGCTTGTCAGTATATATTTATATGTCAGAAACCTGCTTGTTTGGAGCAGAACCGAAACTGGGGATAAAGTATTGTTATGGCAGACCTGCAGCTTGTCACCTGGAGAAGGCTTAAATTTCCTCAGGAAATGAGAACTGACATTAACTTCATGGACCAACATCGCATTAGCACTGATACAGATGTAGATATTGTATAAGATAAATCCCATCTCTTCAGATCAAGGAATATTTACTTACATATACAAGGCAAACCATACACTAGACGACCATTTTTTTGATCAGTTGGAGAACCAAGCGAGAGACTTTGACCCGATTCAGCCACATAGGGACTGTGGTGTTGACCACCTCAAATGTCAGGAGAAAGTCCTACCTGTTGTGCATTGCCTATCCTGTTGTGCATTGCCTATCCTGGCAAGCTCTCCCTGCTAATCTGTCTGACATTTCAGACAGAAAATATTATCAAAGACAGCACAGGAAAATCTACTCCTTGACAGACTGATCTATGCCATAATCTTTCTGTGCAGCTCCCTCAATCCTGTTCAGATGAGTAACTGACCAAACTCTCAAGACTGTGTCCATGGCTCCAGACTCTTTGCAGACTCTTAGCGTGGCTGACATTAGCTTCAACAGAGGCTTTGTCACAGTCAGACCTCATCTGCTTATATTTTTGGAAACTGCCTGTCCAAAGTCCAGAAAATCCTCTCCCAAACAAATGTGTCTGTGACAGTCCCACCCTACCACTGGCAGGCTCCAGCCTCCTGACATGACCAACAAGAGGTGGCTGCCAGTCCCACAAGCCAGCCTTTTAGGAACACCAAGATCCTCTTGAAAAAACCCCAATCCCTAAATCTCAGAGATGACAGATTGTGGCAATTAGCTGTGAGAGTATCCAGCCTCCTTTGTAACCAACAATAGCAGCATCAGGTTTGGAGGTAACAGCAGGCTCCTTTGATAAAGGCCTTTTCCAAATGCCAGCTTGTCACTTCACGGCAGGAGAAGAACTGAAAGCATTTCAAGGGAAGAAAAGAAAGTTACATACCTCAGGAAGCTTATTATAAGGTGTTGCTTTTATAGTGTTGCATTTTATTGTTTATTTATATACAAATCCTGAAGGGTAAACTTCTGCATTATAGCATTTGACCTTAAAAATGCAATTTTCTCTTTCACTGTAGCAGCTCAGCTTGTACCTAACGATCCACTGAAAAAAAGCATAGGAACACTTTCTATATGAAAGAGCACTTCACATTTCTCCTTCAATAACCATCAGAATCAGGAGTCCCTTTGACTTAGAATTAGACAGGTTAAGTGACAAATACAAATATGGACCTTTCTTTTCCCTGGATTGATAGGTGTTTTCCCTTTTTGTCTCAGTTCCCTACATTTTTTTTGATACTCAGACTATGAACATTCTGAATCTGTTCTTCAGGATATTGTAGCATATCATGCATTCCAACACTGCACCTGTAATTCATTAATAAAAAAATGAAGTAAAGATTTCACACAAATCTTCTCTGACAAATAACATGTATTTTGTATGTTCTGTTTTGGCTCACTTTTTGGTGTTTCAGGGTCTCCAAAATATTTTCATCGGATGACAGAATCTGTATTACTTTTTTCATTTTACAATTCAGACAGAAATCGTGAAAAATAAAATACATTTGTGACCATATTCTCATCTGTAATACTGCTTAAAATTTTCCAAATGTTGAAAAACAAGGGAGGTAGTGTCTTTTTTATTTCTTAAATCTGTGCTGATTGCTGAGAATTTTATCAAGAATGGATGTGAAGAATGATTAGACTGAAAAGCTGCATCATTTCTACCCATGGGCTGAAAAGAAACACAGCAAAGAGACTCATTATTTCTCTTCCCACATCCATCACAGTGATTACTACCCTCTGAAGTTTGGGCAGACATACCAAAGCACAAAGTTTCCTTTTTTTAACCCCTCTCCATGTTATATGAGTTTTATGTCACTTCAGAATAGGACTAATAACCAATACAAATAAGTTGTTCATTATGAAGATTAAAAGAATAAGTTTTACTGTAAAATCAGTAGTTATTTATTTTATGAAAAAATGCGCAGATAGAATATCAAAGGACATAGAAGACAATGTGGAAGCCCATGGGGAAGATCAGAACAAAATATTAAAGGGAAATAATTTGCTTTGAAAGCAAAAATCTCAAAATGTAGCACAGAACTTAGAATGAAATGTCACTTTGGAAAAAAATGAAATCTGTGATTTAATCCAGATCCATTAGAGACAATTTCCAGTTGATCTAGAATGATTTTGTGCTTTTCTTTAAATTGACAAGTTAGAAGTACTAATTTTTAAAATGTCAATATTTTGTGTCCATTTCTGTCAGAGTCTTTATCTCCAGATGTGGGAACACACCCACCATCGTTACTATGTATGTGCCTCCCTACTTCACCTCCCATGGGGCAAGCTCTTCTACACTATCTTAAAGTAAATATTAGTTAAGTTTATGAGACTGTTTATTTCATAGTAACTTGTGAATGATTAGTCAATGAAAAATCACTGCCCAGAGAAGGCACATGAATGAGTTGAAAAACTGTCCAGAAAAGTCTAATACATCTAGAAGTCAAGAGAATAATGATCAAAACCCAATGTTCTCTATTGTTGTGTAATTTGCCTCACATTCTGTCATCCAGGCATGCTACCCTACTTTTATGTAGACACATCAGCATACAGATTTTTCTAGCTGAAATGTGAATTCAGGTATTTTATACCTTATGTTAGATAAATCTAGAAATCCTAGTCTTCCCTGTCTTCTCAGGTAAGCCTGTACTGTTTAAAATACTAGCTGCATATACTGACTGAATTGTCTCAGAGATCTTCTGGCAATTGAAGACAGATGGAGATACCTTTTGTATCTCAATCTGGAGAAAGTTAGAACATTTAAAAATTAATTAGAATATACTTTCTGAGACTATATTAAAAATGTAGAGCTAGTTTTAAAGAATATGAAGCCACAAAATACCAGCACATAACTGTGCTTCAGATTCAAGATACCTCTCAGTAGTAAAGAATTCCATACTTCACGATCTAGAATAGTGGCAAGTGAAAGACTAAATAAAAAACAGCCTTGCAGAAACTTCTACAATTAGCAAGTTGTCTGCAGCTACTGACAAGTAATTTGACAGTGTTGCTGCCATATTTGCAAAGCAAAACTGAAAAAGATGATAAAGGAGCTCCAATTTCTACTTATGATTACACCACTCCATACTTTAAGTCCATTTCATGACATGCTTTAGGTACTAATGGGTAACTTTTCACAAAGTGATGTTTTCAAATGAATCTCATATGACTATTCCACAGGTAAAGATACAGAGGCACACAGCAGCTAAGAGTAAATTTTAAAAACACAAGTGCTGTAGCTGTGTCATTGCTCAAACTCAAAAAAAAAATAACTGAAAAAAAAGAAAAAATCTAGTTCACTCATCTGTCTGATCATTTATCACGGGCCAATCAAGATAATTTGTGTTCTGAATAAAGGATTTAATACTTCATATATTTTTCACAAGACAAATCCAACTGCCTTCTTTACTAAGAACCTCTGCTCTTCTCAAGGCAACGGATGTGGGCTGCACATCCCTCATAGGAGTGCAGAAGCACGTTTTCTTCATGGTGTGAAGTTTATCTCCAGGAAGGTGGAAAGAAGTGAGGCCAGGGCTGGCATGTCTGCCCAATATCTCATACTCTATTCATTCCTAGGACACAAAATTTCCAAGGGCTAGTGGGATTGTGGCACAGTAGGAGGCTAAACTTGCAGCATCACAGTTTTGCCATGGTCTTCCCTTTCTGTCCCAGGCGACAGGGAGTTAACTGGCTTCATTAAGCATACAATAGTCATCTACAGGAGCTTAAAGCAGAAATCAAGCTCTATTGTCCTACACATATGTAAGTTAACAAGGTTTCCAACTCTGCAGAGAGACAACTTTTCATCTCAGTAGGACTAATGATAGTATGAACTCTTAAAAAGACTATTTGGACTCTGCATGTGCCTTAGCACAGCTTTGTTTTACGGAACTCCACCAAAAAGGTGCCTGCTGAAAAAATTGAGTAAGATTGTTTTAAATTATCCTCCTTCTAACAAGATAACTGTAAACTGCTGCTTTGCCATGTGGTGGAGCTGGTAGACAGCAGTTCCCAAATTGCATTTTTTCCACTGTAGAAGTTGTTGCTATGTTTGGAGTCTTTCCTTTTTAACAGTTTTCACAACTATGTTTAGTCTGGTAAACTACCTATAAAACTTAATCTTTGCTTTTGTATTTATGTCATAAACCCTCAACACTGAGGAAAACTTCAAAGCTTGATTTTCAGAGTGAGAACTGCCAAGTCTGATGGCAACTTTCCACACCAATGCTTAATGACAGCTCATCTATTATTCCATGAAGAGCAATGCATCTGAAGGGATCTGTAGATCTCATTTTAAAATTTTCTAGACGACAGAGGAACTTCTAGACCACCATTGAAGACATACATCTATAGCAATGCACACAGCATAGGTAGAGCTGGAAACACAATCCAGAAACAAAATATTGTAAGCTGTTTTGCGTCTCAGCGAAATGCCTTTTTTAACACATAAGAGGGTTTCATGGATAAACAAAACGTTGTGTTCTTACAGTAGTTAGTACCTCAGTGATGTACTGGTGTGGAGACTTATTTTGGGATGTTTCAGAATTCATCTTAGCTTTGCGAGGCTCAGACTGAGGTGCTCATAGTAACATTTCCCAAACTCCTTCTGGATCTGCACAGTGCTTTGGAAAGTCCTCATAGGTTTCTGCCTGATTTTTTTTTCATATAAATCCTTCCAAATCTGATCCTAAATACATAAGAAATACCTCAGAGAGAAAAATATCTTGTGATTAAAATAGCACAGTATAATTCAGAATTACTAATTATGTTACCTGCATTCCCATTAACCATCTGTGTTGCCTAAAGCAAATGGTATAAATTCACTATGCCTCAGTTTACTCCTTTGTAACACTGACACAATATATGCCCCTGATATATCACTACATGTGTAAAAATTCATTTGAAATTCTCAGATAAAAAGTACTTTGAAAGTATCTTCTAGTATGGTCATTATTACTTTTGATCTTCACCTCATTATATTTTCTAGACATTTTACACTTCTCCCACCTCTCAGTACAGTAGTCAACTATTTCGTTCCTGAGAAACTGTTTTTCAGAGCATTGCATAGAGGTGTTGATGGTGTATGGTCAAATTCCAATATGACCACTTTGCCAACTGAAATTCTCCCAATAGCTTAAAGTAGATTATTTTTCTCTTCTTCTAATGTGTTGAGCAAGGCTATGCAATGCAAAATACCTTTTGCATTTCATTCCTATGTAGCTCTGCAGTAGTTAACCAAGTTTATGTTTCTGACTGTTTTGACTACAAAGTAGTTTGAATTATTTGGGGATATGCAAGATGAAATTAATAATACTGACACTGTGTATAAAATATCAGTGTTTGAAACCACATTTGTGAATAACTGTTTTATTTCAGATTTCTTATGGGTTGGTCTTTGCACATTAAAAGAAGACTTATTTCCTGTCCAGTCTCATGCATGGATTTTAAATTATGGAATTGATCAGAAATTCACCTATTTCTTTTCCTTCCCTGCATTCTCATAGTTTGAAAACAGTATCATTTGTTAAAAAAATAAAGACATTATGCAGAGTTTATAATGTGGATTGACTCAAACAATTAGGATCTGTTGCATGGTAGAAATGTTTGTGCTATTACAGAATGCTCTTTCAAAGCTTATTAAGATGAGTACACACAGCTATGTTAACTTTTAATGGGTCACTTAAATTTTTGTGTCTGGAGAAGAGCAGGGCATCCTTGCATTTAAATCCCCAGACAAAATCATACCACAAAACTCAGTAATGCTCCATGTCTACTTGTGGTCATCTGTAAAATAAATGATGATGGCAAAATTTAGATTTAAAACTGAAGTTTGAACTATCAGGAGTTCATTTGAGTCTGGAAGCACTGGCTGATCTCATGTTTATATAAACTGAAATGACAAAGTATATCTGTGGATTAAAGAATGAGGGCCAGATTTTCAGCTAGTGCAAGTTGTGGTAGGTCCAGTGAACCCAACAGAAATAAACTGATTTATGCCTCTTATAACAAAGAAATTGTTTGCATTATTTATTTAGAGAAAAAAACCCCACCCTTTTTTAAACCCTTCACACATACATTTGCATGGATTTGATTGTAATGTCAAAAATGTTGAAAAACTCCAGTAGCTCCAAGGTCACCTTTGAAAATGTGTTTATTGTATATGAATCAACTATGTGTAAAACAAGGACTTATTCTTACTGTGTAAGAACACATTGCAGTAAGCTGCACATTTATCTACCCGTTTGATATATATTTAAATGGCTTCGTCCCAACATGACCTTGAAAGGTTAATTTAAAATAAGACTTTTTTTTTTTTTGCCATTTGCTTAAAAAAAAAAGGGTTTATGTAGGACATGTTGTTCACTTGATGTTAAATCTCATCTTACAAGGGTGTTCTGGAATGTGTTGGAATAAATCTCTACAGTCATATTCTCTGAATAATAGCTAAATGTTTGTGAATGCAATAGGAGGTATAGCTCAAAATCTTTCATGACTAGAAAAAGCACTGTTATTTTAGGGCTCAAATACTTAGCACTTTCCTGTTTTCTCTCAGCATTGTATCAGTAGGTACATTATTTAAAAGCAATCACATCTTGGTTTCTTTAGTCTGCAGAAACCCCATCTGTGCATGCTTCTGATAGAAACCAGATTCTGCACAGTGGAATCCACTGGAGCAACATATCTGTAGCTCATTTGTGTGTGCCTTTCCCCTCATTTACATATAAATTACATAACATACGGCATAGGGACTGCTTCATCCCCTCGATGGGCACAGTGGTGAAGGCTGCTGCCAGCCCATGCTTACACTGGAGAGGCATGGGGTGCCCATCGGCCCCCAGACTGGGCAAGGTCTGCAGAGGTAGGCTTGGCAGCACTGCCCATCTGGGGCTTCCCTAGGATATGTGCCTGTCACTAGTGTGGGACGTGGACAGAGTTGCAGCCAGGCTGGGAAGGCAGCAGCCACCACTCGATGTTGTTCAGACATGAATTCCTCAGCTGGCATGGTTGCCCTAAAGCCCTTTATGTCTTGTTTGATCCTCATCTCTCTTCTTAGCTTTAAAAGTACTTCCTTGAGCGGTGTAATCATGGGGCAATTTTCCTCTCATGCCAGGTTTAGTTATTGTATATACTACTTATATGTTGACTTGGGTGACATTGTTTCCCAGTTCCCAGTGAGATAGGGATCAGACCACCTCTGTGCAGCTCAAAGACCAAAGTATTGCACCAGACAGCATGAGATTTCTTCAGAACATTTTGGAAGTGGAAATTGAAGTCATTTGAGGATTAACATTTTGTTAGATGGGGAGATGAACCCCAAAACGGAACATCCTGAAATTGCTCAGCTGTTGTTCATTGCTGAAGGTCTGAAGGCAGAGATTGCAATCTGTTTGTGCTCTATCTGACTGCCATATCGTTTGAAGAACAACACGCAAGACAGGTCAGCACTGGCCCCCCTTTTCTCTGTCTGTGTAACCTGGTATTAGTGAAAGAAAGCAAAAAGGTTTGAAATCCTACTTGAAGCGGATACTGGTTACTTAAGTCAGCATTATGTTCAGTAACAACAGACACAGCTGTCTTGACCACACACAGACAATTTTAGCAATTGCCAAAGTGCAACGCTCGTTATGCAGCCAAGTCTTAAATTATGGTAAGCAATGAAATAACCAAAGATGTTTTAAAAGGAAGCACATCAGCTCCATTAATATGAAATTCACCTTTCAGATAATTCTTGACTTGTAACAAATGCACATTTGCCAGTTTTGTGAGCAACAAGACTGCAGAAAGTAAAAAATCACTTCACAGAAATATTCTAGCCAGGATTTTATGTGAACAGCACTTAATGACTGTGTAATTATGATTTCTAAGTGCATATGATTATTAAAACAGAAACAGACATAGAACCTTCTGCTTTCTGTAGCTTTTCATAGGCTTTTTTATTTCTTTTTTTTTTTTTTAAATCAGATTCTCAATGAAAATGTGTAACAATCAGAAAGCTTGGAGGAATGACAAATTGAGGCTTCAATTCAGTGAAGGACTTGAACATGCGTGTATAATTGAGCATGGACTTAAGCTTTTCACTGAGTCTGAATCCTAAGAAAAGTACACAGACCTTTTTGGGGAATTTTAACATTTTCAAGTTATTTTCAGATGGGCAAGGAAAGGCTGGAACAGTAACTGCCCAAACCACTTTAGTTGCATTTAGTTTTGCCATGCAATGCAGGTTCCTTCTACTCAAATGTCTCCTACTTAAAACTGAAATAAAAATTTCTTGTTGGCCTTTAAAATTCAAGCAATCCTGGTAACAAAATTGAGACTAAAACAGTGCACGAGACCATATCACTAGCAAAGAAATGAGAATGAAAGAGAGAATTACAATTCAATGACTTCATAGAAGCACATGAAATTCATGTACTGTTGTCTAACCTTGTGAAGCCACTGAAAGCACTCAAGACCCTAACTGCCTCTCTAAATGTGACTTTCCCTGTAGCACTTGTAGTTCTCTCCTTCAAGGTAGATCCAGAAACTACATAAAAACAAAGGTTAGCATCAAATATCTGTCTGCATATGAATGTTGTAACTTCTACTTCACTTCTGTACTATCAACAGAAAGTCCATCCCATGTTCCTGCTTGCATGCCTGCACTATTCTTTTCTGTTTGTGTTAACCACAAAACAGCCTAACCATCCATGGGAGAAGGCACATTTCACCAAGGTGGGCCAAGTTTTGCTTCTGCCTGCAGACATTGGATGAAATGAAAATACAGCAAAGGTATAACTCATATCTTGAAGTTATTTTCTCCCTCTCATTCTGGACTTCTCACAGGTAGCAGCACAATGTTAGAACTGAAGTAGATGGTAGCTGTAGACAGACTTCAGCTGCCTCTGGACTTCTGCCTTGATTTGGAACTACCTAAGAAAAAAAGAGATGATTTTGCAGTGGCATGAACTAGGTGATGGATAAACTGCTCCTTTTTGTTTGAGAGAGGGTGCTGTAGGTGCACCCTGCATGGGTGACAGTATCTCATCAGCATTGCTGGGGATCGAAAAAATCAAAGAGCTTATTAAGTTTCTCTGCAGTCCTACTCACTTTAAAAAAGGACAGTCACTCCACACTGCCATCTCTCTCTTTCATTTACCTTTTAAAGCCTGTATAATTAATTTCCATTTTCCCTTCCCCGTGAAGTATCTTTGCTTCTTTTCTAAGTAAAATTTTCTTTAGTAAAAAGGTATAGTACCACAAAACACAGCAATCCCTCAATACTAAAAAAAAAAAAAAAAACCAAAACAATTAGATCCTTTTTATATTGGTTACAACCGTTGAAAATCCACAAAAGAAAAAAAAAAAAATCTGGCATCACAATGTGTCTGTAACTATGAGAAATACAGCTTGCTTTAAAAAGTGTTCAATATTACGTATGGCAGTTGCCATAGTAAGAACCTTTCTTTCTCCTTGTATAACAAAGTAATTAGTTATGAAAGCCTACAAAAATTGTTAGGAAGTGGAGCCTTGCTGCCACTTTTGGGTTCAGTCTTTGTTTTTCCGAAGACAGACATATTTGTGTCACCAAGTGTGGTCAGCCCTGACCGTTGTGAGAGGTGATCAGCTCTGCTGAGAAAGACAAAGAGATGTGGTGAGATCCAGGAAACCACACATTCAAAAGACAAACACAAGCCTTCTATTTTCTCATGCTTTCCACCCAGCAATGATCATGAAGCAGATCTTGTCTAATGTAAGATAATGAATCTCAGCAACAGATTTCCTCATTGAAGGTGTCTGGGTAAGGATCTTCAGGGCTCAGTGCACATGGCCTTCTGGTAGAGCTGTCTCAAGGGCATTCCTACCCTCCTACAGCATTGTAGGCTGTAAAACCTAGAGCAAAACAGACCTAGAAACAAATTATTTCAGAATATGATTTAACCAGTGTGATAGGAACATACATTGTGGCTTTTCTATGATAACTGGACTTGAATCCATAAACAGACTTAGTAAATTTCTTAAAACACATGGTTTTTACAGTTCCACCTTTGGGACACATCATGCAAGCACGTGTTTTTTGACACCCTGTGTGCTGGATCTTGTACTCTGAACTTTCCTTTGTCCCAGAAGAAGGCTGCAACATCATCTCTATCGAGAAGCTATCTGGGACACGTCCTGGCTACAGGCTGTTTGCTCATGCCTGTTGCCACTGAAATCCTGTGGTACAGCAGTCTTGGGCCTCCGTGTAAATGCTGAGCCTAAGGACTCCCCAGTACCTTCATTACACCTTCTTCTCAGCTCCAGTTATGTGTTGATGTAGATTTACAGCTTGGTTTTTCAAGGATATTTGCCAGTGGAGGTAAACCAAGAAAAGATTGCAGTTCTCTTCAAGCAATAACTAGTGGTCATATTTACTACAGGAAATTTTGAAACAAAACAGAATTGTATGTTTAGGTACATGTCTTGCAGTGTTTTAGAGGCCCCTGCATTGACCGAGATTCTTCAGCACTCCTCATCTTTTGCATGCTGCCTTCCTCTCCAGACCATGGGAGCCCGTTTCTCTCTTTTCTTCAATTCACTCCCTAAAGAGCCAATTAAGAACCTCATCAAAAAATAAAAAAAAATGTTCTACTCTCATCTGTCAGGCAACCTCCTGTTCCACCTCAACATGCAACGAAATCCAGATGGTCAGTCGCATAGTACCTTCATTGTCTAGGTTCAGACTTGAAAAGTATGTTTGCCCTGAACTCCAGCCAACTGTGAGTCCATTAGTGACCTCCACGTGAAGTACCCAGTATCAAATAGAACTCACAAATTACATATAGCTTTCCCCATAATTAAATTTCTTCTTCTAAGAGCTCTGGAAAAATATGAGATTTTTCTGTTTTTTTCCTGATTTAGAAGAGCTGATATAATACGGAGCATTCACACATTAGAATGCTTAGTTTTCGTTGGGTTGAAAGACGCTGTGGGCCCCACAGTACCCATAAAAAGGGAGAGAACAGTGGAGAGACCAACATAGAGTGGGAGAAGCACTGTTGTCAGCAGAAAGAAGTTGAAGACATATGATCAGGATGCTGAGAGGAACAGATGGGGATAAAACCACTGCTGCCTAGGAGAGAAAAGAGCCTCTATCATGGAAGAGGATGATGCAGAGCCCATGGGAAGGTACTGAAGGATCTGAAGGGAGTGGCTGGCAAGAGCAGATTGGGAGCAGTCTGCGGGCATCAGATTAGGACAAGGCAGTTGGTATCACTATGCCTCACTTGCCAGCCTCTGGAAGTCAGATTGTTGTTTACTCATTCTGCAAACGATGCCTTATTCTACATTTTTTCAACTCAAATGTAGTAACTAAGCCTTGCCATTTTAAATTAGAGGCAGTTGTGTGGGCATCACAGGCTTCATGTAAGGGTTTCAGTGGCAATACCTTGGCATGCCAAGGTGACTTTTTGACATGTACTTCAAGGTCACGCTGAGTATGTAGTAATATAGCAGAATTTAATTTCTGCATTAGTCAAATGCCCTACTGTTGTAAATAGACACAGTCACACTCACTGCAGTAGGATTTGGTTTATTATTATGTTTGTATCAGTGGGGAATTTCCTTCCATTTCATGAGCCTTTGAATAAAAAAAAGACCAGAAGAAAATACAAATTTTTCTCTTCTTATCCATCAATTTCTGAACATAATCTTATTTCCTCCTGTGCTGTAGTGTTTTAAAACCAGAACAAAGGGCTGGTGAGAGTAAGCACAGCTATGTGCTAATTTATAACTGCTCAGAGTAAAAGGCAGCTCCAGCTGACAGTAGCTTCAAAAAAATTGTGCCTCCTGCAAATTAGGGTAAGGGAACTGATCACTGAAGGTAAACAGGTGATGAAATACTTCATTAGTACCTCATTTGTAATTTATGTCTGCTGAAGTAGTTGACAAAGAATCAAAACGTAAGTGGTAGATTTCTCAGAAGTGCAGCCTTTGAGGTCACTGAAGTGGATTAATTATAACCCAGTGTAAAGCACAGCCTGTCTCTGTGTCAATTACCAGTATTTGATAACTGAAATTATGTCAAGCTCTGTTCTTCTTCAAGATGCAGCCACACATTTTAAAATCATTATGACTGTAAGCATGAGCTTCACATAGCTAATGAGTTCAGCTCATTTATTAAAGTTCATTTTGACTTAGCAGATAGTAGTTGAGATTCAGAGGGGAGTGGGTGGCAAGGGATTCAGTTCTACAAAAATAAATGCCTTTCTTTATCCGCTCTCCCAATATTTTGTGGGAGAAACAAATTTAGTTCACTTGCCAAAGAATCATTTAAATGTACTGTAGGAGAAAGTGCTGAGGGAGTCAACTGCTGTTAAATATGACCTGCTTCTAATGGCTATCAGAGCTGCAATTGTTCAGTGAAAATGCTGGGCTTAATGGACTACCTGCTGTTCATATTTGTTATAGCAAAATGACTGATAATGTACCTCTACTGCCACATCTTGGGGTTTTCTTTCCCCTCTCCCTGCTTTTTTCACACTTTCCTGGGACTGCACAAGTACAGGGTAGGGCTCAATAACATCTGTTCATGTGTTATCAGAACCCACCCCATGCTGTTGGGTGTGTAACCCTATCTGGGCACAGCGGTGCAGGCTGCTGCTCCCGCTGCACCCTGGCCTGCACCAGCATGGCCCGCACACTGTGTGCACACTTTGGAAGCCATGGCTCTGCATTTGGGCTGGTGTTCTGATGCAAAAGCAGCAAAGGCACTGGTTTGGCATCAGTAAACTGACTGCCAGGACACTACCATTAATGTATGTTTCAGGACATTTTATGCTCAAGCATAGCTGCCACACCAAGGCCTGCAAGCAGCCGTAGCTGGGGCTGCAGATTCCCACCTCTGGGAGAAATAGAGCCAGATCTTGGCTGTACTGTCAAGCAGAAGGACTCCAGCTTCAGATGAGGTCAGACTTTGACAAGAGGATCAAATATCTCACTGTGAGATATTCTTTCAGCATCCCCACTTTCATCTGAATTATCTCAGTTGTAAATGTCTCTTACCAAAGAAACTTGTAACATATAATCCTGTTGTGTAGGTAATTCTTTATTCTTTTTGCTCTGACTAAATGGCAAGCAGTCTGGGGCCAGACAGTGTTTGCAATGGAATCTTGCATTTATTATAGCTGTAACTTTATATAAAGCCATGTTCCAATATTCATCAGCAATCTTTTAAGAAAGCAACAAGTTAATTCTTTGAGGTGGACATAGAATAGTCTGAAGAATAAATTTCTTTTTAAGATTAACAACATGTGGTGCTAATGTTTAAAGTACAAATTTTAGTTTGTCAGGACAACTCATCATTCCTTATTACACATTATGAAATCATTTTAAGATTCTTTGTGCATCTTTAAGCCAAAAGAATATCTGACAACCACCCAAGACCTCTGTATACTACAGAGTCCAGAGTAAGTATACAGCTGCGACCTAAACCATAGATGTCTAACTTGAACCTCACGAAAATAATTGAAGAAAAAAAATTTTTGTGTCTCTGATGCAATAATACTCTATTTTCCAATAGAATCAATCACTTCAATTTGCATCAGATTGCTGTCCATATCTTTAACACCAGGATAATAAGATTAGTAATTTTAGAAGCACCTAAATGGATTAGGTAGGTAGAGAGATAAATTAAGCAGAATATTCACCACAGGATGACTTTCTGGCCTTACTGAAATAAGTAGAAGTTATAGCATCTACGTCAATGCATATGGGATTTCAGATCACATATTTTAACCTCCACTGTTTCAGGGAAAACATTTTATGGAATAAACAGCCAGAATGTTGAAACAATCCCTCCCTAAATATTTTGCAGCAATAATGACACTGATTTCTCCATGCTATCAATCAAACTAGAACTTTTTAAAATACCCATTGCAATATAAGTAAGAAAAAATGTGCTTCAGATTGAAAATGATTGAAGAGAATTGGTATGAAGGGTATTATAAGCTATGTCTAGACTTACCTGCTAGGAAAAAATGATGGCTCCTGTCCAGTGCACACCTCCAGTTTTCTTCTGTGTGAAAACTAGATTGTGAAAAGGTGGGAGGGAAGATAGAGGGACAGCTGGTGCAAGCCTGTGTTTTGTCCCAGTAGGGAGCTGAGATGTGAGAATATGCAATTGGAAAGTGGAAAATTCTCACCATGTCCCTCATTTAGATACAACTAAGTACCCAAAGTGACCAAGGAATTTTCCTTTTTCATAGGAATTCAAAAGTGTTTCCATTTTTTCCACTCATTTGGTTAAATGTAGCTTTGTAGACTTAGACTTTTCAAAAAGTTGGAAAACAGATGAGTCTATTTCCTCGTGTGCCACCACTTCAGTGGTACTACTTTTGAGATGAGCTTAATAACTGATGACTCAAAGTCAGACTTTTGCAAAGGTACAGTAAGAGATTTTCAAACTCCTTATGTTCCCAAATGAGCTCTTGCATGGCACTAGAGTAATGGGCACATTGAAAAACCATTTCCCACCATCTCCCATTTCCAATTCTGCCAGCTGAGCTCAGTTTCAATAAAATGTTAGCACAAAACTTCTGAGGACTTGCAAGAAAAGGTTTCATGTTGAAATCTAGACTGCACACAGATGGAGAAATGTAGAGAGAACAAATTGATTATTTTCTAGACTGCTGCTCATGTCTTATGCCTCTTTTAGCAGATATTTATCCATGGCTATTAGGAATTTGTGTACCTCTAGTAAAGGTGTGTGGCTGCACCAGCCTGGAGAGAGGCAAGACAGCTGGCCCCTTGGGATGGGTAAGGCAGAGCAGATGGTCTTGAGAGGCCAGGCTGGCGTGGGGACAGATGGCAACACGGGACAGCTTGGGAAGGGGGACATATGGCAACATGGGATTGGCAGGAGCACAAGTACTTATGCTTGGGTCCAATTATGGGCCTAGTGGGTCAGGATTTGACTAGGAGAAGGTAAAAGGGCTTTTGCAACTCCTTGTCCCTCCTCAGACATGAGCAGTGATGCCATGGACTGCAGAATGTGGGCATGCCTGTGTGCTGTACAGTCTGGACAGGGATATCAGTCACTGCAGACAACTAAGCCTTTCTGAATATTTTTTTCTGCTATCACTTCAGCATCTGACAAGTTTTCAACATTCTTGCACACATTTATATGTATTGATTTTCATCAGCACATGATTCATCAGAGGTAGGAAAGGATAAAAGGCAACATGTGCATCAATGTAATTTAACAGGATGATTCAGCACGCCGTTATGTCCTTTGAGACGGGGAACATAAATGAATTTGCTGTTCATCAACTTGGAAAGCTGACACATAAGAAGTACCAAAAATACTTAATGCACAGAAAAACATAAAAGCATGTAACACTGTAATACATCCATTGTATATTCTCTGTTCCACTTTCCTTATTTTTGAGATGGTAAAGACGCTAACCAAGAAATTTGCTTCAATTCTGAAGGAGCTTTTTAGATGTAAATACTTTGATACCACTAACCACTAACTACCATATTGTACATGTAGAGCATAATTACAAAGAATAATAAATTAGGAGTTGGATGCCTTCCCATGTAATTTTGAATATGGGAAGCAAAATTAAAAAGCTTTACATGCTGAACATTATGGAATGTGCTAATAAGCAGGAACCTAACATTTGTCAATATGTCTCTTGTATTTCTTTGCCTTAATACAGCTGCCCACCCATAAATGACATCTTTTGGGCGTATTTTAAATAGATGCAGTTGAAGTCATTTAGTTTGGTCACATTAAACTGCTGAAGGACTCCACAGACAGCACATACAGCATAGCCTGCTTCCCTGGTGAGAACAGGATGAGATTTTTTATAGACAACATTAAAAGTATTGAGCAAATTGCATTCATCATATTACACTCTACCTTTTATAACTATTGTCATTGCATTTTTCACTTTTCTAGCATACTTTATCATCTCTTTCATCAGCTCTTTTATTGAATACACTGTTAACAGAGCAAAATCCATTACAGAGGTATAGAAGTTAATTAACTTGCAGCAGTTGTGATCTCTGGATGCTGAACATAACAGATTTGGTGGTCATATCATTGAGACAAATCTCCTGCCCATGGACAAAATATGCAATCACAGAATATAATAGATTGAAACTCTTGTTAATAGGATTAATTTGATTTTTTCTGGAGGCGGGGAAAGAAGTGTTGATGAAATCAAAAGTGACACTTCAGATTTGAGAAGAAATTTAATTTATTCTAAGAGAGATTTCCTGAACTGTAAAATCCATGTACAGATGTGGATCTGGACTACTCAAAAAATGCAGTAGTGTTCAGAAAGGGATTTTTTTTATTCTGTCTCTACTAGATAGAGAATCAGTGTTAAGATTGAGACTGGTGTTCTAGAACCCCTCTGAACCAGATTTGCTGATGTCTGCTAATTCCTTCTGCTTTTTGTGAAAGAACATTTTCTCAGTTATGATAAGGGAATTATTTTAGCCATTTAAGAAATACAAAGATTTTATAACATGGATTTTGGTAGGAGTATATGTATACACGGTAACATCCTCAAAAGAGTAAATGTTAGTATTGATGTGTGTGCTTTGCATATCAGTATGATGAATATGGCTGGCTTTCCTGGCAATAGAAACACACAAAAACCTCCTATATCTATCCATCAATAGCATAATTTTGTGTTCTACTAAATACTGTGTCTGAGATGATACAAATCTGTATGAGTATTTGATTATCCTTCTTTATTAGTTTGGTACACAAACACTGAAACATCAGAGTCATGACTGATGTGTGTTGGGATAGTGGTACTCAGACAGATGAAACCATGATGACTGATAGCTGCTGATGACTCATCTGAAGATTTAAGTTGGATAATTACTTTTTCTAGTACAATTTCCTTAAAAAGGTCCATTCTTATTGCCTATGTTTCCCTTAGATTTTAATTAAGGTCCTTCCAAAGTCAGAATGTGACTTTTTTTCCCCCTCCTTTTATGCAGGAATGTTTTTCTATAGTTTGGAAAGACTGCTTGTATTTCATAGCTTTGAAATGACTCTCTAGTTTCATTGTCCTGCTTGTTACAAATGTATGTATTCTACTCTTTTTGAGTGACCTCTGGATGATACCAAGAAGTTATGGACCTCATAAGGCACAAATCCTTCTGTAGAAACATCCTGAATCATTTTTTTTTCCTGTGGGAATGGAGCTTCTCCACCTGTGATTTTGATAGGATGTTTGTTGCCTCAGGAGAATGGTAGAGAAGATCCACAATTTATTTTGGTAGTTTGAGACAACATTCTGTCCACTGCATCCAAAAGGCCCAAAATCCACAAAATATAGGAATGAAAATAAATGTTTTCATAAGCAAAGCACTATGATCAGTCATGATGCTTCCAATATGCAACATCCTAGAAAGACAAATGCTCTTGCTTCTATCTGTTTTTTTAGTTTTTCTTAAGGATATATGATGAATGAGATTTTCCAAATGTATTCATGAATAATAATGTCATTTTAATGATCATACATCTTTGCATATAGCAGATGATTGGAAAGAATGCCAATGGAGACTGATAACCAGGTCCTATAATTGAAATCATGTCTAGAAGAAGTAAGAAAGGCTTTGCACATTTCAGGACTACCTAGAAACCAATATTTATCTTAAAAATGGTAGACTGCCTACAGCTATCATTCCAGCTATTTCTGCGTAATGGTAATAGCTCTGGAATGACATCTGACTTGAAGCAGTGAGGTATTAAAATACCAGACAAGCACAGCTGCCTGTACCTGACTGTACTACAGGAGCAGTGATCTGTGGCAAACTGCCATGATATTATGTCCCTTTAAGATGCAACCTCTCTGAAAGACAAAAGTTCAAATGGGCTTGGTATTGGTAAAGTCTAGTCTCTCACAACTAGCTAACAGAGTTTGATAGAGTTTTTTCCTCTTTTAGCAGATGAAAAAATAATGGTAAAATATTGGAAACAGGAATATGAGAAAAAAAAAGTACAAATTCTATATAGAGCATCTGCAAAGTAAATATGAACTCCCCCTACCCCAATGTAGTGTGTTTGTTGCATTAGTAGGATTGCAGATTAAACTGAAAAACCGACTTCTTTGAAGGTAATGGTGAAAATCTCACTGGCATTGTTTCTTTCATCCTGTTCTGTCCTTTTGGTCCTGTGTAACTACTGAGCTGCTTTCTTGTTTTTTTTAAGAAATTATGGTAATAACTTAGATGAAATTAAATCTTCATTTTCTTGGGCATAATCCACGAGCCTCAGGAATAGCTGATGAAATATCCTTGCATTTTAACCAATTGTACTAATCCAGTCAATACCATAATTGCACACAGAATCCCTTAGGCCTAATTTGATTGTAAGGAAAAGCTACTGTGCTATTGTTAAACTCCTTGAGTTTAATGTTTTACCAGCCAATAATTACAAAACACAGGAAATGACATGGTGAAGGATGGAAGTATTTTGAAGTGCAAATTTATGAAGCAGCTGCAGCAAATAAAGTGGTAATTTAATTAGGTTTATGTCCTAAAGCTGAGGTGTAGTGAAGAGCATTTCTGAGATACAAGCTAATTCAAATCTGGAAAAGTAATCCCACATTTAGTAATTTCAGTGCTATAGCTCAGTTAATTACAGCATATTAGAAAAATAATGAGATAATTAATCTTCAAATGCAATTCTTGTCTACATGCATATTACAGAAAAATTTGACTTATCCTTTCTTTGTATGTTTTTCCAAGAACAAGTTATGACTAATTTAACCTACAGAAACCCTTCCTCACCAAAATACCTAGATTCTTTTCTTTTCCAAACCTATCAGGTTTCTGACAACACAAAACTTTGTTTAAATGAGAAAATACTTCCAAAATAGAATCTGGGAGAAGAATCTCAAAAGGTATAAAATTTGTTTTATTTGTCAATTAAAGACTATTGCATTTACTGTTTTTGCCTTTTTAAGTAGAACACACGGACTATTGCTGTGCTGTTTAGTTTGTCCTACACAGTGTTTTCTATCAGCAGTTTGAAAACACTTGCTTTTACAAGAAGATAACTGTCAGAGCACTGCAAACAACAAATTTTACCCATTCAGCACCATACCAGAAAATAATACCCTTCCAGAAATATTAATAGTCATAACCTTACCAGATTTCTCTGACAAGTATTTAAAAATATGTTATAAATATTAGTATAAAAATTATTTCTATGTTTTGAGCTTTGTGTCTTGTCTGCAGAACACTCGGCATCACCTTAAATTATAAATATGTACTTTTTTTGTCTTTCTTGTTGCCTACAAAAGGCTATCATATGGCAGGTGTGCTTCAATCTTTTCACACCACATCCAAAATTCTCTGCATTTTTTTGAGGTGCTATCTATTGCAATAGGTGCATTTCTCATTTCCTTTAGCATCTTATTCACTTGCCTGTATAAATTGATTTTATGATTGTTGTGGATTATTTTGAATGTTCAATAATTAATGTTTCATGTTACTCTTGTCATTGAATGTACCTGAACCAGTTTTCACATACTGGACTTACTTCCACAGTCTGTTTCACTGGGTCCATTACCTATGAGGTTGAGGAATAGCTGATGAAATATCCTTGCATTTTAACCAATTGTACTAATCCAGTCAATACCATAATTGCACACAGAATCCCTTAGGCCTAATTTGAGTGCAAGTAAATGATGAGCAGGGTTTTGCACACTGGGCACATAGTTACAAATATCACATTTAAATGCATTATTTTTAGTGTCACAAAGGCTGACGTGCTAAGTAACTGCATAAATTCAGATTTTATTCTCCACAGGAGGTGAGAAAATACATAATGCTGGCAGAACAAAAGAGGAAGGAAAACACCTTCTGGGAAAGAGCAAGACTTTATCTCTCTTGTTCCATCTTCCACATTTGGTTGACTTCTCTTTGAGGAGCTGATGAGATCTACTGATTCTAAAAATGGTGGCCCAAATTCAACAGACCTGAAACTATGCACTTCCTCTCTAATAAGAGGCAGTGGTGTAGGGAGCATGCAGGTTTAAATCATTTTACCTAAATGAGAGTTGCATAGTGTTATTCTCATGTAATTGTTGGCTTTGTAAAGTCAACTGGAGAACTGCTATCTCTAGGAAAAGGCTAGTTCAAACAACCCAGATGTTTTTATTCAAATTAAACTTCACTGGAAATCTTGGAGGACGATAAAAAATTCTATATGTCTCTTCAGTATTCCTGACTAACAATGTAGAGATACATGAATGAATATATACATATATATTAAGATGAGGAAAGAAATGGTAAAATAAGCATGTTGAATGTTGTTTTTTCACTGTACCCTTGTGGGCTGTGTCACAGCAGACCGGGGTGGTTCAAATGCTCTGTAGCTGTCACCATATTTGTAGCCCCCTCTTTGCTGAATGAGCTACACAGTTTTAGGCTTTGAGCATAACTCAACATATAGAATATGTAGCTTTCCCATACAATGAAGAGATTGGGAAACTTCATCCTACCACAGGCTGTGTTTGCCTCTACTGCAAAGAAAGACCAAAAGAAAACAAAAAGCCACCAGGGATCAGCTAAACACAATGGTTTCCAGATACCTACAGTGTTTTGGTTTGGCTTTAATTTTGAGATCCAATAGCATGACTTTCCTAAGCTTCACTTTTATATTGGAGTAAACTGAATTTCCAAGTTCATATTTGACTGTGACCATGTTTCATGATGGACAAAATGTCTCCTGTTTTTTTTTTTATTGTAGATGATAATTTTTGCTCTGAAACATTAACCTCAGTAAAAGCCAGAGGTCCAGAGTGAGAGAAGTTGCCATTACCCTCTTCAGATAGGGAAAACGTTCACAAGCCATCATATCTCAGCAATAACATTTAAAAAAAGAGTGTTCTTCAATTTGCCACTTAAGTGTGTGCTGATAGTCCCAGTACAAATAATCAGATCCCTTAGTAACCTCTCTTCTGCCTTGTGCTTGCTGTGGGGAACTGACAGAGGGAGCACAGGACCATTTTAGCAAGCCTGCTAATCTTGCAGGAGGCTGAGTTAGGGACAGCTGTAAGATATAGTTACCTTCATGTGGTAAGAATCTTTCTCCATAAAGACTTTTAATTAAAGCTGAAAATGGGAAGCAGTAGCAGGAATTTCAACTTTCCAACATTCCTGCTGTTAAAAATCTTGTTATCTCCTTTACTCCCTCGCTTTGCCCACACAGACCTATAGATTGGTGAGTAAAGGCAGCCTTTGGAGGACTCCTTGTCTCAGTTTACAGTTTAGAAATTGCAGTGTGGGTTGTGGGAAGAGCCAGCTGGGCTCTGGTACCACTGTGGTGGGCTGAGGCAGCACATGAACACATCTAATTTATCACTTGCCTAAAGCTTAGTGTTGATCTCGGTAAAGTGAAAGCAGTTAAATTCAATGGTGGAGTATTTTAGCCCCAAACCCAAAATTAGTTCTCAGGGGAAGCACTTATTTGTTTTCTTTTACTTAAATGCTAATGGGTTTTAAATTATTTTTTCGGTAATTTTGTTCCACCCGGAGACTGGCAGCAGGCACAACTGAGGAGGATTACCCATGGGATGGCACTGACACAGGGCATTAGCCAAGTCACTTATAACCCTCTGCAACATCTTTCCCCACAAAGTCAACAGATATCTGAATCTCCTTTGCCTTCCCAGTAAAAGAGCAATGATGTAGTACAGACAGTTGTTGCTATATTTATTCTCTAGGGGCATGCTAGATAGATGGGTAATATTTTGTGACTATCCTTGGCAGGAGGAATTCATTAACTGACTTGCTAACCCCATAGTCCTTAGGCGGGTGTCAAACTGTTTTAACTGAATCTCAGTATAAGTAAATGCTGGTTTTATGCACAATTTCTTTTTTCATAATCCCACATATCCTGCTAATACTGGAACTGCATTGTCAATATAATCCCACTAGTATGCAAAGCAATTTTAGTAACAGGAAATACTTACAATCATTTTTCTTCAGTGCACTGCACTGTCTTCATTATTAATTTTCACTTAGAGTTATTTCATGTCATATTTTAAATATTTGGGGAGAAAGTCCATGACAGATTTTCAAACCTTCCATCTGGTTTCCATTTAAAAAACGACGAAGGTCCCTAATCTGGTTTACACCAACTGTCCAGGTCTCTCACTCTTGGTCACTGAGACAGCCAACTAGCAACATTAAAAGAGAAAAATGTCTTATTAGGAAAGTGTTTACAAGAACTGTAAGGTTGTGTTCCTTAAATGCATCCTTTTTCTCCAGAAGGTACTTCTCAAAATGCCATAATCCTTTTTGTTTTGCAGGTCTTTATACTCAGAATAATTTTGAATTCTTCTTTTTTCATTGCACCACACATACAGCCTTTTGTGCATTTCTCATTTTTTTTCTTACTTCATAGAGTTTTCTATCTGAATTTAGACTCTCATTCTCTTGAAGCTGCAGTCCACAAGCAAAAGCCATGATTTTAAGTAGATAAACAGCTTCAATTTTACAAATAAAAAATTGTTCAGTTATGCCATTGTTAAAATCTCATTTGCTAACCCTCTACCAATGAAACCACTCCTCAGGTTCCCAAATCAGGATCTGCACTTGCTTCCATTTTTATGGTCACAATTGAGAATTATTTTGAAGGAATACTTGGAACAGTTTTGCAATCATTACCATAAAGTGGAAAAGTGCCTCCATGGATTTTTGCATTTTCCCAAAGATATGTGATCAGAGCACAGCTGCTGAAAAGATTCAACCTCTCATGGCATCTCCAGTCACTGTGTGCTCTTCAGAATGGCTTTCCTTGATGGGAAGAAATAGAAGACTTAAAATGTTGGTGTGATGGCAGAGTCATAGATCTTTTATCTCAAGGTGATGCGTTTCCTTTGTAAAATATATAACCAACTGAAGTTAATGACATCTCATAGTGATTTCAAGGACTTCTAATGAAAGATAGTGTACTTCAAACACTAGATCTGGTCTCAGAACGACCAGATCCTTTGTCTTCTTCCTTTATCTACCAGCCACAGTCCTTAATCACACTACTTTCACCTCTCTATACCTCCATTTCTGCACTTGCAAGCAATGAGCAATGGTTCATTCTGCCTTAAAAAACAATATAAAACCTGATGTTATTATTCTTGCTGTAGTAAATGCACACAAATAGGACATGTTAGGAGATAAAAGGTACAGAATTACTCCAGGAACCTCTTCCAAAGTCATCCAGAAACCTAAGCAGAAAACCAACAGTACAATCCAAGGTAAGCAATCAGATGATGAGATGTACCGTGGGATTATATTTTGGCTGCCTCAAGGCATGATTGGATTTTATGTTATTAGAAGCAATCTTTCTTAAAAAATTAAATGTTTTTAGTCACACTTTAAGTAGGTTTAGATTTTCATGCCATACATTGGTTTTTCAGGGAGGCTGTGAGTAGAAATGTGATACCAAGGAGATTACAGTGAGCTGTTTTCTCTCTGGGGTGAGGCAACAGTTCAGCAAAATATTTAAGTATGTAGCTAATTTTAAGCATTTAAAAAGTCTCAAATAAATTTCCTGCAGAATTCCTCCTGAAAACAAAACTATAGAGGCCAAATGTTATGAAATTATGTCATCTAACTCAATTTTCCTTTTTTTTTTTTTGTTAACATTCAGCAATAGCTGTAATACTAGCAGAAAGGTTCAGCAAAAGACTGATTATGTGGAACTGAATGTTGCTTAATGGAGCCAAAAAGATTCCCCAAAAATTCCATCAAGTATGCCATCACAAAGGATGTTAAATTATATAGGAAACTACATTATACACCAGAACTGTATCACCTCCAACAGATGACTTTATGTGAGTGTGACCAGGGAAAATTCTGTGCTTATTTTTCCCAAATATATGATTTAGTGGTACTTGTGCAACCCAGGAAACAAAAGGCTACTACACATTTTTTTAATCTTCTAAGATTTCCCAAAAGATTCAAGGTACCAATATGTTCCTGGTTGCGATTGCCGGCAACACTACCTGGCAGTCCAGTCTGATCTCCCAGCTTACTGACTGCTGAGGGGAATGGATCACTGCATATACGGTATGGATGATGCTCGGTTTCCCCTTTCTTGTTTACGTTATGCTCTTATATCTGCTAGCATAAGTACCTCCTCTCACTCTGTTCCATGCCAGCCCTTTGACTTCCTCTTCACTCCTCACGTTACAGTCTGAGATCTTCCCGATGCCTACCAAAGTTCCTTAAGTCTCACTCTTTTTTCCCTCATATTACATTAGTTGCTCTTCCTTCTGCACCCTGCCCCCAGTAATGTAAACGACACTTGCTGGAACTGAGCAAGGACACGTCATGATACATCTGGCATTAAGTCTTGATAGGCCTGTGTGCCTCAGGGTGGATTTTCCAGCATAGCCATTGCTCTGCTAGCACAAGAATCTGTGTACCAAACTCTATTGCATGATTTAGACATGGCTTAAGAGAGTTTACAGATGAAATAACAAGCCCTATAAGCACCAAAGATGCTTGGACAGCAGCTGTCTAATGGGCCTGAAACTCTGATCCAGTCAATAACCACAATATTCTCGTTAAAGCTGTATTTACTCTGCCTGTAAAGAAGTTTACTCACTTGAATAGAGAAGATAATGCCCTTCAAAAAGGGAATTAGACTGTGAAAATGTACTATGCATGAGCTTGGAGAATGTGGCCTCTTATGCACTTGCCCTGAAATAGAGAATTCAAAGATGTTCAATATGTGAGCTGTTTCTAATAACATTACCACATGCATTGACTATTGTGTGATATTGGTACCTGGAACTGCTTCACCAAGACACATTACAACTTGAAAGAGTCCCTCAGAGGACAGGCAACAGCAAAATGTCCCACAAGGGTAAAAAAATCCAAATGAATCTCCTAAATTGGGGGTCCAGCCCTGGGATGGGTTCTGTAGCAGACTTCAAACCTACGCTTCTCAGTGATGTAGCACAGAACTGCTGTACCTCAGCCAAAGAAATACCTCATTACATGGCAAGTGCAGGAGGCTGCTCTCCTATATCTGGACCAAGCCACAGAGAAGATCTGACACATGCTAAGGCCATGTCAAGAAAGTTCAGTGAAAGAGAACATCTGAAGCACTTGGTTTATTCATATTTAAATGGAATTCTTCACTGTACCAATATTTTCTTTCTTTTGATGTTTAAGGTCGCCAAACGTATGGAGTATTGCAGTCTGGGAATCACTAGAAAGGTGGACAATCATTTGTCAGGTAAATGAGCACGTCAGCGTATAAAGAAAGTTGATTGGAGTTGGAAAGGTGCCTTTGGATTTGATTTTGCTTTCAATGATACAATAAGATTTGGACTTGGGCTGAAGTCTGATGCTTTGCCAAAGGCTATTTTTACAGGGACTTACTGTGGAAAGAAGCCAATTAGACATAAAAGAATATTTAAAAGTGAAAAAAAATTGCTTTCAATGGATATGGGGAAAGGGTTCTCTTGAGAAAATAAAGCACATGCCTAATCATTTGAGCCATATTCTTCCCTCAGGTATACAAGTGTAAAAACAGATTCTTTCCAATGACTTTGAATGAATTACCATGCTTTTAATTGGGGACAGAATCAGGCCTATTTTATTCACTGGATCTATTTAAAAATATGAATAACATGAGCTTTACTGCCAAACACAAGTCTGCTCTGGACCACCTTCTATGTTGGCTTCATTTATGTAAGCAGCAAAAACTATAATCCCATTTTCTCTGTCCTGGTTTGTTTCTTTTTTGTTAAAACATGAAAACCATAGGTATAAGAAATCTGGTTATGAGTATGTGGTGGCTGCTTCCTGTATATGAAAGTAATTGCATCTTCTTTTGTCTTAATATAAAGTAACTGCTGCTGCCTTCCCTGTTAATCTTGTAAATTTTTGCGTATTTTGGAGCTGGATTTATTTAATCAGAAGTTTATGGTTGGAAAAGATTTTGATTGTCAATGCACAATTGGACACATTTGATGTGGATTGCTTGCATGTTTGTGTGAGTATGCATATGTGCATACACACACAACACACATTAACAAGTAATAAAAGATATCTCTTTAGTTCATTTATGCAGTGGAGATCAGATTATGAAAGGTTAAACCTTTAAACAAATGCTAATGCACTCTGATGCCTGGACCTTGTCCAATAGTACCTGCAGCAGCTGTCAACCTAATTAAGCCAGATGTGTGTTAAGTGTAAACGGACCTCCCAGGAGGAACAATAACAGATTTTAGGTCCTTAGGGAACTCGGGGCACCAATGCATATAGTGTTTCTGAAGGAAACATCACTCCTACCTTGTGAGTTTTCTGCTCATTAGTACCATCCTGATCGTACTCCCCTGGGACCGGTGTCGGGGGAGGAGAGTCTCTTTTCATTACAGTTAAGGCCAGCAAGAATGCTCATTTTCAATTGATTTTGGCAGTCATGACATTTACTCAACACTCTAATCTCTATTTTTTTAACCTCTACTTTACTCTGTCTGTAGCATGTTTTGAGTGACATTTATCCTATGCCAAATGTGCCAACCCTTTAAGTATACGTGCAGACCATAAGCTGATAAAGAGCACCTTAATAAGCCTCTTAATATTAACAATCAAGACAAATCTATAGAGCAGGGAAATATTTTGTAATTATGAGCATGCTGTGTGCAATAATGTGTTACAATAAAAAAGAAAATCCTTTACAGTGTGAAAATATTATGGGAAATTAGCAAAAAAAAAATTAGTAATATTTAAAACCTGATGAAACTTACAGCTTGGTTGTTTCTTGTGTGCTATTAACTACAATATGCCCAAGAGAAAGAGGCTAGGGAAGTAGACCTGCAGACCTTCACACCTGATCAAGGAAAGACAAGTCTGTGAGAGTTGCCATGCATACTGAACTTAACATCTGCTTTCTAACTCACTTTGTTGCCAAGCTATGGCACCTCTTTCCAAAGAAGCAGGACAACCCCCTAAAGCAGAATCACAGAACAAAGTAGAGCATGGTTTCACTGGGCTAGATCATCTGTGATGAACAAGAAGACTACTATTGATTTCCTCAGAGCTTTGTCCACCTAGATTGTCTTCGGATCTCTTTCGAAGTTCTCCTCTCCTGATGATCTAATAAAGATATTTAGTGTTATGTTGCCTCAAACAAAACTTTTCCTGAAAATGTGCAGTAATGCTATAATTTAACTTTTGCCAACACACAGCATTCACTACCTATTGGGGCATTAAATTTAGTTACAGTTGTATTAAAATAAATGATCACATACTAGCTAAGTCTCTAAGATTATATTTTTATGCTGTATCCAGAACAGATCACTTTTCTAATGAGTTTTCCTGTAAGATCTCTTTCTGTGAGACCAGAACATACTCCTCATGTTATAACTAAGCACACTGGTGTGGTGCTGGCGTAGGAATTGTTGAGCCAGCCTTCCTATTCAGTGCTACAAAAGACAAAGGGGAAAGGATAATCTTTGAAAAGAGCAGATTTCTCCTGTTCTATCATTACTGAATGATGTTAAAGGCACTGCATATTTGTGTCCTTGATACCACGTCTCCTTGGCTACTGATAATAAGGTAGCTAACCGAATAAGCTAGCTTTCCTAATGATGGAGGGTAACTTTTAATGTTCCACATGGATCTCCATGTTCTCCACGTTCTCAATATCCCCAATTCCAGTACAAGGACAAAGGATATGGGACTCAAGCCCCACCCATGGCCTGCAGCTGTTTTTGGCCAGGGCTCAAGACTTGTGCTTCAGAAAATGCCAAGCTACAGAGTCAGGCTCTTGCTTACACCTTTTCTGAGCCAGACCTCATCATTGGACAAACAAGAGGCTCCTGCTGGCAGCTTTCCCCATGGATGGATCCCTTCTGGGAGAGGAAAAGATAGTCTGGGTTCTCAGGACTTCCCCTCACTCAAGCTGTGATATGGGAAAAGTGGCAGAGACGACACTTTTGTCAAAAGCATTAAGAAGTACATTTCATGAGACGCTTCATCCTTCCAGGGTGCTGGATACATTTTGAGCTTTTGTGGTGTGCCAGGCCTAGTAAGGGATTCACGTAATACATAACACCTTGTATTAATATACTCTCTCTATAAACATAATATACAGCAAACCATATAAATCCCTGAGGCACTACTAGGATGGACATTAGTATGATTGCATCTATGTCGTCAAGTACACAGGGTAACATTGCTGAGTTGGCATGACTACTGCAAAGCCCTGCACCATTTCAAAGTATCAGCTTGTCCTTAGTTTCCACAGGAAGGCCTGATACAATATGCCACTCTGCCCTGATAAAAAGTAGGGAAACGGCTATTTAGGAATTCCTCTGAATATTACAGTGCAGATATCTAAACCTGAGTCTTTCTTGACAACTTGTACCATATTTGGAATAATTGCAACACCTTGAGTCCTAATGCAGACAACTGGAAGAGATCAAAGGGATGGCTCTGAAAAGGGCTTGCTTCTCTGCTTGAGCTGCAGAAGTGGCCTGATAAGTCCTTCTTCTGCATGGTAGATGTCTAACATTACATGACAGAAGTTTCTCTTGCCGTTTCTGGAATTAAATTATTTTGGTAGATATGAGCTAGATGCAAAGCCATTCAGTGCTGTCAGAAATAGGTCAGTTCCTGTAATGCCCTGAATAACAGTTCTGAGCAATTAAAGAGCTGCAAGGTCAAACCCTTTAGTGCCTTAGGAACCTAGTGAGTACAAGGATGGGTAGTAGCTGAGTATGATAGGTTAGATTGCATATTTGAACCTAGTTTGTCAAATCCCACAAAAGGAGATTGATGTCTCCTTAGACACCTAAATCCTTTATTTAATGATGCTCCGAGTCCTTTAGACATTGCTGGTGAAACGTTTAATAAAGTTGCACATAATTGCAGTGTGTGTCTAACAGTGTTTGGTCTCTGAGCAGTGCATTTTCCAGTTTTAATATGTCAAATACTTTTTTTTTTACAGTGGCATAGAAAAATGCTACACAACACAGTGATAAGATAAGGATAGCAAGTTTTCTCACTCTGAAATGATAAATTGTAGACTGGGAAAAGGAATGACATTTACTTCAAGCACGTTTAATCCAGAAGTAGGCTGGCATAATATGCTTTCCAGTAACCTCATTTCTCTCCTGTGAAAAGAAGACTAGTGAAGATGCTGAGTGTATTCATAAGGCTTTGAAACCAATTAATCACCTGCACAATTTTTCATAAAATCTGATTTCATTTGGGACAAAGTAGGAGCTGAAGTAATTTAAGGATGTCAGATTAAAAAAGTTTTCACAGGTAAACATGCAATTCCATGAGCATAAAAATTAATGACTCTTGCTTTCAAATGGATTTATTTCTCATGCCTATGAAGTGGCACACTGATTTAAGCTTTCCCTGCGTTCCATGCTGATGCTTCTCACCATAGGGATTTGGGAAGGATTTTGGGCTTGGAGGCTGGGTAAGAGTTCCAGTTCACTGTAATATATTAACTAGTCTGGACAACTGAAGCTAGAGTGTGAACCATGGAAATGGTATCTGCCTTGCAGACGAAGTATGCAAGTGAACACTATGAAGTTAAGGACATTTTAATTCTTCACAAATGTGTGGTGTGATTTAACTGATCCATTTTAATTCACATCAATAGAAATTTTCCTAGAGTACGAAAACTAGCAAAGGACCTTCTGGCTAAATGGCCTTCATATCAGGCAGGAAATACACACTATGCTTGAGGTTGCAGGTGCAGAACTGGTTTGATCTTTTTTGGCTAGATGAAAGACAAACTGATATCTGTTGATTTTATTGTCTGGATTTTTTTAGATGAGACCACAATAGCATAAATACATTCAATTTTGTAGGGATATAATATAACATACAATATGTTTTCTCAGAATAAACTCCAGAGATTTATAAGGTAGTAAGACAGATGTGTTGTGTTGTCAGTGGATACATTTCCTCCTTCCACTTCTGTCCTGCACCCTCTGAACAGCTGTGGGCAGCAGCTCACTGTCCCGTTGTAACTCTGTGCTTGATGTTTGCAAAATGTCTGGGAAATGACTGAGCACCACCACAAATACATACAATGCCATTGAATGTTCTGCATTAGCTGTTCTGAAGAAAACAGAACAGCTCATTTATTTACATGCTTTCCTCAGTGAGGACTTTAAGATTAAATATAAGAAATACTGCAATTTAAGTAAGCTTTATTAGCTTTAGCACACTGGGTAAGTGACAGGAGGAGTGGATGAGAGTATCTAAAGAATTTCGTTGTCTGCTTTGCTAAAATATTTTCAGATTTCACATTCCTGTACACAGCTTATCAATTTTGAGCTCTTGAAAAAATAGTTTAGCCATTTAACTTTTGATTAATATTTATGTTCACCTACTGTTTGTTTTAATTTTTAGATGATTTTTTTTTTTCCTAAGGATTTTATTTTTCAATGATACATACACTTGTGGGGGGGGGCGTGGGGCGGGAAACAGGCTGTTATAAATCAACACAGAGATGCACAGCCTTTTAAAACTTATCCTTTCTCTCTTTGATTGAAAGATACAAGGGAAAAACAAGAAGACAAAGGGGTTATTAACAACTTAGTTTATAGCTTCACTGATTTCATTGGTGTAGTACTAGTCATATAACTGGATCACATGTGCAGGGAAAATATTTTTTGCTAAGTGTGAAATGCAAGGATTGGGTTACAACTGCAGCCCAGTTGTTGCTTTATGAAATGCAGCTGTTTGCTGTCATTTGATAGCTAAAGCCAATCATGGAGTTAAACACTGAAGAATATTTTTTGTTACGTTTTAATCTCACATTGGCATTGCTTCTGCGATTATGTGAGGCCCTTCCACCATGGTCACATATGTTGTTTCTGCTGGTCATTTCATTCTCTCCTAGCCACCATCTTCCTACCTACTTTTACTCATCTCATGCTTTCTCATCCCCTTGCCTTCTCTCTGTTTCCACAGTCCTTTTGATCACCTGTGTTCCCAGCCCATCATCTGTCTCCCCTTTTTCCTGGATTATATTTTCTCCTCACTCCATTTCTGACTTTCCTTTATCTTTCTTTATGCCTCACACCCCACATTCTCCCATGGATTCCTTCTCCCTCTCTCTTTACATCCCGTTTGACTCCTCTGGTACCAGTATCACCTGACAGGGCACCTGTTGAGGCACTAAGCCCAGTACTATAAGGGCAGTGGACACATGAGGATGGTTTGTATAGACCACCCCTGCAGCAGTCCTTGTGGGGATTTCACTGATGCTAACAAGGTCACTGGTATGAGGCAACCTGGACTGACCATGAGAAAATGACAAGCGGGAGAAAGTTATATGATCCTTTACAAGACAAAGTAAAAAAAAAAAAAACAAAACAACTTCCCCTTCGAGTACCTAAAAGACCCCTACAAGAAAGCTGGAGAGGGACTTTTTACAAGATCATGTAATGATAGGACAAAGGGTAATGGCTTCAAAGTGAAAGAGAGCAGATTTAGATTAGATGTGAGGAAGAAGTTCTTCCCTGTGAGGGTGAGGAGGCCTGGGAATAGGTTGCCTGGAGAGACTGAATGATCTATCCCTGCAAGTGTTCAGGGGCAGGTTGGATTGCGCTTTGAGCAACCTGGTCTAGTGAAAGGTATCCCGGGCAGGAGGGTTGGAAATAGATGATATTCAAGGTTCCTTCAAACCTAAACCATTCTATGATTCTATGATAATGATCTTTTTAAAAAAAAAAAAAAATCCAACATAAAAAAGGTCTAATACTCTTGTTACTACTATCATAATTATAATTGGTATTGTGCTGTTTTATATGGCACCATTTTGTTAAAACTCCGTGTTTTAGTCTCTGTATATGCACACATGTATCTAACACAAAATCTTCTGTTAAGATCCTCACCAGCTAAAAATCATTAGAGCTGCCACTAGTCCTATGAAAACTTATTACAGTTTCAATCACCTGTGTTATAATTGACATTCCCATTACAAAAACTGCTGATCCTATTTGAAAGGACTTTAAAAAATCTGAGTATAAAAATAAACACACAGTTACCTCAGAAAATGGTAATGGATTCACTTCTGCCCTTGATCGCCTGAGTCACGTTTCCCACCGAGTTGCCTCTGTGGGACCAAGGGCAGAGCTGATCTCAGTAAGTTTATATTGGAATAACCCTTAGATAAATAAACCAAACTTGCAGGCTGTAAGTAATCAAAACTGAAAACACTGCTACAGGAAAATGGAGACTCAGACGTACTTTAACACTGAAGACAGGCATGGCCCGCTCTCCTGGTATGTAATCTAATATCCTCTTCTAAAGCTGGACAATAACGATGTGTTTGTTTAACCGTTTCACCAAGGTCTCCGCTTCCTCATCGAGAGCAATGTCCTTTCAGTGGCAAGCTGAAGGAATTCAAGGAAACGGAGTGATCATCCTTAAAATCACCACTAAAAATGGTATGCACTTTCATCATTGTTCCCATAAGGCACTGAACTTATTTTTGTGCACAAGCGTGCCTTATTTTGAAGGTTATCAGTCACTTTTATATGACTTATCAGCATTTAAGGCACATTTAATGTCCCTTCACTTCTACTGCAGAAAATGTGCTGGTCCTAAGGAAAGAATAAAAAATGATTTATTTTCACTTTACTGAGAAACAGATAATTTATGGGGACCGTCACATCTGTGAAACTTCCCACTGTCTCAATAACTCTCTAATCAGTATACACTGCAACAGGCACAATTTTCCCTCTGTTTAACTGGCTTAAACCTGAAATGTTTACATCTGAGGGGAAAATACAGATGCGACATGTACTCAAGTTACGCAGTGGACAAATCCCTTTGTAATTATGCTGCACACTAGTACTTCCCGCTATGGACAAGGGAATTAAAAAATAATTACAGTAATTTGCCAAATAGGTTTATCAGGCTTTGGGAAATAGGTTCTAAGAAAATAAGGTTTGTCTTTGAAGATAAATTCCTTAGCTTTCACTCTGTCAATATATAATAACAAGCTAGTATTGCATGAAAGAACTCAGAGAGTAAGCAAACCACATCCCACTCCAGCAATTTCTCCTTACAAAATAACATATTGTTTCTTTGTACTGTAAGTCAGTACATTGATTTCAGACAGTCCTTCTAATAGGCTAGTCTGAGAGTATAATCAACCACAATTTCTGAGAAGCTTTCTATAAAAACAAATTTGGTCAGAATATTTTTGAAAGCAAGCTCAGAAAGCAAAATGCTTTTGTATCAATAGCTGTTTGCAATATCTAAGATGAAGCTGTTTGCAATATCTAAGATGACATCAGATTCATTTTATTCCTGAACACAGTGTCCTAACTCAAACACCTCTTGACTGTGCATTAAGGCAGTGCCACTGCAGCCCAGCTGGATCTTTGATGTCTGTACTTACCTTATGCAGGAGGCTATCACTGGGAACTTCGGGTCAGTGCTTTGCTCAGAGATGGTCATTGCAGACACCACCCAGAACATACATTAGAACTCATGCAGCCACTTTTGGATCTTTCCTCTTCTTCCTTTTGACTTCCTCATGCCTAACAAACCTTAAAGTACTGTTATTGGAAAAGGTTTATCATAAATTTGTCCTTGAGATGGCAGTTATTAGCCCTTTGGCTGCGTAAAACTACCAAGCTGTGAAAGTAATCCACAAACTTGCAGTTATTCCTTGATATGATTTCACACAAACTGATTGCGATATAATGTTTCCACTGGACATTATATGCAGCATGCAACCTAATGTGTTTGTTCTTATGAATGCAATACAAACTTTAATGAAACAAGAAATTAGTCACTATTATTATTCCAACATTTTGAATGAAAACAAAAAAGGAATTATAATATTGTTATTAGTAATGATAATATCCATGAAAGCATTTGCTTTACATTTTGAAAATAAAGGAGTTAAGCTGACTTTGTTTTTCTTGTTCCAAGGTGATAGTTCGCCCGAAGGAGAGGGGCTGTCACCACGGAACCTGGTAAAATAATTTGCACTATTAAAACAAGTATATTTGACTGAAAATATATCCAGTTCCCTTATTCTTCCACTGGCATGAAACCAGGATTATTCACAGTCCCTAGGGGAGAACTAGCATACCAATGTAAATTGAAGCAGTTCTCCCAGTAGACAGGTAAGAAATCAACTGCCCTAAATAGTGCTAGACAAAGAGATGCACATGTAGACCAAGACACATCATACCTGGTGGAAATACCAGGCCTGAAATGCAGGGTGTGGGGACAGAGTGAGACAAATCTCCCAAGTCTCACTTTCCAGGAGGCTGGGATAAAGCCAAGGCATCTTCCGTCCAACAGCCATCGCTGCATGGAGAAACTAATTTGCCAAGACTGCACAGAAAGCTCATTCAAGCAGGACCTGACTGTGAGTCAACCACTAGCCAGGAGTCTGCAGTCACCTGTCCTGTGCACTTTTCTATTTCATGATTTAATGTTGGCAAGTTTGCCTGTCTTCTACTCTTAGTCAAACTAATCAGAACCATGGGGTCCCTAGAGGTATTATATTCTTTTATCTCATTAAGTCTAGGAAGGTCTAATTGGGATATGTGTATGACTTAATGAGTAAGACACTTATGGAGAAGATGGGTGCTGATTTAAACACCATTCAGGTATTGGTGGAAAAACTATGTGTCTAAAAGCAAAGAACTCTCTGTTGCACCCATGAGGAACTGATGTTGGTGGCTCAATTACAGAACTGTCATCATATCTCCTGTGTCAACTGTGACTGCTAATTTCAGTTCCTGTGACCCATCTCTCTGGTCTATCTGGCCTGCCATGGCTTTAGTCTCACTTACCTAACCAATAAGGTTGGTAATGGATATGCATGTTGTACTGCTTATCTATGTTTTTTCATTTGAGGGCCCTAGAGTATGTACCACATGTGAGACCAAACCTGTAACTCCCTTTCACAACTTAAAGCATTTCTTTGCCTCAGTGTGATCTTGATCCTGGGGGCTGTTTTTTTTCTGGGAGCTGTTTTTTCCACTGACATCAATAAGATGTGTATTAAAGCATCAAAAGCAAATATTTTAAGAACATTGATAATTACTACCAAAGTTGTACAGAGGGCAAAAGAATAAATTTAAGTTACTTTTGCATCAGCAGCTGAGCCTTCAGGAAGCTTCTGAGTTTGATGAGACAAGTTAATCACTGGCTTCTCTCTACGTAAAAAGTACTAAATGGATCATTGTGCATAAAAGGTCTTAGAGTGTGGACCCTGTGGATAATCATGCCACAGCAGGACACAGCTCACTGCAGAGCTGCCAAGGGAACTGCTGTGTAGTTAAAGCTACCAAAGGAGATGTCTGGAAAAAAATCTTAAAACACTTGATGATTGAAACATTGGGTTTTTATGAATTGAATTTTTATATTGACTCGTGTATGTTACCATACATGGATAGATGCCTTCACTGTTATACTCGTCTCGCACTACTAGCCTCCTTTCCTTGTCACATTTTCTTGGTTTTTAATGTAGGAACTCAAGAACCCTTAAAGAAGAACACATGTAAGTAGCAAGCTTTGCAGCCTTGAATCCAGTTTAACTGAATGATGTCAGAAAATTTACATATCTAGTGCCCTTTTTGGTAAGTCATTTAAAAATATGTAAGAGAGGGAACACTTGTCTGGACAGTTGTGCTCTGAACCACCTCTGCCTCTTCCTAATTCCTCCTGCATGGACAATAGCCATTGGACAGGGAGAGTACAGATGGGTCAGCAGACTGAAGATGATGGGAGAACAATTAGAAAGTCAGTGGAAAGAATATGGTTTCTAAATATGCGCCTGAGGCTCATGAAATGTTCATACATTTTGAGCACAGCTGTGAAGCTGGGATTGAATCTGGTCCTGAGGTATTTTATCAGAACCAAAACCACTGCCTAATAGACTGAATAACAGATAGGAAAAGAGTGATTGATCTAACTGGAATGAATTATGCCATTGTCATTCCCAATTCCTTACACTGAAGTAAAACAGAAACCTGATTTTCTTTTTCTTTTTACTCACCGTCATGATTAAAAACAACAACAATAATAATATTCCTCAATAATATTCCTTCATAACTGCTGAGCATATTTGACACATCATAAGTTACAAAGAAATTTGAAAATTTTACAAAAATAAAAATCAAGGATGCAAAATTGTGAGTGCATCAATGACTGCTGACAAAAGCCACTTGCTATGAAAAGTCCTGTGCTGGTCCTAAGGACAAAATGTATGTCGATCATACTATGGATTACTGTTTCTCTGGATACACTGCTTCATGCCTTTATGATTTCATACTGGATTTCATCTCTTCTGAAAAGAGAGACATGTAAGAGAGGTTCAGGAACATTTTCCCATAAACATGTTTGTCTAAAATATAATTTAAAAGGACCAGTAAGGAGAAAATACAGTATATTGCTTTCAAAAATTAATGTGTTATGGCTATGTCAAAATTGATTTTTTTGCATGACCAGTTTATTACATGTTTCTAAAGATTTTATTTTGCTCTCATTACAGTAACAGAGAAAAGTGATTCTATCTTAATTATTCTTTTTCATGGGAAGAGATTTGTAATAAACGTCTTAAAAAGTTTTCTGATGATTCTGACCTGTTGTGGTTTGTTTGGGTTTTTTTTTTCCTCTCTGGACTAAGGCTGAATGAAGATGCTGGGGTGAGCAGAAAGTAACTGTAATGTTTCCTTAATATGTTCAGAAAAGTAAAATATTTTGAGTGCTATTGCAGAACTAAAAGAGGGAAATTATGCCTCTCTATTCACCCAGAACCAATGGAAATCTGTCTTGCAACTCTTTTCATTTAGAAAATAACTGGTCTGTCAACAAAGCCCTACTTAATGAAATCCTCATTTTGTGCTCCACATTGGCTTTTATGTGTAAGTGTTGACTGACAAGCTTATTCAGTGTTAATTTAGGAGGTTCCTGGAGGAAATAACTTGCTTGAATCACTTAAAAAAATTAACAAATTACAATCCAACATCATGCGGTGGCAAGACTGGGTTATCTGCATTACTCTGGATCACATAGCTACAGCAATCGTGCTGAACCTCCCCAAACTCTCATCATCAAGATATTGAGTAAAGGAAAGGAGACAGTAGGTGCAGAAGAAGAAATATTGCACATTAAAAAAATCTCTCTCTCCACCATTCTTTCTTTTGCTTTCCCCACACATACTTTGGCATTTATCTACCATGACAAGCCACATTTCTCCTCTTAAAAGAATGCAAAAATGAGCTATGAATATTTGATCCTTTTTTAAACAAATATTTTGGCTTGACAAGTCACAGCAGATAAGACTACCCAAGATGGTAGCCAGCTGCTCTGGAGGAGGGAGTGTAGGTAGAGTGGAGGCCAGTGTTAAAGGCATCACCTTTCCCAGGCACTGTATGCAGGCCATAAGGCATGTCATTGGCCACGGAAATGTTCCTTGGATGCTGCAAGCCTTCTGTTTTTGCACAGACTGTTTCAAAGCTGTAGGTGATTCTGGAAATAGATGCTAGAGAACAGATTCTGTCATTCCTGTGCTCTGCTTCAGCACATGCATGAGCAGCACTGCTGACTTGGGTGGAAACAGTTTATAGTTGAACACCTCTGTGTGTCTTTACAGGATGATGGCCTAGACAATGCATAATTCTCTCTGTTATGTGTTTTTGTAGTTTTTTCTCTGTGTTATTGGGAAAAAATAGCTGACTCTGTAGTGAATTCAGATGAGCTGCTTGTTAGAGAAGTTACCAGCCTTAGTTCACAGTGAAATTTAATACAGGAGAAGGGCTTTTTAGCCGTTTATGGCTTTGTTCACCTTATATTTCAGGCTTGAGTTGCAAGGATATTGTGATCCACGCAAATGCTTCCCAGGTATTTTACTGTACTGGTCTTTTGAGCCAGTGTAAAATAAATTTTTAAATTGTCCACCTGTATTTGTTTCACAACATAGTTGAGACCATGTGGAAGTGATATTTGAAATCAAGCACCTCTAGATCCTCGTATGTGAGCTTAGCTAGTCTTCTTTTTCTCTTTAAAACCTATTTTAAGTGTATTTTCAAAGGGATAATATGTTTTGGGAGGATTTTTTTTGTTTGTTTGGATTTCAGTTGAAAGTTTTCTAATTTTGGGGAAAACTATGTGTGTAAAAAAAAATAAGCAAATACATCCCTTTTCACTCACTATTATACATTTTCTACAGTTGTCACTGTGGAAAATTTAAAAAGAGCAATATCCAAAGTCTCTGAATTTCTGCTTCATTCACCTTTTATACAAAGATAAATGGTCATCTTAAATTTTCTTGGTGAGAAAAAACTCTAAAATATTACATTAGATGAAATTTCATTTTCAAAAGACCAGGGCAGAGTTTTCTCCTTTGTTGTAAATTTATATCATGAAGACATAATGCAAAATTCTTTGCAGTCAAGGCAGAGCATCCTTGATTTCAGAAGACTTTCCATTTGACCCCTTAGGAAAAAAGTTATTGAGTGTGGAAATCTTTTTACTAATGTGATTTCTTTCCTGCATGCATTTTTTTTTGTTCTTTATTTTAGCTTTAAACCAAGTAACATTTTGAGCATTAGGCAAAGCTGAAAGCACGGGAATAGGGAATTGTTTAATTACTGTGTTAAAAATGATGTCTGAGACAGTTCTTGATTTCCACCTAAGCCACCAGCAGAAGATTCTTATCAAACCAATTTCCAAACATTGTGACTTGTGTCAGCAGGATGGCCCTGAAAGCTGCAGGTGATGAGCAGTGCCCTTCCTGGACATCACCTTACTGTGGCAGAGACATACAGACAAGTTCCTGCCTCTGTGGAGGTCAAGGCCTATGTTCCTTTGTGTTGATAATTCATCACAGCAATGTTAGAGGCATCCTACATAGTGTTTTTACTTATAGATATGTATCCTTAGGGTAAGACCCTTGACAAAGCATACTGAAGGAGCAAGGACCTCCAAAATATTGCAGAATTCATTGTAATTCATGCATAAATTTGAGATCAGAACTAGGGCTCAGTTATTGTGCAATGCAAAAAAATTGCAGCCCATAAGCAATACAAATCTCACAGAAACACGTTTTCCCTCTCTGCATTGTTTGGGGGGTGTTTGTGGAAGAATTGGTGGAATTGGTGGGAGAATGTGCTTTTTTGAATATATAGTATACATTCTTTTGTACTAAGCTTTCACAGATGAAAGTGCTCATGGTAATGTGCCCTTGTGACATTCTGTTTGAAAATATTACTCTTTCTTCAAAGAAGCGAAAGGGAGAAGTTGTAGCTTTAAATTGTATGAGCATGGGAAAATCAGACATGGTAATAAAAGTGAATGTTCGAGTGTGTCAGATAAAATTTATTAGATAGGGGTCTCTAGCTCAGTGCATTCCTATGCAAAATTCTTGGTAACATGCCAGAAAGTGAACTCTGAGCATTAACACAGTAGAAAATATTTATATTAGTGTAAGGCTGCTGGCTGTGATGTGTTTCTGCTCTTTCAAAATAGCTTGCCACAAATTCAGAGATGTCAATAGAGGTTAAACTTCAGGGAACTATACAATTTAATGAATCAATTATATGCTTACCAGACAATAAGTAATACTATTGTGGAGGGAAAAGAAGAATTATTAGCATGTGAAAATAATTTGTGAGCTGCAACAACACATACAGTAGCAATCAGGGTTAGGTTTCTGAAAATGTTCAGTCAATCTAATTGCTTTCCCAGTAAAGTCAGCACAATAGATTTCTTTTGGTTTGTGGGTGTTTTTTTTTTTTATTTTTTAACATTATCACTGATATGAATGACTGTGTAGACATTCTTCAGCACAAGCTTCACTTACTATTGTCAGGTTATATTTCAATAAAATTGAGCCCATGAGAAGGACTGTTAAAGAATTTTAAAATATGTTCCATCACTTTTACTTTATCGAGATACAGACTTTATATCAGTCATAAGATCTATTTCCAATGAGCAGGACTAACTTGAAATCAGTTCTTTTTTAATCTGAATTTTGGCCCAAATTCTGATAGTTAGTACTCTTTCAAGAAATTTTTAAAAGTATTCCATTTGAAGGAGACACATTTTCCTCCCCAAACTTTCGCCGAAACAGGTGGCTTGAGCAACATTTTCCCACAGTACCTCTTCTCTCCTTCCTATAATGTACTCTTGGATATTTCCCTTGAAGTCTAAGGTAAAAAAAGACCTGCTCTAACGCAACCTCCTGCCCAAAGGTACTTTAATTTCCTAGTGGGGACCATATGATTTTGGTATCAGTGTACTCCTCGATACACTGTCAGTGCAGACTGTAGATACAGCCGCACAAATAATCAACAACTGAACTGCAATTTATCCAAGGTCACAGGAGTTTGGCCACAAAATAGAATGCTGACCCTAAATCTATGGAATTTTTTACAATTTCCCTCCCAAAATGAAATGAAAACGACACACCTACCATCTCATAAAGATCCAAGGCTTTAGCTGCTATTTCCTAGTATGATTTGGTTTGGTTTTTTTTTTTTTTTCAAGTGTGATCCTTCAGGCAAAACAGCAAAATAATTCTGTGCTTATTTGGATTTTTCATAGCATTTGATCCTTGAAAGTTTGTCTTTTAATAAGAGGAAAAATATAGGATAGATATAAGGCCTTCATTATCCTGACATTTTCAGATCAGAGTGTTGGGATAATTTCCAGTCCTGGTTTCCTGTGAATTTCTGCTTCTTTTAGGTCACGGAGATCCTCACCTCAAATCTTCTCCATTAATTATATGTTTTATAGAACACAAAATATATCCTAGCACTATACTGGGCTTCCATAGAGTATTTACATCAGTCAAATACCTCCCTGGTGAATTTAGACTAATTTCAATTTCCCATTTATTCAGATCCTAGAAATAAAATATCCAGCAAACTTTCAATTAAAACTGACATACTCATTTCATTGCAACTTTAGAAACATGCAAGTCAAACACAAAGTAAAGGTCACATTCCACATCTGTTACTCAAATTTTAGAAGAAAGACATAAGTTTTTACTGAGATTGAAAGGACAATCTTAAAATAGAACTTTGAGGTATTTATAAATAGAGAAACTGGGCTATGTGATAAATCATCTACTCTCCTCAATTACTTTACTAAGTCAATATTAATAACTCAAATGAATAATGAACCTATAATACATCAAGTTCTTGAAAAACAGTGTTGCTGATTGGAATGGAACTCACATCTAATACTGCCAGACTTTGCTGGACAAGAAAGTACTGCAAAGGTATTTTCTTACTGCATTTTAGCAGTAGCATATTTTAATTAAATGAATGTACACAGTTCCTTAAGCTGAATCAGGAGGATTCTTTCAAGAACAAAAGTATATGTAAGTTATGATGTACACATTGGCTGCTCTGCTGTAGCTAATTCCCTGAATTCCTGGCAAACAGAGAGTAAAATGTGTTAATTTAAACCACTGACACTGAAGTGTAAGCTAACATGTCTTATAGTTTTATCAAGAAAACAGTATTTATTTGGACCATTAACACTAATTCTCTCTTCTGTGATAACTTGTTAAATGTATTGAAGCCATGACTTTAACACAACAAGCAAAAATTCAAGAAGAAACCACACTCCTATCCCTAGGACTGACATACTTGTCTAGCTTTTTATTCTCCTGATTTTAAAAGGCACAAGTAGCCTGTGACATCCACTCCTTAGAGAGAACACTGTTCTCATCAGACAGCCACTTCAGAGATAGAAAACTGAAAGTCATATGCTCAGGATAGTCACAGATGTGCACAATGATTTGGGAAGTCAGCTGTCTCTTTGTAGGTTGGGTAAATCTATGAAGTGGTAAAATTCACTCTTCTTATAGAGAAATTTTCCTCCCAAAGTATAGGCAAAAAGTATTGTGTGAATGATTCTGTGAAATTCCATTATCTCATAAGAGCAGATTTTATTTGTAAAGTCACAGTGAATGTATCTGCAAGGAAGGATTTTTTTTTTAACTTCTCCTTCCAATAAAATTTTCTGTACATTGCTTCGAATGTGTCAAAATATCTAAATGGGGCCAACAGCCTCTTCCAATTCAGTTTGTTATCCCAATATCGCTTTTTCTAGGTTTCCTGATCACAGTAATATATCAAGACCTAACAGAAGTTGCAGCCACACAGGACTTTGTTTCATGAAGAGATCAGCTCCATAAACATGACCCTCTGTACTAGGAAACAGTTAATCTTTTATTACATTGGATAGCCTTGTGGGATTGCTTTAGTGATTCATTATAGAAATCAAAGTAAATTCTACAGTATTATGCAGTTTGGCTCATCCAATTGGAAAAAAAAAACAAAAACCAACCTACTGATCAAAAAAGCATGTGTTCTTACTCAGATATGTTTTATGACATGGCTGTAAAATGTACCTACCACAGTTTTTCATTGTTTCAAAGACAATAAGCACAGCCATTTTCAGGTTTCTATTCTACAGCTGAAGCCATGAATGTCCCTCTTGGTCATCAACATGAGTGACAACTACATGTACATCTACCAAAAAGGCGTGATTAATTACTATGTTTCATCAATAAAGTTTATTCCTTAAACGTATAGAAATTATAGCAATACATTTGAGACGTGACTCCAGAATATGTCAGCTTTTCAACCATAAACAACAATGTCTGAGAATTTATGACTTGGCAGAAATGTCTTTTTGAGCTAAATGTTTGCATGTATACTAGCAGTCCAGAAATAATGAATTATCTGAGATCTGCCAGCCTTACTCAGACAAGGCAGTTCTTAAATTCTACAAGTAATGCCATTCATTTCAATGGGCACAACCAGGTAGGGAAAAGATTCTGGATTTTTTAAGAAGTAGATTTCAACTTCCCCCCCCCCCGCCGAAAACATACCTGGAAGAAACAAATCTGTTTTTATTTAAAGGAAATACACTGCAGAAATATCAAAGGGTGAAATTTCAGTCCTACTGAAAATCAGAGGTATTTTCACATTGAATACTGTTTGTTAAGATCTGTATTTGAAAGTATGCAGTTGCCTTTTGGTAATCACTTTGTATTACTGAGCTGTATTTTTCTATGAATTTATCATAGTTGCATTTAAGCAGGGCTCCAATAATGATGAAAAGTTTTGTTCCTATTATGCCTGTGAGAACAGAGGTTTTATAGAACTCAGTGGAATTACAGGCATTTTGTTTCTCACAGGAATGACTGCAGGAAGGGGGACAATCTAAGGTTTTCATGGCTTGTCTTAAAATCCCAGGTCTTCAAGTGCCAGTAGTTCAATTACAAAGATCCTGAATTTTAATAGCCAGCAGCTATCATGTAGTCAAGAGAACTGTCCATCTTTTATTATAGCAGAAACATCCAGGCCTTTCTGGACACCATCTGCTTCTTGTTTTTCAGAACTTCTTTGTATTCCTCCTGTCTGTGGACATTTCCAAATCATATTTTCCCAGTCAGTCCCATAAATACACACTGAACTCACATTAGTTTTTGAGCTGTCACTTGGCATCCTAATTGAACAACAAGCCTTAACATATGCTTTGAACTTTGCTACAGTTCCTCAGTTGTCAAATAACTGCCATGATACCCCAGACTCTTTAGAGGAGATTATTCACTATATTAAATGTTTTTAATAAGAGGATCTGCTCAAAAACACTCTCTATGGTTGTTAACACTAAGTGAAAAATACCTGACAAGATTTGAATCACCAGTTTCTACGTGCCAGTAATGCTCCATTATCTAGAGTGTGTCTGAACTACATGCCTGAGAAGGGAAGAGGGAATAGAGATCACAGAAAACAGAGATGTGGCTTGTTGGCAGGTAGTCTTCCATTTACAAGCACGAAGCTTTGTACTAGAACTAAAAGTGAACTAGAGTATAAAACATTATGGAGAAATAATGAAAGGAAACAGTCTTATCTGGAAAAGTGGAGATTTTGCAATCTAAGAACAAAGGTCAGCCAAAATGTTACTCAGCCAGCAGCAGCTCAGGCTGTAGAAACTGAGTTCATACACAAGTTCTCATCTCTCCCTGCAATAGGGACCAGATCATGGTCCTCTGAGCCATTTGTGTGGGTCTAATAATCATAGAATCATAGAATGGTGGGATTGGAAGGGACCTTTAGAGATCATCTAGTCCAAGCCCCCTGCTGAAACAGGTCAACCTAGATCAGGTCACAGGAACATGTCCAGGCCATGGATTCATGCACTGCACATGTTGCTGCACCGCTGTCTGCACAAGTGTTCCCCTATATGCACAGTGTCTCTGACTTTTTTACTTCATCATTGGTTGTCAAAGCAACATGTATTTTCAAAGAGTTCTTGCTATTGTAAAACTACAGAGAGTTGCCATATACATTTAAGGACTGTTTTGTTGCATCATGAGAAAAATAATACAGTCCAGTAGACTTGGCAAAAACTGAAGTGCCTCATTCCTTTCTTTCACTTCTTGTTTTCCAGTGGTTGGGTCATCTCAGTGGTTTTTTTTTTTTCAAATGTCCTATGCATCCCTGTCCTAGTTTTTGTGATTCAAACCTTGCTTCTCTCATGTACAGCTCTTATCACAAGAGGCAACAGTTACAGAGTTCCCAGAATAATTATTTTTCCTAGTTCAGGTGTTGATCCTGTAGTTTGATCCATGTGAGTGGCAGAAATTGACTGTGTTGAGCCATTTGCAGAAAGGGAAGCTTAGAAGCATGGCATATCTTTGGTTAACAGTTCACTGTAAAATTAGAGCCCTCCTTTTTTTTTCTTTTTTTTTTTTTTGAGTTTCCTTGTTTTTAAGTAGGTGATGTATACTTAGTAAAAGCACAAACTAAAATATACATAGCGATGTGTGAGCACATGAGTTTCCATGCTGGAAGACTGCAAAATCTAGGGCTTTCCACGATGGAAAAAATGCAGAAATCTGCAGTGCCCGTGTCTCTCATGCTTAATGATGAATTAACTCCAGAACCTCAAGGTGGTTTGGAACACATTTTCTTTTCCACTATAATGTTTCATGAAGTGTGAGTTGTTGCGATTTTTTTTTTATTATTATTATTCTGCAGATGTTGCTGGCAGTGCTACACCACGTTTTCTTATTGATATGGTAGAGTTGATGGAAAAGGAATGCGGAACTGAAGTGGGTCACCATTCTCCCCAATAGATATTGCAGACCCACTTTGAATGGTTACAGAACCAGTACTTTAACATACCTCTTGGGACCTCTGATCCAATAATTCCTTTAAAGCCTATGGCTCTGAAAAGGACACACATGAATAACAAGCCATGAAATGTAGTGTAGATTGTTGTTACTTCAGCCAGCATTGCCAATTTTTTGGTCATATCTTTATTACATGTACGTGGCATATCATACATGTACCACTTCCTGTGATTTGGTATGGGTTACAGCTCAGTAATCCTTCGTTTGCTCAGCTGCACACAAGAGTGAGGGGCAACAAGCACCATTGCTGGTTTGCTAATGCTATTATGGCTATAGCTGAACACGACAACCTCATGAAAACAAAGCAAGAAAAAACAGCTGATTGCTAGTAGCTAACCCTGAATTCTGAGAAGGCCAATATGGCAATTTATCTCACCTTATTTTAGAAATGAGATTCAGCTCTAGTTTAAAACACATTTTGCTGTTTACACATGAGCAGAATGCCTGAGCCCCTCTAACTGGCAGTAGACATCCAGACAGAGCATCTTGGAGTCCATCATCAGATGGGAGCAGGATTCAGCTGTCTTAGTATCAGCACCTATTGCAACCCCAGGTGCCTTAAGGGCTCTTAAGTATGGCCTCCAGCTGTCTCTTTGGAAGGAATGAGTATCCCATAGGTCCTGTCTATGGGTCCTGTTTCCAACAGGCAGAGATTGTAGATGTAAGCAGTAAATGAATCATCCTTCTCTGTTTCTGGTGTCCTGTTTGGCCAAGGAGGCTTAGAAGGCCATTTATCTAGCATGGCATGCATGGATAATGGAAGGAAGTGGTCAATTTTGCTGAGAGCCACCGTGCCTGTGGTGCAACTCTGCCTTCTTTCATGCCACTCCTTTCAATCTACAGCATTGCTCAAGAAGAAATCTTTTGGAGAGCAAACTCCAGCTGGCAGCTTCTGCTGCCTTTCCAGACAGCAAGGTAAAAAGCAGGAGAAACTGAAAGTAGAAATCCAGACCTACTCCAACAGTTTCGCTGCAGCAAATCATATTTCAAGGGCCTTGGTTGGATGTCAAGGGACGGACAGAAAAGTAGGCTTAAAATGAAAATGTGATTTTGTCCTTAGCTACACTGTGGCTAACCTCAGCAACAATGGGAAGGAGATTAATATAGGTACATTATACCATACAGAAAACGATTGTAAATTGTAGCTGTTGTAGGAGAAAGAAAACAATAAGGAAGCAATGAAATAAATCAATGGGAATGAGACTGCAAGTCCAATGATTATAGAAAAGCAAAGGATGTTTATTTAAAAGAAAAACGGAAATGTAATAATTTAAAGGACAAGAAAGGAAAATATTGAGAATAAAAAAAACATAGGAAAAAGTAATAAACATGAATTTGGGGGAGTTGGGTAAAAGTATGTTAATACATAAACAAGGGGAAACAGTTTCAGTCCCACTGAGGGGTATTGTTCATATATTGTACTGTAATTAAAGTTTAAAAAGTACAACTCCCTTAAAAGTTCCTGTTTAATAACTTTTTGCTAATAGAGATATATTTTTTATAAAGAGATTTGTTCATTAGGAACTGGAGTGACACTGTAAAAGCCCCAGTCCCATATATTACTATATTCATTGTAAATGCAGAGCTCAGTTTATGGAGAAGCATTTTAAAGGTCAGGACTTTGCTGATCCTCTGAAAGCAACCAACGCAGCACCTGATAATAATATTCTCCAGCTACTGCTGAACTCATCTGAATTTTAGGGAGTGATCCAGACATGAAAGAACTCAGACGTTGGCAGACCAAACCGACAGACCAATATTATCTCTTTGCCTTCTGATTCTCCTCTGTAGGCTGGTATCAGTTATCTATTGTTTTGCCCTTTGAAAATAACACAGCCTGACAGATCTAATTCTCTAGTTAGGCATTTCAGCAAAGTCTTACAGAAATGTAGGCACCTGACACTGGGTGGATGGAAAGAATAGAGGAATGATCCCATCAACCTAAAACAAGTAAAGAACCTTCCTGAAATCAGAGAGAGACATTCAAAATCTTTGAAAACATAAGAGAGGTTTTAGCCAGCCAGGCTTCCAGACTTCTCTTCAGTGACTGTATAAGAAAATCAAGCCCCTTCAGAAGGTGAACAGTCCAGGAACTTAAGATTCTATCTCTTTGAAAGCCTAGAGGCCTAATGGGAATGCGATTTACTGGAGTAAATCAACTGAACGATCACAAAGATGATTAACAAACTGGAATATGTTTCAAATGAGGAGAGGATGGGAGAGCTGTGGAGAGGATGGGAGCCTGGAGAAGAGAAGCCTTGGGGATTTTGTCAATGTATATAAACACCTGAAGGGAGAGAATAAAGACGAGGAAGCCAAGCCCTTCTGAGTGGTTCCCAGTGACCAGAAGAGAGACAATGGGCACAAACACAGGAGGTTCTATGTGAACAGTACGAAGCACTTCTTTCCTGTCAGGGTGATCAAACAATGAGATAGGTTGTCCAAAGAAGTTGTGAAGTCTCTATCCATGTAGATATTCAAAAGCCATCTGGACATGGTCTTAGGCAATTAGCTGTAGCTGACTACTTCAGCAGGGCAGTTGAACTAGATGATCTCATGAGCAAAATCTTCCAACTTCTCTCGTTCTGTAATTCTGTGGATCTCTCACATTTCATGGATCTCACTAGCCTCATCAGATATGAAATATCTGGACAACAACCCTATCCTGCACTGTCAACATGATAGCACAGTAGTTAGAGCATTGTACCAGACCTGGACCTAGCTACTCAGTAAGCTACTAAGCAGTCTCCCTAGGATGTCTTTCCAATCTTGCATTGGAAACTGGATAAACTTGCAAGAATGCTTAGGGCATTCACATGGATAAGGCAGAACATAGCTTTGCCCTCTACTCTTCAGTTTCTTTATTTGGCTTGTTAATGATTTTGTATAAATGTAGAAGATCATAGAATCATAGGGTTGGAAGGCACCTTTAGAGATCATCTAGTCCAAGCCCCCTTGCAGAAGCAGGTTCACCTAGATGACGTCACACAGGAATATGTCCAGGCGGGTCTTGAAGACCTCCAGAGAAGGAACCTCCTTGGGCAGCCTATGCCAGTGCTCAGTCACTTTAAAAAGTTTTTTCTTATGTTTAGATGGAACTTTTTGTGTTCCAGCTTCATTCCATTACCCTTTGGCCTGTTGCTAGATACTATCGAAAAAAAGGGATGTCCCAGCCTCCTGACACCAACCATTTAGATATTTATAAATATTAACAAGAGCCCCCCTCAGTCTCCTCTTTTTTAGATTAAACAGCCCCAGTTTCTGTAGCCTTTCCTCGTATGAAAGATGTTCCACTCCCCTGATCATCTTGGTGGCACTGTGCTGGACTCTCTCCAAAAGTTCCCTGTCCCTCTTGAGCTGAGGAGCCCACAACTGGACACATGTGCATATATCATCCCTTACCAGGGCAGAGTAGAGGGGGAGAAGGACCTCTCTTGACCTGCTGGCCACACTCTTCTTGATGCATCCTAGGATGCCATTGGCCTTCTTGGCCATGAGGGCACATTGCTGGCTCATGTTCACTTTATTCGCAATCAGAACTCCCAGGTTTCTCTCTGCAGAGCTGCTCTTCAGCAGTTTGACCCCAAGCCTATACTGGTGCATGGTGTTTTCCCTTCCAAGATGCAGGAGTCTGCACTTGCCCTTTTTGAACCTCATGAGGTTCCTGTCCACTCAACTCTCAAGCCAGTTGAGATCCCGCTCAATGGCAGCACAGCCTTCTGGGGAATCAGCCAGTCCTCCTGGACCTCCTGGTGATGTCGTTTCTTGAGTTTGTACTCTACTATTAGTTTCAGATTTTCCTTTGGTGCCTCTTGTGTGTCGGCTATTTACTGTCTCTTGACAAGTTCAGGGGCAAGAATCTTTCTCAAGTTATGAGGTCCACGGTCTTGTCAGTGGTTTAAGAACTTGACGGAAGTACATGTCACAGCACTTCTGTGAATAGCAAGTCCTGCTCTTCCACACTGTCCAGACAGGGGACACAGAGGTAGGTCTTGTCAGAGCAGGGCATTGCTATTAGGTAAGAAATTCCTTTCCAACTTAAATACTGCAAGGTCTTTGAGGCAGACAACTTTATTCTGTATGTGACCCATGCTTTCCTCCCACATGTCCTTTCTGGTGCAGGGAAAACAATTCCCTGTGCCGTTATTAGTACAAATGCAAATAAAAAGCTGGGTCCAAAAGCCAAGCAGTAACAGACAAGCAGAGAGAGAGAAGGAAGCCAAGTAGACTCATACAAATCTTAATATTTTAAGCTACACACTGACAGTGGTGTCCATCAGCAATGAGAAATGTATAAACACTACATTAGGGATGAAATATGCACATTTTAACAACTGAAAGACTCTGTCTCAATGGGGAAGATCTTTTTTTTTTTTTTTTTTTTTTTGTGAAATAATACACTATTGTAAATCAAGGTAAGTTTTAGGGACATCTCATGAACAACTCAGTCCATTTCTGACTCAGTCTTTCCTAACTTTTCTAAAAGATCCAGATTGAGCCAGACAGTCTAAATCCTATTAAAGTTGGTAAATTCATGTAAAAAGGAATGTTCCTTGGACTACAATAAGGTTTCCTACCAATTTTCCTTTGATTATATTACAGATGACAGTTTATAATAGAACTGCAGACTATGGTAATACGGAAAAAAAACATAAAAATGAACATTTATATATTTCCAACTCCTTGTCAGACATCAGAGGGATTTAAAATATTTAGCAAGGAATTTACAGCTTGACACAATCACATATGCAGTAATAATAATATGAATATCAAAAATAGTCTCCTCTATCCCATCTTTCTCTCACCCTTGAAAAGAAACAACATTGGAGATATATTGAAAAATAACTTGGACTCCCATGGTGAAGCTGATAATAAATACAAAGAGCCACAGGGAAACATTTTTGTTTTCTCACTGTGTGAGGACACTCGGTCAGTAAATTTTCAATATGTCAACAGAACAATTCTTTCTGAAAAATCTGTGCATAATGTATGTACCACCTTCTCTTTTTTTCCTATGGGTAATTCTATATATAGGCCAAAAAGATTTTATAAGAACTTGGGTGCCCTCAAAGAGCAGCAAAATATTTAAACACCGTATTTCAGCTGGGAATTTTTCTATGGATCACTCGTTAAAAACTGTGGGCCTAATCTCTCAAGTATTTCTTCATGGGAACAATTTTAGGCAGGTGAGTTATACAATAAGCTTGCTGAGAATATTCATATGAGTAAGATTACTCTTTTGCAAAGCAATGTGAAGGACTGGGCCAAATAACATTTTCCATGGCATTCTCAGTGGCACAGACAGTATCACTGCATGGAGAATATTAATATTTCTTTGGTGTTTGTTCCTTACCAGCTCTGCTTTAAGCATCCAACACACAGCTTCTTCGTACCTTTACTTGCTGGTAAAGTATGTAGCAGTGTTTCACTATATGTATATTTTTTTCCACAGTACCAAACTCAAACAAAGATATTAAAAAGTATTCAGAATAATTTTATGTATACATATGTAATATATCTGAAGAGAAAAAAAAGCTTGGCTTATTATATAATAATAGACACTTTATTTGTGTAAAGGACATACAGAATAATAAGACAGTATGAGCAAATTCTTAAGATTAGGACTACAATGTATGGATAAACACTAAAATCAGGTAAATACGGAGCTTAAAAGTCTTATCAGACTCTCTTTAAAAATAAGTTCAGGGATTAATGCAATTACCACAGAAACACAGTTTGAGCATGGTAAAAAAAAAAAAGGCCTTTTCTTCTGAAAAAAAAAAAAAAAAACACCTTCTTGATGTTCTAACTGCAATGCAAATGTATTTTTTTCAGCATTTCTGGGCCTAAGTCTGAACTGTGTCTTTAAACATTAGGTTAGGAAAAGTTTGCCCCATCCAAGACTAGTCTCGTTAAAATCTTGTAGACACATTTGGCCTCTGGAGAATTCTTGGTCATAGGAAGCTGGAATATGAAAGAAAAAAAAAGGCGAAAAGAAAGTCAGCCTCATCCAACTTGCAATCCAGACAACGAGGAGCCTGATGATGATGTAGTGAACACTGCAGACAGGGAACTCAGTTTGAACTCTGTTTGCTTCATGAAAAAAAATCTCCACAGGTATGAAAGCAGCTTTAGCCTCCAAGATAGGAGCTATCTGAAAACCATTTGAAATATGAAGCAATAGAGTTCTGTGAATTCAGCTGAAGTCCTGCCTCCTGCTGGGGAAGAAAATGTTTGTTTCTTGCACCTAGAGAGGATGATTGAGGTTTCCCAAATTCCCTAGGAGTAAAAGTAAATTAAGAAAAACTCAGGGGGAAAGTTTAATTTGTTGCTGAACCCCTGATCTACCTGACATCAGTGTGAAATCATTCAGGGGCTGAGCTGATAGAGTATGGAAAAGACTCCTGGCACTGGATTTGGAAGATTAGGGGGCAAATGTCTGTCCAAGATACAGTGCAATGAGAGGAAATGGACCTGTTATTTATCTTTTTTTTTTAATTTTTTTTTGTCAAAGAGCAGTGGGAAGATGGGGAGGAAAAATGGTGAGTTAAATTCATTCTATTGTGAGAATCAAGCACCTAATAGGTCATATCATCTTATTGTGCTGTGAAGAGAGTGCGATGCACTGAACAAGATATTCAGGCATCCATTTATAAATCTGTGCACTGAGGTTTAGGAATAGCTTATCCGAACTGTCCTCCAAAACCCTAAAGTTTGTTTGAACATTTGTATTCATTGATGGTTGATTTGGAATGTTTTGGTGATTTTTCTTGCTTACTTTTAGGAGGAATAATATTTGTGTTTGGAAACTTATGGACATAACAAGTACAGTGATTTACCTCATTTAAAATTAAATACACAAAAAACTTGATATTTCCTTAGGCTGGCAAAGAAATATCTGCCAAACTCAGAAATGAGCTCAGTTCTTGAAACTATCATTCTGAAAGTCTTCTATAATTATTTCTCTCTTGATTTCTTTCCAGAAAATCAGATCAACAAACTGTGCAATTACAATTTCAAATTCTCTGCAGAAACCAGCCTTTCAGTTGCTATTTATAAATGATAACATAGAAGAATAATTATGATGCTGCCAAAAAAAGTCTTGATAGCACCTTTTCTTTTACTTGATTTTCAATTATTATGAACAACTAATTTTATTGATATAGCAAATCTAGTATTTTATCATGGTCAGTGAATTACATTACATAGTAAAATTACAAGAGTCAAGTACCAACCCTATGTCTGCAAAGTTTCATTCATAAAGGATGTATTTGAACCAAAATTACAAGATTTATAAAAGCGAAATCTCTTTGCTGATTACACTGATGTATTAACAATATTCTTTAATAAATGATGGGTAAGGAAACACACAAAGTATAAGTGATTGATGGACTTTACTAAGCACTATAAATTCATACACCTAGAGTATGGCATTCACTTAAAAAGCCAAAAGACATTGCTATTCTATTTTATTAGCTTGACTTTTCTAGAAAAACAAAACAAAAAAAAAGGTGAATTACACTCTGTGATGACTTCTTATTGAGTCATACATCTGAGATTTACAACAACCTTTTTTTTTGCTTAGGGCTTGTCCTTATAATCCATAAAAAGTTAATCTAATGTTGAAATAAAGTTGAAATAAAGTTATCAAAGTAATCAATTGTTGTCCTTTTTTGAAACCTTCAAACTCTTCAAAATTTAATTTTCTAAGGAAAAATCTGCTACAAGATAAAGAAATAGAGGAACCACAAGTAGATGTCAAAAAGATCCACAAGGATAGTGAACTAGTCCCCTGTTCAATTATTCTGCCATTATGAACTGAGTGTGAACTGATGGTAATTGAAGCGAAAAAGGCACTAAAACACTTTCCAAAGAAACATCTGCAACGAATCAGAGGAATGAAGATAAAATGACAAGGACATTTAATGACAGGATTGTTCCCCTGCCTGCCTTTCTGCTTAAAAAGGTCTGGCCAAATTCCAGTTAGAACTGATCCCAGCACAATGAGTATACCATTTCTGTGTGATGTGTAACTGGGTTTCACAGAGATATTTGAAGAATGCAGTTAAGTATCTCTTTGAAATCTGGACTGTTCCCAAACTTTCCGGTGCTCATGACACTCTAAGTTGAGCTCTTCTCCTTCTTTCTCATACTTTTTCCACCCACAAAAATTTTCTGTGTTATTTGTGAGGGAGCATCACTGGTAATGAATGCAAGTTGGTATCAGACCTTATGAGGAAATCGAGTGTATACGAGACCATACCAGGCATCAGGACTTTCCTCTCCTTCTTCAAAGCCCTCACTACTCAGTCCTCACCTAATCATCGTGCCATAACACACCACAGACCCTCACCTGCATCAGACTCATGCTTCTGTTACAAATGAAGACTTCCAAGAAAGACAAAATACCCTTTGAGGGAAAACTCTTAATGTATTTTCCTACTTTCACTGCTGAAAATGCACATCTTATTTATCCTTTATTTGTCTGCTCTCCAAAATTTTTTTCTCATGAAGTTCCAAGTCATGGTCAATTCAACTCTAAATGGACAAATTCTCACATAAATACTGAATTTGATTTTGCATATTTTCCAGACTTTGGGGCTTTCTTGTAACTTCTCTCTGGTGCTGACAAAGAATTGAACATAAAACACTATGAGAAGCCAAGCTGATACCTAGAAGCAATGGTATAACATTGTAAAAAGTGGTTAAAAGGAAAAACAGTTGAAAAAGTCTTTTTATCTTGAATAGATTTCAAACTATGTTTAACAGAACCCTCACATTTAACTAAAAAAAAATAACAATTCTGTATTTGCAACTATAATACAATTTCACAGGCAAAATATTGATTCTGTTATCGATTACCTATAATTAAGACTGGAAAACATTAATAAACCTTTTCTTACAGGAACTAAGCAAACAAAATTATTTCAAATCATGAGAGGATAGAGTCTAGCTGGTAAAACCAGATTGTAAAAGACGTTAAAGTGATGAAGAGTTTGATCTGCACTTCCCACATTGGATCGACATTTTTGTGTGAGAAGAGTTTGGCTTCCTTTCAAAGATGAAAATATTTATGGATTTGCAAGTCAGCTTTTAAAACAGTCGAAATTCCTTATACTCACATAGATATAATCTGTGAGAAATTTGTTCTGTCTAAACTACTCTCGCCCCTCCTCAATTGTCCATTCACAACAGAAATTCTATCTCCAGTTTGCTGGGTTAGTTCTGAATCAACTGAGTGAAATGGAGGGCATGGAATTAAATTATTACAGTACAAGTTTAATGTTAATTGAACAATGCAAGTCATGTCTCTCATTCTTGAATATTGTTTTTTTTTAAGTAAGGACTAGATAAAAAATCAAAGCAATTCACTTCTCTAAAGAATACTTCCATTAAATATACTGAAAATATGTGGTATATACTGAAAATATGTGGTATATACAAGAGACATAATCTGTATCTCTTTTGAATCAGCTTGACCTTTGTTACTCTTTCCAGTGGAAAGAAGACTCATAGCAAAAGGAAAGAAATATGCAAGGCTTTAGTTCACAGCCCTCTGAAGACACTGGAAGATTTAGCAGGCTGAAGTGTGAAGAGATTAGATTTTTAAACTGTTCCATTTCTACCAGTACTTTAGGAAAATGAAGTGTATTTCCATTTTAAAAAGCCACCTGTCATGTCATGCATAATCAGTGTGAACTGTAAGATTAGCAGGTTTTTTTCCCCACAGTAAATACAGCAATTACTGGATTTTGGGGAAGACAAAAAGTATTTGCAGATTTTGAGTAAATTCAACAACCAGTTCAGCATGGGGGAAAAAAGAGGAAAGGAAAGGGAAGGGGAAAGGGAAAGGGAAAGGGAAAGGGAAAGGGAAAGG
>WBNH01006049.1:226808-626676 GCA_013401255.1 Urocolius indicus
GGAAAGGAAAGGAAAGGAAAGGAAAGGTTTTTTTGTGGGTTTGTTTTTTTTTCAAAATAGTGAAGTCAAATTTAGCGCTTTTTTTCCTGAAAAGTAGTTTTAAACAACAAGGCGATTTGTTAGAACAGGAAATCAATGTAATGAAGGTAAAGGAGAATGTGAAATGCAACTGCAAATGACGAGAAGATAATAGAACAAGCAAGAAAACACTCTCTAGCTTAGGAAAAGGGATCACAAGTTTCAGCCTGTGTAGATGAGCAGAGCATAGAGAGCCTCCTGCCCATTTCTACCTGTTCCCCTGCCCATAGCATTTTGCAGGACCTCTTCCCGTGTGACATGTATATCAGTGGTAGGGAGTGGTGATGCAGAACAGACATAGGCACGTATTTAGCTCTGATCCATGCTACCAACAGCAGATCTTTGAGTCCTGGCTATAGGATGTGCATAAAGGGACAGTTGAACCATAAGCAAATATAAGACAGTAAGTTATTACTTGTTTGAAACACAGGCTGCCTTAATAGTCCTGTGAGCTCCTCAGTAGGAAAAAGAAGGATATTAAAGCAGTCAAAAGTTACATATGAAATAAACACTTTTCTCCATATTCACATTTCATATTTCTGCACCTGAAATGAGCTAATGGATGGATAAATTAATGTGGTTGGTTTCACAAACATGGTCTGGATATAGCTACCAACTGTGCATCGAAACTTCTTAGAAATACAGTATCAGGAAAAAAATGCTTTATAAACATTCTAAAAATGTGAGTGGGTATTGCAGGCTCTTAAACTTTTTTTACCATATTAGGTTTTCATTAGAATTTGGTGTACAGTGATTAGGGTCAATTTCTAAACCTTAAAAGATTAGGCAAAAGAAAATATGATATCAAGTAAATCTCTATAAAAGCAATATTACATCCAGAAGAAACATGTCATTTTGGATCTTCCAAATACTTTGAAAAGAATAAGATGTGGTTTGGTAAGAAACATGGTATGCTTTGATATTTCAACTGAAAAACCAAGGAAGACCTATTTGTTTTCTTTTGTCTTTCATATAGTCCTTCCTGATTTTTTTTTTAGTATCTGTAAAGTGTTTTCAGATCATTTAGTATGACAGGTTGACAATGCATTGTTATTTTTGTTGCTAGGACAAATGAGATAATAATAAATGTTTTGTCTACAAAAAGAAAGTGCTATCAATTTTATGTGGGATATGTAATAAAGCCACAGGCAAGCAAAGCCCGTGCATGTGGTGATTACTGGGTGGGATTAGCTGCTTTTGGTTGCAACTGACAGAAGAAACAAACCCAAGATTTTTATGGAGCAAAGCAGTTGTTTACAGATTTCACAGTGTCAGTGGCAGACTTGTTGCAACAGATATCTGAGTGTCTCTGGCTCTTCTCTAAGCGTGACAGGCAGGAGGTAAATCACTAAGTCACACTTAGCTGTCAGTGGTTTTGTGCTTTTAAGTCACAAATGGCTCTGAAATTTCAGAGATAATACTGACTTAGGGGTGATCTGCAGCACTAGAAGTGAGGGGGGAGACACCCTCATCCCCCTGACATCTGGACTATGATAAGACTGAAGGAATCCCTGAGGTCAAACTTGGCCCAAAGAATCCCTTCAAACACCTGTGTCTTGAAAGGAATTTTCCATCCTTTCAGCTCCTATTTTTCTGCCAGGGAAGTACAATAAATGTAGGAACATGATTCAATGCAATCTTTTCTTAAAGCTACGGGCATCTTTCTGTCTCTAGTCTTTCTCAATGTTCAAATATTGAAAAAGACACAGGGTGAGTACATGGTAGCTCTTCCCTGCTTCTGGATTGGGATGATTGGGAGCCTTACTGCATTAGAGTTGAATTTGTACTGTTATAGTTGATAACCATCAAAAGATTTATTTCTGATAAATTTGAAGAATTCCTTTTGACTGCCTATGTACATTTTTTACACTATATGACAGCAATAAATTCTGCATTGTACATTACTGTGTAAAAATACATCTTTTATTTGAAAGTTTTACCTTGTAATTTCACTGTGTGCCCCTAAATCTCATTTGTAAAAATGTACTTTTCTCTTTTTTTATCCTCCATACATCACTTACAATTTAATGTTTCTTTCTTGTACTCCTCTTGCTGAAGTAACTCTGTAGATATTATCACTTTCATGACATTTTCCTTTATCTTTTCCAGTTGTCTCATATCCTTTTTGGCAGTGATCATGGTGAGAGGGCATGAGAGATCAGCATCATGGCATAATAGTTTTTCTGTTTATCAGTTAATTTCTTAATCATTCCTAACTTTACTATTTTTTCCCCCACTATCACTGATTACTGAGCTAGTTTTTTTCAGGAAACAACCACAGAAACTTGAAGCATTTTCTCCTTAATATCAGAATTTCTACTTCACCACTGCATCCTTATTGATGATGTTCTGGCCTACATGCCTTAGTTTGCATGCACGGACCTTTAGTTCCATCTTCCATATTTTTGTAAAATCCTGTTGAAATTTTTGGAATGAGCTTCAGGCTTGACAGTATAGAATAATTGTATCAAAAGTCTTTGCTACTTTATTATTAATATCCTTTTATACTTTAATTATGAGTACGCTGAAAACATTTTGTGGGTCTGTAATCCCTCCACCACAGAAACCAAATTCTCCTACCCTTAATTCCCTACATAGAATCAATCATGGAATCATACAATGGTAGGGGTTGGAAGGGACCTTTAGAGATCACCTAGTCCAACTCCCGCTGCAGAAGCAGGTCCACCTAGATCAGGTCACATAGGAAGGTGTCCAGGTGAGTTTTGAAGACTTCTAAGGAAGGAGATTCCGCAGCCCCTCTGGGCAGCCTGTGCCAGGGCTCCCTCACCTGAACAGTGAAATAGTTTTTTCTTATGTTTAAATGGAACTTTTTGTGTTCCAGCTTAATCCCATTACTCCTTGTCCTGTTGCTAGATATCATCGAAAAAAGGGATGTCCCAAACTCCTGACACCCACCATTTAGATATTTTTAAATATTAATAAGATCCTCCCTCAGTCTCCTTTTTTCTAAAGTAAAACATCTCAACCAGTTACTGTTGTCCTTCTCTCCTGAGACTGTTTGATTTCTTTAAGGTTCCTTGGTAGGGGATCATATCACAAGCTTTGGAGAAATCACAACTCAGTGGATCAACAGGTAACCAATTTCCTCATGTTTAATAACTCCTTTGTCAAAAATTGAAGTGGTTTGTAGAGCATGAATCACTTTTAAAAATGTGGTCACACTATTCCAATACTTTCAGATATGAGCTATATGTCTTCAAGATTATTTCTACCAACTTGTCCAATACAGAATTCAGAAATACTGATCTGTGCCTCCCTTGACTTATCAACTTCTTATTGCATTATTGCTCAACCATCCCCTCTGCCTTAACAGATTTTCAGATACCTCTGTAGTGAGAGATCTTCTTAGGGCAATCTCCTTTGCTAATGTCTTTACCTTTGGGAAGGTAAAGAGTATGTTTTAAATAGAGCAGGTAATCAGATTAGTCTGTGATGGAAATGGGTGAGGAAAATGAAGACTAAATGATACATCACAAATGATGCATCTCTAACTCTGCAAGATCCAAAAAACCCACATGGCAGTTTCTCGTTAATGTGACATCTGACTATATTTTCTCCTTTGTCACTTATTTGCTTGTGCGATTAATTCCTTGCAGGAAGAAGGAAAGTCTGAGATTTGCTAGCAGGGACAGCGGGTCTGGATGACAATAAACCAGCTGTGTTAGTCTATACCTGCACTGTCTTAAATTTCCAGGCACTGGTTTATCTGGATAACAAGAACCATAGCTGCAGTGCAATGGCAGTAACTGTAATAGAATTTTTAACGCAGTAACTGGCAATGAGTGAACTATAACTTCAGGATCAATATCAGCAGTACAACACACAATACAATGCAATACTAGATTCTCATCAAATGCCAGTAAACACCTGCAAATTTCTATCTACCCTTGTACAGATAATCCAGGAAAGTTTTGGTCACACACACACAATTGCACAGTGAACCCATTGTTTGGATTATTGGGTCACTCCATACAACCTGCTAAGGTACATAGCAGCAGGAAAGGTCCCCAGACTCCCACGCACAGATCCCTTTGCACATCCTGTGCTTTCTCTTTGCTGCCTGCATGGTTTTCAAGAGGGTAGACTGTGTCGGAAACCATACACATACCTTGTGTTGGCTTGTCTTACCCTTTCCCTGAGTCATGCTGTGCCAATGAGATCCAGACCTACACCTGCTGACACGCAGAAGTATGGGTTTATATTAAAAGTAAATGATTCAGACTTGAGACTTTTGCATAAGCTGGTTTATTCCTCACAGGAGCATCAAAAGGGAATTCTTTACTAGGGAATTTCTGTACAGAAATCTTGGAAAACTTGTAAAAATTCCTTATACTTCAGCTGCCTGTTTTAGTCATTGACGTCGTTTTTCACCTGTAACAATCCCATTAAAAGAGAAAGAAGCTGATGCCTCTCCAAGTTTTGTGGGCTTGAAAACAATTTATTCAGTTTGTAAAATATATGTCTAACATATACACCAAAAAACTCCACCTAAGAAGAAAGCTTTTGACAGAATGGTATGGATATGATGTGATTTGGAACAAGTTGTGTTACTCTTTCTCAACCAGGGCTTCACCAAATCAGACTGGAGAGCATGGACTGACATGCTTGCAAAGTGCATTGACAATCCAATGTTTCCTGATTTCAATGGAAGCCAAAAGAGTTAGGCAGAGATTTAAAAATGTTTTAAGGCTTGGAAACATGAAACAGTAATGATAATCTGTAAAATTATTGAATTCTGTGGCTTAGTAGTAGCTGGTAGTACCAGAACACAGAATATCCTTGACTTGTGGCCATTTACTACAGCATCTGACAATAGAGTTGACAGCAGGATGCCACAGGACAGGGTGTGCAGAGCTTTTTTAACAGGCTGAGTATCTGCCTCTGCTTACTCACTGGAGGGGTCTGATGTGAAACCATGCATGTGGGTAGGGGTTTGCCAGGGATTGATATAGTTGTTGGTGACCAAATGGCTATGTGACTGTCTAGGTTACACAAGAAGTTGTGTAGAGGAATTTCATAACTCTTTATCCAGCATTTCTGTTTAAAAAGGGATAAATAGATGAAGACAAAAGTTTAATTTTGATTGCAGTCACACACATATAAAACAATGGAAAGCAATGGAGTTACCTCACCCTAATGCCAGAGCAAGTAAGACCAGGCTCAGGCAATGAATAGAGGGGAGGACTCAGATTCCCTCTGTATCCTTATTTCAACTGGGCTTCATTTTAGCCACTGCGTTTCCTTTCTCCATACCATAAATATTTTATGTTCTTTCCGCCACTGAGTTCATCATTTAAACAGGAAGGCATTTAGCAGTGCTGTTCTCATTCAGTTTCAGGATGTACTTCAAGCATGAGATTAAATCCTCAACTGATATAAAATAGTGCAGACCTACTGGGTCTGAAGGAGCCACTTCCCCCCCGTGCTAGCTGCATTTCTGCTTCCATTACTTCCAGAAGAAGCCCCAGGTCCTCCTGGGATCTCTCCTCAGCACACCGTCTCCTCCCAGGCAAGCTCAGGGCTGAGCAGGTTCGTCACGCAATGGGTTTGTGTTGGTCACAGCCTGAAGCTCCACTTTTGCAGCCCTGGGAGGTTCCTGCTACTGATAGTGCAGTGGGCAACCACCAAGCTGAGCTGCAGGCAGAGCTGAAAATGGGCAGCAAGAAGGCAAGCATGGCAGCAGATTCCTTCTGAAACTGCAGGTTATCTCATCTTGCCACTGACAGCCAGCACATCCTCACCACAGACAAAGGGAACAATACTGAAGACAGATTTACCTGTGAAATCCCTTACAACCTAGCAAGTGAGCACAGGCTGTCAATTAGCAGCAGCTTCACTTTGAAACTCTTATGGCAATGTAAAACAGTTACATGTCCACAATATCTGTGACCCAAAGAAACTTAAAGTACATTTCACTTATGCATTCAGGTCTAGTTGATCCAGTGTTTTCTCCTTAAGTGCTTGTGTAAACATACATATTTTAGCTGAATTGCACTGGCTTTATGTGGAATAACTGAAGCTCCTTTTAGTACCCACATACAAAGCAAAAAGAGAGAGTTGCAGTGACATTCATCTTGAATGCAACAAATACCATAAGAAGAGAAATTGTGCTCTTTAAGGATGTTTTTCTTTTAGCATTTTGGTTTGCTCTTATTTTCTCTGCCTGACAAAGCTAGGAAATCATGGATGTTAAATCACATCCCCATAAATGTTCTAAATATTCAAGCACTTTATAGGTGTAAAACTGGATATGAATAGCTAAATATGCCACACACTCTATCCTGCATATTAAAATACCTCTAGTCTTCCAAATACTTTGATCCATCTCATCCACCTCTGCAATGCATAGTTGTTACTAAGCTAGTTCAGAAATAATCCTCTCAAGGCAAGTAACAGCATAGACCAGAAAGGTGAAAACTTGCTTACACATTGGTTAGACCATGGTGAGGCCCAAGTGTTTGGGCTCAGTCTGCACCGGCTCTGGAACAATGAGTTCTAAACAGTGCCTGGAAAGGATATCTTGTCCTGGGATCATCAGCTGTGCAGCCAGCCATCAGCCATCCAGCTGAATAAAGAGTACAGTCCAGCACTTTCTGGATTCAAGCAGAATCAAAAAATATCACTAACTGCATTCCTGATAAACTAACCCATTCTCTCAAGCCTGTAGGGAACTAGATGAACACATCCCCTTCTTTCTAGTATATCCATATTTCATGTCCAGCCAACTATTTGCTAGGAGGCCAAGGAAATGGCAGGCTTAGATTACATTTTGCCATTCTGTCAAATAATTCACAGTGAACTGGAAGCCATTCAGAGAAGATGAAAATAAGCCCAGAAAGATTAATCACTTACAATCATGTAGGCATGTCACAGGCAATCTTAGGTGAGGGAATAGGGAGGAGAAGAATTGTTTTCAGAATTGGATTCAAAAAAGGGCAATAAAGGTAGAAAAATTATTAGATTTTGTTCTATAAATTCGAATTGCAAAGAGGGAAAAAGAATACTTTTACTACATCTGAAAAATGGAAACCATCCACAGATTATGAAAGTATTGAAAAATCTTCCTTAACAACAGACTAGGCCTTTTGAGTTTTGGAGATCCCCACGCTCCCCCCAATCCAGCCATATATTTTCCTTTCCATTTTCCTTTTTTTTCTCCTTTGTGTATTGATCCCAGCCTCACAAACTCACGGCAGTTAAAGAGTATTTGAATTCAAAGGCGTATTCACATGAATATGTGTGAGTTGACAAGAGCTCAAAGAAGGGAGGAAGATGACAAAGTAGATTTCAAGCCTCTGAAGTCAGAAATTTACCTTCTGATCTATCTGTAGAGGCTGCCTTAGAATGGGAGAGTGTAAGAATAATTGTGAATAGTTTGAAGGAATGATTTCATATGTAAAAATGTGTCATTTGCCTCAGAGTGAGTCTTACACTCAGGAGAACTGAGTAGCAGTCTGTAAATGTGCAAAGTGAATAGACCCCGAGGACAGAATACAATTACTTAGGAGGTAATGAGACGAGATTAAGAAGGGAATATTTAGACAAAATGCCAGGAAAAGCTTGAGCTACTTTGAAGTGTTGAATAGTCTTGTGAGGGAAAAGTGAAAGCACAATTACTTGAGACATTTAAAAACTGTAAGTACGCTCACATTTGCTGCAGGGAACATGTCTCCCTTTGCATAGAGATAAATTGAATGATGCAATCAAGCTTCTACTCTTATTTTTTTTCTTCCATGATCCAGAGCACAGTGCAATCGAGATGCCCAGACACTGTAATAATGAGTAACACAAAGGACACTGCAATGGTCATCAGCATGAGGCACGTGATGAGTAGATTGCAATAAGCATCAGAGAATTTTTGTGTATTAGTTGCAGAGATGGATAGATTTTCTCAGTCTAGACACTGTGTAATCTGTGTATATGTATATCATCACCTTCTTGAATGATAATGGCTATCAGCAGAAGCATCAAGTAGCACTGGGAATTGATACCTCTGTGCTTGGCATCTTTAGCAATAGTGACATACTGCCCTAGGGAGAAAGAAGGAACAAAGAAAAGGTACCTCTATGCTGGGGCACCACACTTTGCTCCCAGCCATAGTTCCTAAGAGACTGATGCAATACAAAAGAGGACAGAAGGAGCTGATTATTTTTAATCTTTCCCAGTCTAATCATTAGATCTATGTCAAGTCAATTTGCCACCAGCCCAATCCAGTCTGTCAGCTTCAACAGCCACCAACCTTTTTGCCGGTCTGCAAGAATCCAAAGGAGTCTTAGAAAGTGATCCGTGATGCTCCTTAATAATTGATGTTGCAGATGCAAAAGAAATGACATGGAGTCAGGGGAAGACTGGACAAGCACTCAGAACATGAGTCTGTTAAGGATCATTAAATAGAAAATCAACATCAGCCTCAGAAAATTCCTAACCTGGAGAGAAGCTGAGGTTAAAGAGCAGTTTGGGAGTGTACCATGTACATATGCTTTTCTCTTACTCTTCCCTGGGTAGTTGTTCATCACTTCTGATGGAGACTGTGGACTAGATGGACCCTTGTTGTGAAACAGTGCATCTGTTAATATAGTTTCATGTTCTTAACTTTTCCAGAAGCTGGATGAAAAGCTACCTGACTGTGTTCACATTTTGCTTAGCATTTCTGTGGCATAATGGTCAGGGAATTTTAATAAATAAAGTGCTTTTGTATTCCTACATTATTCCTGTATTTTATATTATCTAAAATATACAGAGGATTTAGCTACAAAATATGGAACTTTACCTCTATTTTGCTTTTCTTCTTTTGCTGTTTTAAAAACAAATGGCCAGGCATACTTTGTTAGCATTGTCTTATTGGCTGAGGAACAGTGCATGCATAATATTACTAAGGGAAGTATTACTCTCCCCTGAGTTTCAGTGAGAGACAGCAAATCTTCCATATAGTGAAAGGGGAGGGGAAGACACCTGCAAAGAGCAGTTGAGAACAGGAAACAGATTAGCTAGTCCTTTAGTTAGGTTTTGGCATTTGCTTAATATAGCATTTGTTGAAAGAGACTGAAATAAGCAATATCAAATTGTGATTATTTTAACATCTTTTATGGAGCTGATAACTAATAGGTAATTTGATTATAGGTTATGTTATAAGCTAATATCTTTTTCTGTCACGTGTATGTCATTGTTGTCAGCTTCTGATGTTTTAACTGGTTACATTGAGTTAAAATAATCCAGCCAAATTTACTTGCTTTTCAACTTAAAAGGATGTTGATGTGACCAGCTTTGCAAGAACAGTGGGTTCTTCTGTCTTCACCAAAAATATTTCTTGAAATTATCATTAATGTAGAACACTAAATAAGCTACAGACAATACCTATGTGATTCCTGCAAAGCAAATTCACCAAGATTTTAAAGTGATCTGAATGTTAAAAAAAAAATAAAAAGACCAGATAAAGGAGAATTTGATGAAAAATCTAAAACCAGATCTTTCTCAAGAGACTTCTGAATGAAAACAAACACTTTTTATGTCTCACAAAACATATTATTTCTAGACATTTCTTATTTGGGGTTTAAAGACCATAAAAAGAGATAACTTGCCATAGAATTGCTATTCCTTGAAAACATTCTTGAGAGTGGGAGAGAAATTATTTTTTAAAACAATATCAAGCCATAAACCGAACATTCAGAACACCAAGAAGCCACAAACCTGTGAAGCTGAGCTGAGCAAACCCCAAATGGTTTGCTGTACAGATTCATTCCTCATGTACTACAGTAACAAACACAAAGACTGGTGAAGTACACTATCACTGCCTTCCTGTCTATCCAGCCTTTCTAAGAAAAAAAAAAAAAAAAAGTTTAGACTGATAGATGGAGTCAATAAGGCTAATATGATGAGGAATATAACCAAAGTACAAACCAATGGCTCGGAAAAAGCCTGGTGTAGGTAACGTCACAGGAGTCACTCAAGTGAAATTAACTAACTCAAGTACTACTTAATGTTGTATTAAAGACATGGAATTTAGCTGTCAGTATTTTTACTTACCTATAGTGCTTCCAAATTTGCCCATAGCTTTACATAGTTTTATGCATACTGTTCACCGTCTTTAGACAAAATGTGATATAAAAAGACAAGCATTAACTTCATGTTCTTGTAGGCTGAAGAATAAGTTCACAGCAGGGCAGACACATGTTGCAACACACATTATTAGGGCATTATAGGTTTTTTTCTCAATACTATCTTCAGCTTGCAATTCAAATAGTCCCAGAATGTGCATCTGACCCCAAGGAAAAGAAACACCTGCTTATTTCTGAAGAGGTCTCTCCTTTGTCTTTTCCACAGCTGATCAGCTTCAAATATCCCCCTCAGCTCCTGTCATACCCCTTAGAAGGAAGAGACATTTTGCAATGTGGCAGACTTAAAGATACAAATGCAGGTTGTCCAGCCAAAATTGTATGGGTGTATGGCTAGTTACTGTGAGGTTGCTCACCGTACTGCATGCCAGAAACTGCAAAATTCTACCCTCCTTTCTGACAACAACACTATTAATTGAGCCAGGTGACAACTTTCATGACATTCCTGAAAGTAAAGGCCATTAAAGACTTCTGTATGCTGGTCAAGTGTGGCTGAAAATCTGTGAGTTCAAACGTTCTCATGCAGAAAAGCTCTCAGGTGATCTGACTGGCATGCAAGTGATATAATTCCGGGCTAAATCTCATTCCCTTTGGAAATCAATCTGAAAAACAGATTGTCTTGGAAGGGCTGGGGTGGTTTGGTTTGGTTTGGTTTGGTTTGGTTCGGTTTGGTTCGGTTTGGTTTGGTTCGGTTTGGTTTGGTTTGGTTCGGTATGGTTTTAAACAAATTGAAGGAAATATCGAACAGCTTCTAGACACAAGCAATTGAGAAGGGTATGACTTTCCACCAGAAAAAAAATGAGATGACTGTAAAAGAGATATGATAAAGACTTGCCCATCCGTACAATTGTTACCCTGTTATTATTAGTTGAGCATGCCTTTTCTCATAGTACCACAACTTTTAGTTCACTGGTCAATCAATTAAAATTTTCCAGGGAGTGTTCGAATGTGTTGATGACCTGAACCCTGCTAGCCCAGGGAAAATCAAAAACAGGAACAAGGAGAAACAGGGAACACTCCCAGACATAAAGTTAAATACCTAGCAGTTACCTTCACACTCTCTCCGTTTTCCTTCTGCCATTTTAGTGCTGCCAAATGTCGTGCTTCAATTTTCATAGACTGCTGACTTGCTGAAGACAGAAAAGTAAAAGAATGAGGGAGAATATCTAGGCTATACAAAATAAAGATCAAAAGAACTTTATTGCACAGGAGAAAGAGGTAAAAAAGTTCCTGGTTCCTTGCAGGAAGGTCGATGGTATTAGGGGTTATAGAAATCAGGGAAATAGGGAGAACAATATGGAAAAACCATGGAGAATCTGCAATGGAAGAAAGCAGAAGAAAAAAAAGCAGAGGAAAAATGGCTGAGGTGTGTAGAATGAGAAGAAGTTTTGCAAGAAATCCCTAAATACCTCTGGACTGTAAGCAGCAGAAGCAGGGAATGAACCTTGAAGAAGTTCATGATGTACTCTGAGCCTAAGAAAGCAACAAAGTGTTTATCACAAAATGTATTCAACTATAAAACCCAGAGCAACCAAGTTATCTGCATGCTACCTGCAAGCTCACTGCCTGCTCTCTGCATTCGTCTTGAAGCACCAACAGCCCTGGCAGAAAGTCAGATTTGTCTCAGAAGAATTTGGTCCTTCCTGGAAACTCTTCTTGAGGCTGAGGGTGATTTGTGTTCCTTTGGGCGGGACTATGCTGATCTTTTATCTCTGCTGTGAACTATTACAACTTGAAAGCAAATTCTTTAGATGTGATTTGACCTGTCTGAGGAGTCAGCTGATATTGATCCCTTAGCAAGAGAGTAATCTGTACTGTAGTGGAGCAAACAAGTGTCCATCCATGCTCAGCATTTCCCACAGAGGCACACTCGTGAGGATATGAGCTGAGTATCCAGGACACAATTACTATTAGACTTACAGATTATTTCTGCTTCTGTCACACAAGAGCTGCTATGCACAGCCAAGGAGCAATTTTTAACTCATGTTACAACAATAACTTCCCAGATAATTTATAAAAGGCTTATCTCATTCATAGTCTGATTTACTACAAATTACTGATTTACTACAAATATTAATGAGTAGGGATGACTGAGCAGGCAACTGCATGGAGTTGCTTCATATGTGCCACCTCTGACTGGGAACTGCTGAGACTTTCCTAAAGTAAGTTAAGACAAAATGATTAGACTAAATGGTTAGACATGAGACCTCTAAAAAATGCTTGGATATAACTGGAAGGTCTACTAGTAACTCAAAAAGACAATGCTTTTCCCCAGTAAGAAAGTGCTCAAGCTCAAAATTACACATCACAGAGCATTCTTTTTGGAGACAGAAAACAGTACCCTTACACTTTGCCATTCTAACTGTGGGAAAAGAAGGTGTTAGGCCTGGTACAAAAGTCCTCTGCTGTGTTTCTGTCTTCCTGTGACCATTTGTGACTAGCAGGAGATGGCAGCAGCCTTGGGGCTACTCTCCATCAGCACATGTGGAGAAGGCTGTCTGGCAGCCACAGTGAGGAAGCTTCTCCAGTCTGCACCACTCACAAGGCATAGAGCCACATAACAAATCTCTATAAATCTATCTGAAGAAATTACACTTTAAGAATCACCTTTCACATCCTCTGAATGGTTGACGAACTAACAAAACTTCTCTGAAGCTTCAATCACTTGAGTTGAGTCAACTAGAATGTTGACATTGCCCAGCAGTATAGCCATCTTTGGTTTATGGTCTGCAAAATTCCCAGTGCTCATGGGCTATTTCTCAGGGGTCAGTGAAAGGTAATAAAAAAAAGGCATCTTTTGATTTACAAGCTTATTTACATCCACTAGAAATTTTTCAGGTGACCGCAAGTGGAAAAAGTGTTGAAAACAACTTTGTATCATGTTCTTTAAGATTTCAAAACCATTACATGTTATCAGTGTTTCTTCACTGTAGGCTGCTCAGACCCTATGTCTTCTCCACTGGAGAATGGAAAAAGATGCTGTATCTCAGTGACTATAAGCTGAGTCATTATAATCCAGATAAGAACATCAATGGAGGTATTTTTAATTTTTCAGATCATCACATTTTTTTATTTCTGTGCAAATGTTTTTATTTGTAGAAGAAATGCAAGGCAGTAAATTAAATAGAACAGCTTAATTTTTATCACAACAATTTTTTTTTTCTCTACGTCAAGATTTAGAACAAAACTAAGGCATTGGGATTTTTTGACTGGATTATATGAACTAGAAAAGGACACGTAGCACCTATTAAACTGAAACTGTTTGACAGCCTGCTCTGTGCCTGGAGTCTTTGTGTGTCTGTGCACAAATATGTGGAGAGCAGCTAGCACAGAGCAGCTCTTGCTGGGAGGATTTTAGTATACAGTTTCTTGGGGTAGTAGAAGTGATAAGGCAAAAACCAAACAATGGACCAAAGGTGAGAGAGATACAAAAAACGTGTGATTTTGTTTCATAGTTACCACCTGAAACCACTCATCACTTAGCCATAGTAACTAGGTGATGTTTTTCAGATACCTCAGCTGAAAGAAGGATTTGAAAGACTGCAAACAGGGCAATGGTGAGGGATGGAAGTTTTTGTGAGGCTGTTCCTGAACTAGAGAACATCATGGGCATGAGGTAAAGACAACATATGTTTACCATTATATGTAATACTTCAATTTATTCAGGATGCAATAGTGTTGAAAACAAATCTGATATTTTCCATATGCAAAGACATAGCCTCTTTCCCTGAAAGCTTATGATCTAGGAGAATATTTAGCAAAGGGAGAGCAGAAAGTCCTGGCTACCTGAATTGTAAACCGCAGTCAGCACTCCTCCACAACAGACTTTCATGATCCTCCTGGAGAAAAGTTGTCATTGCACCATGACACTGCTTCCTCTGGTTCCACAGGCTCATATGTGGCAGATTTAATGTGTGTCTCTAAGGAGGACTGGACATCAGGAGCCCTGCAAGAAAGCTCTCCTATTCATCTTCATGGTGCTGCATGCTTTCTCCCTTAGGCATGATCTGGTGGCTCTACGTCTCATGTCTGGGCAGAGGAGTTTTCCAAGGCTTGTCAGCTGAGTTTTACCTTGCGCGTTTCTTTAATGAGAAAGCTCTGGCAGTACCAAAATAATATTTGTGAAATAAATAATTAATTGTATTTTTTTCTGTACATTCAGTTGTTAAAATATTTTTTCACCAGCAAGGTATATTTTTCATATTACCAGCTCTGATTAAGAAAACCTTTTTCCCAATTCTTCAGCTACTCATCCACCAGCCTCTCAGAGAAATTCCTCTCTTGAATTCATTCCTTCCACCCATCGTCTAGCAATTCCTTACTGTTACTTTAATTAGACCTGTAAAATTAATTGAAATAACAAGAAGAAACAGATACACTTATTTTAACGTTTCAGAGCTCCATTTTTTAGTATCGGGACATCAAGTCCCACTGCTCTGAATAAAAAGCCCTTTGAGCAGGGGAAGTTTGAAAGAGCCTTTAGCATAGGAGCTCTCCCACACTGCTTGCACAGATACACATCTGATCTTACCTTTCATCTGAAAATTCTCCAAGGCAAAAGGAAACAGAAACATGGTTTCATAGCTAAAGCAGTTAAGACTTGCTGAAATGCAGTCTCATCCCACTAGAGGGTGGTCTGGTCACCCTCATGTTCAAGCTGAGGTGTGCAGGCAAAGCCCTTTCAGAATGCCTGAGTCCCCTTTATTTAGACTGCACAACATCAAAGTATTCCCGTTCTGACTTTTTTCAAGTGCTTCATGTCCCATCATCAACACTGAACCTACCCTCTCATTTAAACAAATAAACACATTGCACCTTTCACTGAAGATCTGACACTCTACAAATATTAGTATGGTCTGAAGTCTTCTACCAACGCTACAACTGTATGGGTAGAGCAAAGAGCAAAGCAAGGCTCACTGTGAAAGAGATGTCCCTAGTTTGATACCACTTTGAAACCATTAAAATCTGTTTATGTGGTTGATGTTTTCTTCATATAATTTTCTCAGGGAGCTGTATTATTAAATTAAAGCAAGACAAATTCTTCTGAGCTAGTCTGTGCTTTGTCTGCTACAGTGAACCAGAAAGGGCTGTACCAAAAGAGATGGACTGGAAGCACTTCCATCAGGTTTGCGAGTGCTAGAAGTTAATCTCACAACCAACTCTCACACCAGCTGCATGAGATTCAACAAAAACACCTTCCTGTGCCAAGCCATCTCTCTCCCTGGGGAGCTATATCACCTCTGCTGCCCGTCCCAGGACAGCCTGTGACTTCCTTTGTCTGCTCAGACTCAGCTGCACACATCCCTACCTCCATGTCTCATGACTCAACCTTTAAAACTGCTTGTCTTGTTCTGCCTTCTAAGATGCATGTTACAATCACCAAGAAAAGACAATTTCAGTCTGCTTTCTGGTTCACATCACTTCAAATGATCAGAAATCATTTAGGATCCTTACGAGGAAATTAAAGCCTTACAGGTCTGGCACTCTACAAATAAGACAGACCTGAAGCTACATCAAGAGTCAGCCCAAGCATCATAGAGTTCTTTGTGAATTTCAAAGGGACTGCAGAGAATTTCATTCAACATTTTAGCTACTAGCTCAACACCTACCCATATGGGAATCCTCCCCTTTATTCTCATGAGAATGGGAGTGAAGGCATAACACCACAAGAGATAAACTGTGTTTGTTTACCTAAGCAAAACTTTCTCTGTTATGAGTTTTTGTCCAAAAATGAATAAGGCTTTGGATCCTGTTGCTCTGATCAGGTTTCTCTTTACTGACTCATTTTCTTACGTGTTGTTTTCAGACTTAGTAGTAGATAAATGAAAGACTGAAAAACATGTGATTGCAGGTATTTTCAGCCGTAAAAATCTACCATGTCTGAGTATGTCCCAGCATGGATGCAAGCTCACTGGAAAAATGTGAAGGTTCTGTGAGCAAAGCAGGATAGTGTTACATTAAATATATATATATATGAGCAGATTTTGAATGATACAGAAGCAAATGTAAAGTGATTTGCAAAAAGCATGCTTAATTTGATGAGTTTACTTTCTCATTCATTTTAGGAGATGCTATTTGCCTCTTTGGTTTTGTCTGTTTCACATAGTTCAGACAGCAAAAATGTTAAAAGATTAAAGAACTCATTACTAACCTCATGGCATTCGAATCATGTCAACAGATATGACCCAGCTGCCAATGATAATCAAGAGTACCTTCAGCTGTGAGTTTGGATACAAATCACAACAAAACAGGACTATCTGTTCTGATGCAATGTAATGAATTATTACATCATTCATCTGGTCTGTATAAACACAATATGGCGAAGAAATAAAATCCAAAAAGGATTAAATAAATAAATAAATTCTTCACACTTCAGTGTTTTGAGAGTTACACAGGATGCGGCATATCATTTCGCTCCTATGGTAGGGAAGGAAGTGATATGGATAGGAAGTGTGACTCTTGGGTCTTACAAAAAGCCTTTGCCTCCCTCTGCTCCTTTTTGGTGGCAGCAAAGTTTTGGATGGATGGTGTTGTCTCTAATTAGTAAGTGTTACATACTTAACTATTAGGATACATAAGTAAAGCTATCCTCCATAACTAGTTCCAACATCTGGATACCACAATAGGTTGTGGAGGAACATGTGGTCCTCATTTAAAACACTGCAAACACTACCATGATATAGACTGTGAAATTTTAAGTGAGACTACTGCTGTTTTGATTACACTCTAAGATAAAAAAATAAAAGTGAACAGCACTCTAAACTGCAAGAACACCATCATACTTCAACAGACATCTCTGCATTAAATAAAGCAGAACTCATCAAAGCATGGAACTGATTTCTTTGTTTATAACTTATGACGGAAGAGAGGAGAGGAGAGGAGAGGAGAGGAGAGGAGAGGAGAGGAGAGGAGAGGAGAGAAGAAAAAAGAAGGGAAAGGAAGGAGAAAGGGAGCGAAAATGGGTGAGGCTGTGATTTGAATGAGGTATGGTANGGAGAGGAGAGGAGAGGAGAGGAGAGGAGAGGAGAGGAGAGGAGAGGAGAGGAGAGGAGAGGAGAGGAGAGGAGAGGAGAGGAGAGGAGAGGAGAGGAGAGGAGAGGAGAGGAGAGGAGAGGAGAGGAGAGGAGAGGAGAGGAGAGGAGAGGAGAGGAGAGGAGAGGAGAGGAGAGGAGAGGAGAGGAGAGGAGAGGAGAGGAGAGGAGAGGAGAGGAGAGGAGAGGAGAGGAGAGGAGAGGAGAGGCAAAAAAAAACCAAATAGCAAACAAATTCCAAATGTAGCTAAAATTAGTAAGGCTGTCCTTTGAATGCTGTATTTCAAAATCCAGGGCTCTACATTGCCATTCTTCTGTGACCCCAATTAATTAGGTATTGCCTTGTTTTTTCATTCAATTAAAGTATAATTAAATGGCAGTGGTCTGTCTCTGAAAAACAGATGAAAAGGTTCTGGTAAGAATCCCTAGGTTAATCCAGCTGCTTAAAATGTGTGTTGTATTTGACCATTTGCCAAGAGACTCTGTGAATACATGAGCCAGCTGGCACAGAGAGAGCTGGTGGGAACCTGTCAGCTGTTTAGGACAATGGCTTAAGCTTTTTTAACCAAATCAGTTTCTTAAATACCTAAAAATGAGACACTCTACCTTGGCAGCTCAGGAATTATGACAGCAATGAAATCTGAAGAATTTTTTTCTTCTTAAAATATGAGTTTTGACTCATTCTGTGAACCTCTGAACCAAGCCGTTTATTTAGATTACTGTCAAATGTCTGGCAAAGAGATACAGTGCATCAAAGCCTTATTTTTGCAGTGATGGAGCCCAAGTTTGCTATTTTGACGAATATGACTATTCATAAGGGAAAAATTGTATTAATGTGCTGAGTGGAGTTGCATCACCAGTTGCTCTTTGAACTAGGCAGGACTGTAACCTTGGGTGCAGCTTTCAAGGTCTCACCTCTCCCTGAACAGGACCTCAGGAGGATGCCCACGTGCTTGTTTTGCTAAAGCGTGAGCCACAAGCACAATCTGGTATGATGCTCCTCCTGCACACTCTGCTGCTGGCTTTGGCTTCTCATGGGAATAACTGCTTATCAGCTTAAGTGAGAGCTTCATGAGCAAACCTTTAATGCTCTGTTTCTCACTAAGTATTTTAGACAGAAAAATTAGCCAATGACCCCTGCATTTAGAAAAACCTCTTTACTCCCTGTGTTTTCACTGGTGAATGAAACAAAATTATTACAGACAGGAGTGATTTCTGGAGTGCAGAGGCGATGGTGAACAGCCAAATAGCTCTTTAAAAGCCAGGCCGGGTGCGTGTGTGTGAAGGCCACGGCGACTGCATGCCAGGTGTCGGTACAAAACTTGCCATGCTAACAAGAGCCTTGCAACAGGCTGTTACTTTGATTTTTTCCACCTGGTGCTTGCTGCAGTAACGTGTCTGCCTCACCATGTGAGTTATCTGAGAAGCTGTCAAAAGGCAGGGAAGATAGGGGAAGTTTTGAGAAACCTGGCTAGGCCTGCCTTTTCAACGGTAACACTTCATGACACTTTTATTTTCAATCCCAAGCTTCAGATGCTTCATTTTCTTTCCACTGAGGGAGACAAGCTAACAATGAAAACCCTCCTGCCCCTAGAGATGCTCCAGCTGTGTGTTCCATGAGGTGGCCTAATGCTTCATCCAGGGCTTCCCCTCAGCTTCCAGGCTCCTGTCCACAAGTACAAAATGATCTTGCTATTTGTGCAGAAATAGAAAAAAAGTAAAATGTAAATATCTCCATAAGCACTTGGAAGATGAGAAAAAGCAGATCTCCTTAACCCATTTCTGAAAGGTTCAATGCATAACTGAATCACTCCATAACCATTGTTTTTGCTGAGCTATGACCTTTGAGGTTTCCAGAAAACAGGAAAACCTGAAGTCCAAATACTAGGTAAGGAATTAACATGATGGAGACAATCCTGAAGCCACAAAGGGAATGAAGAAAAGCTGGGGAAAAAACAGAAGCTGCCTTTCAGCATCTTTTGCACTTGCAGAAGGACTTGCATGCCTGAAAACCTGGCTGCTTACACAAACTGGAACAGCAAGTGTGCATAAGAAAAGGTTATTCCCCTACTGTACCAACTTCACTTCCTTTATTTCCATTGACCAGCAGAGCTGTAGAACATTACTGCTGTGTGTGTCAGAGACTGTTCCTGATGATTCAGACACTGAGTTACTCTCCTTTTCTTAATCCAGAGACATTTTTTGATGTTTCAGATGATTGTATTTCTAAATACAATTTCCTTATTCAGGACAAAGCCTGGAAGATATTCTGGGAAGAAGGAAACAGTTTAATATTTCTTTTTCTCCACATTATCCAAATCTCCTTTATTTGCTGTATGCTGTATTTTGATTGCAGAGTTCCTTGATGGTTTCTATCATCCTTAGCAAAAGTAATTTGGGAACCCCAGAAACATTGGTGATTTTTTTTTCTTCTTTCTATGAGCACTGTCAGTTCTCAATGAGAATACTTCTCATGGACACACTTCCAAACAGCCAGGCTCAAACAGAGATGTATAGGCACCTGGTGGCCTCTCTAGTTGTGCACAGCTCAGTTCAGCTCCTTCATCATCCTCACACCTCCCTGCTCCTGCAGTCAAGAGTGTCCCTCTTACCATCTCACAATTCTTATGATGCAGGACATGTGGACAGGATGGTGAGATGAGGGTACCCCACTCTTCTCAGCAAATGTCTTCAAGCCGATAAGTAACAACATGATGATGGGGCAGGGGTCCCACATGAAGCTCCATCCAGGAAGTTGTGGGACTCAGGAAATTCAGGACTCTTTTCTGTGGACTTGGGAACCTGCCTTCAGGTTACCAGGACTCATCTCCTGCCTTTACAGAAGGAACTGGAAATCCAGGGGGACTCCAGAGCTTTTGCTGGAGTCATTGTCCAGAGAGCTCTAGCTCAGGAGAGCTGTGAGAGATCGCAGCAGAGAGAGAAAAAAAAAAAAAAAAAAGTTTTTAATGCAATCTAGGACAGAGGAAAGAGGAGTAGCTGAAATATGTAAAGAAGGAGTTGAAGGATGTAAAAAGGTTAATGGCAGTATTAGTGTGGGGTGGAATAAATGAAGTGAGAGTAAAGCCATAACAGATTTATTCCCTCTGTGTCTCCAGTGCTGTTTGTTTCAGAGTGTCCTGTGGAGATCAGTCCCTTCTCTCAGTGCCTGTGCTCCTGAGGACTGGGGCTTTGATGCTGAGGTCAATATCAAGGAGGTTCAGGGTCTGGTTTAAGGGCATATTTCTTCCCAAGGCTTCCTTCCCAAGACCCGTGATTCACTTCAGACTGGCCACTACCAGGAAGATTATTTACAATGTGGTTACAGGAGGACATTCCTTTTACCTTTGAGTCTCAGAAGTTGAGTAGAACCCACCAAACCTGAACAATAGTCAGTGACTGACCTTACAGAGAGTCAGCAAGAGGAAAATATTCACAGTCACTGCAGTAATGAAAGGACAACCATTAATTTAAACCAAACCACATTGTTTCTTTTACTCAGCATAGGTAGTGAAATAATGAAAGGAACCCACAAGCTTTCAAAATAGCACCATTAGGCAGATTTCCACTGCGACAAGATCAAAGCAAGGGGATTTGTTAGTTACAGACAGACAGTACCAACCATGGAAAGTCTCTGGCAGCCTAGCAGAACCGAGTCAGTCCCTCAGTCTACCTCCACCTCCAGCACACTCAGAATCACAGAATGGTCTGTATTTATGTCAGCTTCCTCTCTTGATCCATTATCTGATCCATCAGGCAGAGTAAAATCTGCAGCATCCAGTTTTATTCACTGGAATCAGTGCTTTCCTTCCATATTTGATCAATGCAAAAAGAAGTGGTAGTGAATTTTCTGTCAGTCTTTACATCCTTCTGAAATCTGTGTTTCTGGAAGCACTTGTAGCTTTTGCTTCTATCTTCAGCTAGAATTTCCATCTGACAGTAAATATTCTTCCTTAGTAGGCCATGAGTTTCCAGCTTTTACCTTTGAAATAGATGTTTTGGAAAAATTCAGAGCCTGCTTTCTTACAGTCAGAGTCCTTTGGGAATTTGCATCTGAAACACACAGAAATGGAATACATCCAATCAATGAATTATTTTCAACGTTGACATTCAGAACCCAACACACTATTGATTTCCCATGTACAAGCAACACTAAGCCACAGCTCTCAAAGTGTTTCTCGCTTCCAAGTTTCAAGTAGAAAAAATGAAAGTGCTGGTTTTGAGCTATTATGAAAGTAGATGTTATACTTTAGACTTGGGTCTGGCCATGAGTCCTCTGAGAATTAACATATCCACTTCAGTTTTACTCTTCTCACCTTCCATCCTGTTCTCTTCAGATTAGCTTCCTGTCTGATGTTTTCTGCTCTTTGATCTCCAAAGTCCCATCCTATTTATGTGCTCATATTCCATGAAAGAAACTATGGCATATGGCCTTGTATGTTGAGGCAGAGGAAACAAGTGTCAGAAAGTCTGTATGTCAAAATTTTCCCACAATGCAGTCAGAGATGGTGGGATTCATTGACCATTTCATAATTAGCATTTGAAATATAAAATTAAGTCTGAGTAACATCACCTGCAGAAAGCCACCAGAGACAGCCCTTCAGTGCCTAGGAGTCTGAAGCAAAATATTGTAAAATACGGAGGAGGGATTTGTCAGTTTTACAACTGAACATTACATCATGTCCTCAAAAGAGCAGAGAAAGACCGAAGAATTAAATGTTTTAAGTAAATGTGAAGTCAGGAAGATTATGTTTATTATCATAATTTTACAGAACATTCATACTGAATCCCTTAGGTTCAAGCTACCTTAATTTTTCACACCACAGGGAAATGCAAACTGCAGATTCTTAGTCAGAATGTGTCTGATCCCCAGGGGAACAGAGCCCAGGAGTGTCAAAGTACCTATGAGAAAGTCAAAAGGAAACAACACCTTGTCAAGTGCTCCATAGAATTCCTTCTAGGGTATCACCTGGTAATTGCAGTAAAACCAGACAGTCAAAAAAAAGACACACATATACAGTAAAAAAGTGTCACCTCTGAGATGAAACTGATAAAGACAAGAAGAAATAAAAAAAAAAAAGATTAATTTCACATTTACATGGAGGACAGTGTGAAAAGTCCTGGTTTTCAGACTCCAAAGAATGATCCAATATTGATCTATTGTGGTGAATGTAGTAGTGCAGTGGATGTGGTTTATCTTGATTTCAGTAAACACAAATGTAGTTGTCTTCCCAGTGTTTTAGTTCTCTTAGAACCTAAATTGGATAATAATGTATTTATTCTCCATTAATTAGTCGACTATTTATACTTCATTTTGACTTTGGTAACTGAAGAATATTCAGTATATTGTGTGGGAACCATATAGCAGTGGAAGGCAGATTTGGTGTGGCATGTTGCAGTGAGGAGAGTTGATCATTTGTCTCCAGTTATTTTTGCAGTAGTGCTCCTTTTCATCAACAGGACTCTCTGTGAAAAGGAATTGCACACTCATATGCATTTTCTGTGATGGTGCTGCAAATTCCCAGAATGAGTTTACAGTTACTGTAGCAAATGTAACATCTGCCACACGTGGATCCATTAAGTCAATTCCTTCAAAACCAGTGCTGCCAGATGAATGTACTTTATGATTACAATGCGGAAGAACAAACTATTTAATGTGGCCACTAATTGTCAGTGGTTTCCTTATGTTTCCCAGACATTCTTAAAGATAGTGGGAAATGGTTTCTTCACATGTGGAGGTTTTTGTGTTTCTCATTCACAGTTCCTTTCACCGTGGGAAGAGTAACCACACTCTCAAAAAACTTCATGAACCAAAAATTTGCAAGGACTACTCAGAGAAACTTTATAACCTGTTTCTAGTCATGGTCTTTCTTCACTAATTTCACAATATTTCAATTTTTGTTGAGACCATTTAACAAACAATGTGTACAGTTTTCATTATAGAGATCATGTTTTAAATAAAAGATTGTTTCAGACACGAGAGTGAGGTTGTTGTTGTTGTCTTAAAATGTCAAAATGAAGAATTTAGATAATTAAATAACATCCCAAACACGAAATTTGTTTCTATGCATTGCTTCAGTTTTGATGAATTGGCTTTTTTCAGATAAGTTATGCTTAGCTTCAGAGTTCCCAGTCACCCTTAAAACAAATTTGTCATATCATCGTGCCACTGTCAGGAGAACAGTTCAAGGTGCACAGCTGTCAGCATCCTTCAGTCCCGTTTTCTCTTATTCTCCATTTTGCAAATCTTTTTAGAATCACATTGCCATTTCTGCAGCAGAAGAGATCACTTAGGATTTCCAAGAACCATGCAGATGGCTCTAAGATAAAGGCTGAAAAAGCAAACAAGCAGCACTGACTCAGATTTGCTTGTATCTGGAAACAGCTTGTTTTTAAAGGACATTATTCCTTTGCATCACAGATGCAGGGTTTGTGAGCATCTGCAAAGAGGTCAAACAAGGTCATTGACACAATATTCGCCTGTGCCTCCAACATCCCCTTGAACTGGGTGAGCTATTGTATCGTTATATCAGTAGAGAAATACTCAAACCTTGCCTTGTGACTTCTTGTGCCAAAATGCTATACCTGCAAATAAAAAACCCTTTCCAGATTGTACCAGTTCCCTCTGGTCTCTCATGATCTCTCCTCTTGGCCTCCTTCCACTGATTTCTCCTGAAACTACAGTATCCCAGTCATGCTGCTGAGCAAGAGGTGCTGTGTTACTGCTGCGCTGAAGTGAGACAGAGCTGTGACCCTGGAAGCCAGGAAAGTCCCAATGGGCTGAAGGCTGAATGTTGAACCAAAGTCTCTTGCTGTGATTGTCTGCCCTGCTCTGCTTTGCCTCGTGACTGAGTGCATCACTGCAGCAGAGGCATGAAGCTCCTGTGTCAGTCTGGCTGCTGCAATTTGTCCTTTGCCTGTTCTGCGAAATGTGGGTGAGGCGATGGCATTCACTCATGAAAAAGTCATGAGATCCTGACAAATTTTGGTTTGAAACTCTATGAGAAGTAGGAAGGCTGAGCTGGAGGCCATTCTGGTGCTGGGTGGAGTTGCCCAGAGGAGATATGTCTGGACTTCCCTAAGCATCAGTATCTTCCTGGTAGTTGTTGCAGCCCATGGAAAAGGAACAAATATCTGAAATATCAGCACTCAGCAAACTGGAATGAAGTCTTCCAGCAAAGCAAAGATTTAAAGAGAATTAGTGCTGCTTTGAAAGAGCTTAACATCTGAGAGGAAGCCCAAATCATTCCAGTTTTATAGATGGGAAGGGAAATGTGCTTTCTCCAGGCCAACTGTGTTGTTTTCTTTCCCCTTCAGCTTCTTTTCTGCACTATTTCAGTCTCAGGCAATTGTAGTCCGCTCGTTACTAGCTGATTTGGCCTTGTACCCATTGGCAAGGTCTCCATTATCATCTTTGTGGTAGCAGTGTGACGGAGAGGAGTGACTAGGGGATATTCAGCTCACTGCTTCAGTCCACGTTTTCTGACGAGCTCATCTCTTGACCTACTGTAGATGTTGAGCAGGGTATGAGGGGTAGGAGTGAGGGAGTTTACCATCACTTCGTACTGCATGCTATCCTCTCTTACACACTCAGATAGCTGTACTGAACAGCAGTATTTTGTGCTGAGTCTACTTGCATTCTTCCCTCTCCGTGGCCAGGCAGCCTTCCTGCCCCCTTTCCTTCACCATTTCCCAGCTCATCCTCCTACAGTCTTATGCACTTCCCATGTGAGTAGCTTGTCATATCTCTTTCTCCTGTGTTCAAATCCATGTCCTTCTAGCATGCATTTAGCTAAGTCATTGCTGCACTAAAGCCTGGAGACAGCAAAAGGTCAGTTTATTTTTATGAATGTTTACATTAAATACAACCTGTCCAAGCACAGCCTCTTCTTAGTGAGGCTAACAAAGCAAGACATATTCAGCCAAGACATTTTGAAGGTGCAGCAAGCTAAAAAAAGCTAGGAAAGTATACCAGAAAAGAAGGGTGGGATGTTTTGACACACCATGCATTCAGCTCCAATCAAGCATGTGTCGAGGGGGAAAAACTCTGCTGTAGAGTAAGGCAAAGCAGACCAAACTTCAGAAGGTAGAGTTTATTCAGGGAGATTGTTTGAGAAATAGAGATGAAACGGAGCATCCTGCCTAGAAGCCAGCTTCAAGTCCAACTATGGCGTAGCTACTGCTGTTTCATAAAACTGTAGATTTTGGCATCAAAAGCTATCGGAGGAAAAGGACTAAATGGATCTCCACATGGAGTAACTAAGAAAACATGTGTTTTTATTTTCAAAGAACAGCTGAGATTGGGTCAGCTGGTTGTGATAAAGGAGGCTTCAGTGTTTCTGAGCTGATATATAGGGAAGGATTACGGGGTGCTCCAAAAGTCAATGGAAAAGCAATTTCAAAATAACTTAGCAATTCAAAATTCCTTTGGTATTTGTTGTAATAACTTTTGTTACTAGAAATTTATTTGATATAAAATGTAAGTGTTATCTATCATGCTTCCTTTGGTATTCAACTTTGTCAAATTAATGTGCTGGGGGCTTTTTTTTTGCACTGTAAACTGCAATGCTTTTGAGCAGTGAGAACACCATGAAACAGAAGGATTAAGAGCTCACTGGGGGCACATCAAGTTTTGTGCCATCACCATTATAGCTCCAGGCTATTGTGACTATATTAATATATTATAGCACGGGAAGGCTGTCAGAGTGAGTTCAGGAGGAACCAAGCACACTCTTACCAGGCTGTTCAGATGCTAATGCACAGACTAAACCTAGGGAGCTTGCAATTCTGTGTGATAAGCCATATATTATAGTCTAGTGTGACAGTCACTCGAGGGATGGGGGGGGAGGGTAGATCTGTTTTATTACCCGATAATTAACCTTTTAAATTGTATCCTGAATTCTCTCTTTCCTCCTTTATTCCTAAATTCTCTCTCTTTTTTTTTTTTTTATTTTCCCTCCACTATCATCCTCTTTTGCATGCTAAATTCCTGAACAAAATCCCACTTTTCTAAGGAGTAGCCTAGAAATCAGAGAACGTGTACTGGGATGTGAAACGAATGCACCGTGGGTAACTTCACTTAAAAATTTCAGGAATTTTTGCTTTCATGCAGCTTTCCAAAAACACTGACTATTTTTGCTTTCTAGTCCATAAAGGGAACCTCTCTTGTTGCTGGTATCACTGTACAGCTTGATTTCGTGCCACAACTTCCAAGAAGTACTTTAAAAAAAAAAAGAAAAGAAGAAGAAAAAAAGGCAGCCTTCTTTGCCTCTGACTCTGCTTTCCACCAGCTCTGAAATGGAATCTGTCCCTGCTCCAATGGGTAAACCAGCAGACTGAAAGTGCTTTTCTGCAATACAGTGTCTTTCTCTCCTCTTTCTTAGGAGTCCAGTTTTTGTTGGTTTAAACATCCAATCCATAAAGAGAGCAGATCTCAGGCACTCCTTCAGGACTTTAGACACTGTCATGGATCTCACCCGTTCTTTGTCTCTCAAAGACTCCTGTCTAGCGCTCTCCCCTCTGTACGTGCCTTCCTGAGCCCAGTGGGTCTCGGCTGAAAGGTGCAAAGGGCACCTCAAAGGGTCTGGTTAGAAATTATAGCCTCGTTTTCAGAGGCACACAAATCCTTAAGCAAATAAAAAAAACCAAATAACCTCACACATCTATAATACTTACAGAGGCAGAGGCTTTGTCCATTTTATTTTAGTGCTCTTATAAGACAAAATGTTTTAATTATGTTTTATATTATCCTAACAATTTTTTTTTACTTTATTTTTTTCTGTAATGTTGGGTTTCACCATGGAGTTTATAAGAGCTGGCTGTCAGTACCATTTGTTTTGTTTTGGATTACCTGTGCTTTATTTCTATTGAGGTAGAAATTCCTCATTTGCTCCTTTTTGCTCCAGATTTGCTCCAGATCATAACCTGTCTTTTCTCAACTAGTATCAAATCATCAGGAAGGTGATATCAAAGCACAAAAGACAATCTTAAAGCAGGTCAAGAAAATAAGCAAATAAGCTGTGGTGATAGTGTCTTTTCAACAATAGGATTGTGCCTGTTCTAGAAGAAACACACTAAAGTTTGAAGTTACAAGTCTGATCCTGCACCAAAAGTTCTCCATCCCCATGATTAGGTCAGTGAAAGATTGAGTAGTCTAATGCTCTCTGTGCATCATATCCAATTGATGGGAACCAAGAATCTGAGAGTACTAGGGAAAATGAAAGGTGAAGATGAGTTTTTAAAACTCATGCAACTACAACTAAAAACCTCAGAAAATGTAATTACACATCATCTTAATAAAGTGCCCTGTTGTGACATTAGAAATCAGGCTCTATTCACCCAGAGGCATTAATTTTCAAGAAGCAGAAAAGGGAAAGAAAAGAGAAAAACATAGCACTAATAATCTTTGTTTCTTTATCAGTGAAACCCAGGCGAAGAACTCATTGTTTGTAGTAGCTAAATATTTGGATTTTCCATGAGCTACAGGAAATGAAACAAGTCACCTGAAAAGATTAACTATCCATTTTCTAGGGTTGATGAGTTGACAGCTCCACAGTGTTTCCCAGATCAAGTTAGAGGCAGCACAATAGTACCTTATTGAGAAGGAAGTACCACAAGCTAATGAGAGAAAATTGAAAAGTTACTATAGTGTGTCACAAAGGGGGATTCTGTTAGAGGTTCCTTTTAATACAAACAAATGCACCTGCAATCTGCCTAGGAATTTAAGGAGAATTCTCCCTCCTCTATTTTCTTAACAGAATCTAGAAATAACTGAAAAGGTGCATTTACAGGAATCAGAAAATGAGGGTTGTTTTAATTTATTAACAGTCCAATCTTTAAAGGAAAAAATATAATTTAGGGTATAAGACGAGTAAAACATGACTCAAAGCAGTTCCTTAAAATGCTTTACTAAAAATATATGGGTTTTAGAAATAAAAACAAACTTGAGAACAGAGGCAAATTCAGTAGTATCCAAGCATGCAAACTGATCTACTGCTGTTTGTTTTGAGACATCCCTTGTTACAGCCATGGTGCAGGGTGGGAATCAGCTTATAACACTGAGACTTTACTAGGTAGAAAGGTAAAATAAAATTTCACATAAATGCCATTCTGAATTCCCAGAAAGGTGATGACCATTCTGCAAGAAAGAGTTTTGAAAAGCCTAAGATTATGAAATTATAATTAAAGATTTATTTCTGCCTCTGAGCCTTTATTTGCTAGCAGATAAGGAAATTCAGTGATTTCTAAGACCATATTCATTGTATTTGTAATTTGTCCTTTTGTGTTTCCCTTGCATAGGATGCTGACTTTGTATCTGATGGTCAGCAGGCAGCCCTGGAGGCCAGGCCACACTTTAATGCACAAACATAAGCTTTTGTGGAATCAGTTTAGATAGAAGCGTTTCTTAAGGCTTTTTTCCTCCGTGTTTGTCAACAGAGAACTAGCAAGAACCAACAAAGTCATGATTGTTTTGTAAAATGCCCATAGCACTGAACCAGAGAGAGAAAAAACAAACAAAAAAATCTCAAATGCTTCATCTAAAGAGAAGAAATCAGCAAGAGGAAAAAAGCTCCAGTCTTCCTCTCTCGGGAAGATTTCTTCGAGCAGCTAATTCTCAGTCCATTATGATGTATATGAGTTTGGAAGAAATTTGTCTAAACCTAGATTGATTCATGGTGACACTAACTTTCCAAATGTTTCTCATTTTACAAATAACTTTTCACTTTGTGTTCCAGTCCAGATGTGAACAGCAGATCACACAGACTTTCTGCAACAAGGAGGGATTCACAACAGAAGCTGGACCATGAATGAAAGCTGTGGGGAAAAATAAAGACAAAGGACAACCTCACTTCTTAAATTTGGGTGCACAAATACAAATAGAAGACAATAATAAAACAGTACAGCAATGCACCACTGGTAGTTTGAGGTCAGCATTTGCTGTTCATTGTGTAGGAAATGTCACACAAACAGCTTTGACTCATACAGGACATTCAGATTCAGATGTATGAACAAAGGATCTTTCCAGTCACAGTGGAAAAGCCCCATGCAACCTGCAAGTATGGCACCACTTCCCACTACCCAGCAATTACTGATCATGATGTGTGAGAAATCACTACAATGCAGAGAAAAAAAGAGTGAACATAGTATGCTCAGGTATGGAGATACAGTTGAACGCAAAATTCTGAAATTACTCCTTTATCATTCACTTTCTCTGACACCCATAGCAGGTGGGAAAGCCAGTGAATGTTGGCATGACATCCTTAGTGTATGACTACAGTGCAATGATAGCTGTCCATTTTAATGATTTATCTCTGACTGTGTTTCTGAGACACGAGCGACATGTCACAGCAAATTACTTTGGTGTGAAGGAGGCTTCAAAACACAGTTTCTTAAATGTCATGGCACTGGCCCAATTTTTCATTAAGTTACTGCAGTGTAAAACAGAAGTAAAGCAGTTCTTCTGAGAAGTATAATTGCTCCACAGTTTAGCAGTGACATTCCAGATACAGTGCAATCACTGTCAAAAAGACCCTTCACAATTGCCTAAGCTCAATTTTTGTATGCAACTCAATATTTTTTTGTTGTTGTTGTTTCAAATTCACCATTGCTAAATGTGAAGAGTAGTTTCTTTTCAGAGCTGAAGAATCACAGAATCACAGAATCTTAAGGGTTGGAAGGGACCTCAAAAGATCATCTAGTCCAAACCCCCTGCCAGAACAGGCCAGCCTACAGTAGGTCACACAGGAACTTGTCCAGGTGGGTTTTGAATGTCCCCAGAGAAGAAGACATCACAACTAATCTGGGTAGCCTGTTGCAGTGCTGCCTCACCCTCATAGTGACGAAATTTTTCCTTGTATTTCTTTGGAACCTCTTATGTTCCAGCTTATATCCATTGCCCCTTGTCCTATCATTGGACATCATTGACAACAGACTGGCTCCATCCTACTGACACCCACCCTTTATATATTTGTAAGCATTCATGAGATCATCCCTCAGTGTCCTACAGGCTGAAGAGCCCCAGATCCCTCAACCTTTCATCAGTGGGAGTGCTCCACTCCATCATCTTTGTGGCCTTGTGCAGAACTCTCTCCAGCATCTCCCTGTCCTTCTTGAAGTGAGGGGCCCAGAACTGGACACAATATTCTAGATTCCAGATGTAGTCTCATGACGGAAGAGTAGAGGGACAGGAGAACTTCTCTTGACTTACTCACCACACCTCTTCTAATACACCCCAGGATACCATTGGCCTTCGTGGCCATGAGGGCACATTGCTGGCACTTGCTTATACTTTATATGCCTGGAGACAATATATATGCCTTTATATACCTAGGATAAGTTGTTCCATCACCTTTCCAGGGATGGAGATGAGGCTCCTCCTTCTTGCCCTTTTTGAAGACTGGAGTGACATTTGCTCTCCTCCAGTCCTCAGGCACCTCTCCTGTTCTCCACAACTTAATGAATATGATGGAGAGTGGTTTAGCAATGACATCTGAGAGTTCCCTCAGCACCTGAGCGTGCATCCCATCTGGGGCCATGGAATTATACACATCCATACTGCTCAATTGATCCTTAAGCCAGTCTTCATCAACCAAACAAAACTCCTCCTGTAACCTGACTTCCTCTGGAGTCTGGGGCTCCTGAGGACAGTTTCCAGTGGTATAGAATGAGGCAAAGAAGGCATTTCATACCTCTGCCTTCTCTGTATCCTCTGTCACCAGGGCACCTGCCTCATTCAACAGTGGGTCTACATTGCCTTTAGTGTCAGTTTTGTCTGCAAGGTACTTGAAGAAGCCCTTTTTTGTTGTCCTTGGCCTCCCTTGCAAGGCACAACTCCAACGAGGCTTTAGCTTCCTAGTTGCCTCTCTATATCCTCTGACGATGTCATAAATTCATCCCAAGGTGCCATCCCTTCCTTTCCTTTCCCTTCTTCTTCCACTTGAGTTTGCCCAACAGTTCCCTATTTAACCATATGAGTCTCCTGGCTCCCCTTCTTGATTTCCTACCTGTTGGGATGCTCTGATCCTGAGCTTGAAGTATGTATAAATTTGTTCAAAGAAATGTAAGGATGAAAACCAAATATTGACATTTCAAGAACAAGTTCTCCTGTAGTACATAACACACCTTTTTTTTTTAATTGAGCAGAAAAGGTTTTAAACAACAGCAAATGATTAAAAATGCAATTTTTTAAATGCATATATTATTGGACTCATTGCTGAAGGTAAGATCTGCTAAATGTGTTTACTATAGAATTTTGAATATATTTTTCTTTGCCCTGTGGCTATGAATCCAAACTCAGCTGCCAAAATCCAGGGCCATATTTCACAAGGGCCTCATTTTACCCTTCAGATATGTGCCTAAGTCTCTTTGCATACTCAATTTCTGATGCCAAAGTATGTGTACATTCAAAATTCAATCAGAACAATAATTTTTATGCAGTGACACCAATTCAGCAAAACATGTACATGATTCTTTAAACCTCAGTGGCTTAATCAAGGTTTGATCACCAAAGCTAGACTAGTGACCTTGGCCACTGGAGCGTCTTCCATAGGTCATTACCATGCTTTTCTATTTTCCAGATGATGGTGCAGATATTTTCTGTTAACATTCTTGGATAGCTCACACATGGCGTCCAGTATCTGCAGAGTGGAATACTAACAGGAAAGGAATCTGGTCCATCAGCAGGTACATAGATTTTTTGTGCTTAATGGAGCAGTAACCTTCCTGATTTTTGGAGCTTTCACCTATTTCAGTTGTAATGCACCCAAAAGCTCAAGGGCTGAAAGAGACAAAAACTTTTGGAAGCTGCCTCTGAAAATTTGGCTCAAAAAGTTATCTCCCTTTGATTTCTCCACCAGGAAAGCAGGAGAACATTTACAGTCAGTACTTTAGGGCAGAACCTCTGAGGTGATAAATCAGATACTGATCTGAGGTTATGAAGTAAGCCCAATTACAGCAGTAATGGAGCTGCCTCCCACTGGCGACTTTAGATCAACATTTTGGGCTAATCACCTTAGCTGGGTAGGTGCTCATAAATCAGGAGCTGCTTGGAAATTGTCTGGTTTTCTCTTTGTGTAGCTGAGATGCTCAGGGCAGCCCAGCTGCTCCTCAGCACAGCCTCCCATTGCGGGGTGGAAAGTGCTGTGGGGAGGACAGGAACCTGGGACTCCTCTTGGGGAAAAAGAACAAGTTAGCAGCTGTAACAATACTTTAAACAGGAGGTCACAGGAAACAGCATTGCTTCTCATGCAACTGCAGACAGATTCTGAAGCCAGGGCTTCTCTTTTACCTTTCTGTTGCAAGGCAGTGAAAAGTTTCTCTGCAGACAAAGAAAAGAAGGTGGGTGAAGAGCTCATCCTGTTGGAAAATCATTCACACCCTGCTGATGTGATGGCTCCTCACAGGCAGATCACTGCAGTCCGGTCAGCTTTCAAGACACATCTGTGCTCTTCTCCAGCTTCCCCATTACAATGACCACCACAATGGTGTCCCTAAAACTGCAGTAGGGACAAGGGACGTGGTCCAGCTGGATGTGGTCCCTGCAGCACAGCAGAGATGCTGGGAACAATTGATGGACATGCCCTGAAACAAGAATCCTTTGAGTCATCCCTTTGCCATTATCCACTGCCCTGGGGACCAACCATATCAGCTCTTGTAAGAGGAACAAGAAACAGAAGACATTTGTACTGGTTTTTACAAGGATTTATTCTCTTTTTAAGCATATATTAATACAGTTCAGTCTATAGAAGTTATAAATAGGCAGAAAATATGGCATGTACTGTATTTTAAATCCTGCATGGTGACCCTATTTGAAACACTGTATGAGAGAGCAACAGAGAGCAGTTTTCAGACAGTAAGCATTTTCTGCTTGGTTAAGGTAAACTGAGGATCTCTAAAATGAGAGCCTTATAAGTCTGAGCAAGAGACAGTTATTATCTGGTTTTAACTGTGCAGGAACTGAGAAATCCAGTGAAATCACAGAGAACCAGTTTCAAAACAGACACGAGTGAGTTCTTTCCAACATATGGCATAATTTAACCCAAAGGGTTTATTGCATGGGATACTGCAGAGCCTAAATTTATAAATGGGTTCAAAAAATGGTTAGTCACGTTTATGGAAGATAGGTCCATTGGTGGCTATTAAAAACAATAGTTCAAATGCAATATCTAGCATTAGGGAGTCCCTAAACTGTTGACTGAAAAGATCTGGGGAATTATGGGAGAGGAAGGAATGCTCCATACATGATGTATTTCTCCTTTTCCAAGATTCTGCCACTGGCCACTGCTGAAGATAGGATATTGGGCTAAACAGATATGTGTTCACAGCTCACAGCTGTTCCCATGTTCCTCCCAGAATCAGGAAACACTATTGCCTCATTTGAATCTTCTATTTGCTTTCAAGTAAGCTCTTAAGCCACACTCAGCTCACAAGTCTCTGACTATCTGCCAGTCAAGTATTAAGCAACATCATTAACATCCGTCACTAACACTTGGATTTTCTTTGGTGAAATGTTTTGGAGTGCTTTCAGATTTTTTTTTTTTTCCGTGACCTTTTCCTGTTCTAGATATCAGCTGTCCCTTTGACTCTGGAAGAAAGCTGGTTCTACCATATTTCTGTACTTTCCTGAACACTGCAGCCTCCTTACTCAACATTTTGTCCTTCAGTTATGACATTTTTAATTACTGCTCCAAACTTCAAGTGCTCTGAATTGACTTTGAAGTTAAAATTAAGCTTCTCTTAGCTTGACTTTTTCAAAGCTTAAAATATCTGAGTTGGTGCAACTTGGAAATGCAAAGGGACCATTAAGCAGATGCAGAGGCTTCCCAAGAGTTACCTCCTTGATGCATGAAGCAGAACTGTGCTGGGTGATGACCAAAAACACTTATATGCATGAGAAGGGGGGCACATGGCTGGAGATGAGCTGTTAAGCTAGACACCAACTGGGATTTGTGACCACTGGCTCTGTTTTATATGTGTAGGACATGGCTATAGCAGCAGGGGTGGCAGAAATCAGCACACTGAGCCTCATGCTGGTTATGTGAAACCCGATGCCTTTGCTTGTAGGCTGAGTGTAATCTCCATCAAAGTCATATAAAGACATTTTATAGTTAATGAGAATAATTGCTTGAGATTCATCTGAAAACTCTACTACTCTGCTGTGTTCCTTACATTCCAGTTCATGAAAATCTCGCTTAGATCTGCCACGTTAGTGTAGGTGTCTCCGAGTATGTCCCATAGACAGATCTGCTAAGGGGACCAGCATGAAAGTCTACAGTTTACACGGGAATGAAAACTATCAAGATCCATTCTACCTCTGCTCAAGCCAAAAACCTACCTCTTACTAGTTCAGACAAAACAAGTGCTGATTTTTAGTGTAGCTATTCTCAGTTTGATCTTTCCAGAACCGTATAGGTGGCACATAGTTTCACACTTCCTCAAAAGCATTGAATATATTTAATTTTGTGATGTCACACCATCTCTACTTTTAACAATGATAGGACACAGAAGGTACCTAATAACAACCTCTGATATGTCAGAATTTTTCTGAGTTAGTAGAGAAAACCAACAAAGGATGAAGTCTGAGCATAGACCAGGGGAAGCTCCTTCCAAAGACATCATCCATTCAGCTTAGCACTCAATGTGATTTAGTGCTGAAAGTGATTTATTCAATCCTGCAAATGAAAAGATATGTACCAGTGAAAGACTGGTACATTCAGGTGCAGCCTATGAAGCTGATTTGGCAGTCATAACAGATGGAAAATAAAGTGCCAGAGCTCTGCATGAAGCTTTCAGCTATGGAGGAAAAGCTTCCTAGAAACAAGAGTCCTCAAGCCTGAGTGCAATATTGATGCTAAGGAAAATGGTGTTAAGGATTGGCTATTTCAAGGCTACTTGTCAGACACAAAGTAAGCTCATGTCATCTCATGTTCCAGCATTAAATCATCCACTCAGTGCTCAGGTCTTGCTCCCCAATGATCCTCTGCATGACTGAGGCCACGGTTGCTCATCTCTGGGATTTAAAAATACTGCCCAAACTCACGCAGAAAATCATTGTGTTCAAAACACCACTGTGGGATATTACCAGCTCAAGATATTTCAGTAAAAAAAAAAAGTTATGTTAACAATTTGGAAAGCAGAATGACTCAATTGACAAAGGGAGGCCAATTCATAGAATCATAGAATGGTAGGGTTGAAAGGGACCTTTAGACATTATCTAGTCCAACCCCCCTGCTCAAGCAAGTCCACCTAGATCAGGTCTCATAAGAACATGTCCAAGTGGGTTTTGAAGACCACTCCAAGGAAGGAGACTCCACACCCTCCCTGGGCAGCCTGTGCCAGGACTCCCTCACCCTCACAGTAAAAAAAGTTTTTTCTTATATTTAAGTGGAAGTTTTTGTGTTCCAGTTTCATACCATTAGCCCTTTTCCTGTTGCTAGATACAACAGAAAAAAGGGATATCCCAACCTCCTGACACCCATTATTTAGATACTTATATATATGAATGAAATTCCCTGCCTCAGTGTTCTCTTTTCTAGACTAAATACCTCCAGTTCCTTCAACCTTCATCTGCTGCTCTCCCCTCATCTAGCCAGCCGATTATGCACTCATAGAAGACTGTCAGGTTGGTCAAACAGGATTTCCCCTTGGTGAATCCATGTTGACTCCCTCTGATAACTATCTTTTCAATCAAATGTTCAGTGATAACATTCAGGAGGAGTTGTTCCATCACCTTTCCAGGGATGGAGGTGAGGCTGACCAGCCTGTATTTTCCCAGGTCGTCCTTCTTGGCCTTTTTGAAGACTGGAGTAACATTAGCTTTTCTCCAGTCCTCGGGCACCTCACCTGTCCTACATTATTGTGCTAAAATGATGGAGAGAGGCTTAGCAATCACATCATCCAGCTCCCTCAGCACTCTTGGATGCATCTCATCAGAACCCAAATCATCATAATTCATCACATTCATTTCCCAGGCGCCTTGGGAGGAAGTGGTTGCCCCTCAGGAGTTTACAGCTTCATTGCCATGGAGAGCCTCTGGATGAAGTTGCAAATCTAACATATGGATAACTACAACTGGAGAAACAGATGTAATCCTAAAAGCTTAATCCCATTCCCAGTGATGTTAGCTAGCATTCTTCTGCTGCACTCAGTAAACCCCAAATAGAGCATGTGCCTGTTATGTAGTTTGTCTGCTACTAAATCCACCAATGTCTCTTTTTGCTCCCCAAAGAAAAGAAACCAAGTTAGTAGAACAATAATACCCATTGTTCACAGAGTACTGACAACATACCCTGCTTGGCTACTGTACAGATGACAGAACGTGGCTAAGCCTAACACTTTTTCAAGAAGTTGTGCTGGCAGCACTTGCACTGTTTACATTAAAATAAATAAATAATTTAAATGCCACCAATGGTAAGCAAAAGAGGAAGTTGGTGTAGGAAAATAGGTCAGGGACATTTAAGAGAACATTACAAGTACATTGTATCGCACAGATATATATAAATTCTAAGTCTATTCACTTTGACAAACAACAAATGACAGAGAATCTTTGAATAATCTGTTTCCACACTTCTGACATTTCTTCTGGTTTTCCCTTGTAGTATTTTTATATTTCTACAGAGAAACTAGTCTCTCCTAACACACAGTAACTCTTCTGACACTCTTACTGAATGACTCACGTGATGACCTACAAATACCTAACAAGAGTGTCATGAATGTCCACATAGAAGCATACGATTACCAATAAATGTATTATGTTGCTGTTAGATGAATACCTGTTCCTTTGGAGAACTCTGTTAGATGTTGCAAAGGGAGGGAATGTGGGAGACTTAGGGTACACCTACACTAACACTACTGGACATTCGAATTTTAATTCAGACTCTGTGTTTTCCAAGCAAATCTCCTGTTCATCTCCATTTACTGCATTTTGGCCTGATTGATGAATTCCAGATGCTCTTGGGTATTTGGTCTGTGGGATCAGATTATCACTAGTCCAGAGTAAATCACCTTAAAAGTTGTATATAGTAACCTCAATGCCAACTGTTTAGTTCTAAGGAGCTGGTCCCATTGCCCTGCACTGGTTGGTAACATAAACACAGCCAAGGGGGTGGAGTTTGCAATGTACTTCAGTTTAGCTTCAGGGAAAGGAGACCAAATCTCTGTCCCAAAATATAAAATCTGTGGATAAACATATAGCTGTTCCAGGAAAAAATTGTGGTCGAGTAAGTGTGGCTTGATCTTGCCTGAACAAAATTAGGTGTGGTGCAAGACAGTCATTACACAATCATTCTAATCTGGAGGTTTTCTCATTTCTACCTCTCAATCTTATTTTTTACTTCTGATGATATCCAATGCAACTGCATTTTATGGTGTACTATCTTTTATTTTCAGTTACCAGAAAATACACAGGTGCTTTTGAGACCTTTGCTGCTGTAAAGACACAAGACCTGTGCTCACTATGCAATATAGTGGTTATATCAGCATCTTCCCTCTCTGAACAACACCTGGATAAGGGCAATATCTGCCAGAACTTGTAAGAAGGTAAGAGCAGTGAGACTACCTCTCACTCATGCATCTCGGTGACTTGGTAGTCACAAGGCCTCACAGTGTGAAGTGCTGTAACATGCTTTGAGCACAGGCAGTTTAAGCCTGTCCTTGCATACAACTAAACCCACAGAAAAAGACAGATCCTGAGGCAATGCAGACCTTTTGTTTAGAGTGGGCATGGTTTAGGTGCTCCAATCACTGCCAGACACATCCTGCCATGCTTTAATTTTCTCTGGCAGAAAACAAGTGCAACACGGGTGTGCTCGGCACAGCAGTGCAGCCTGCCCTGACAGCTGGAGACTTCCCCCGAGTTTGCCTTGGCAGAGGACACCCATCTCCTCACCACAGCACGGCTGAGGTCCCGGCATCTTGGCTCCCACAAAGGCATGTCTGATGCTTTCCTTCTGCAAAACATACAGTAACTCTTGAACCTTTTCTGGAAGGAATTAAAAGAGCAGATAAATGGAAACTGATGGCAGTAAGTTATCTAGTCTTGTGAATGTCTTGATTATACTACAAGTCAAGGCATAGCTCAGAGTGGAAGACCTGCATGTGTGTATGGTAAATAACTGGAGGAGCTACTGAAATAAATCTAGTAGATTTGACTCTACTTTGAAGAGAATAAAATGTTCCTTTTTGCCAGTATTCTGCCACAATCTAGAGGATCAATCCATCCATCATTCTCAGCTCTAGCAGCAACACTGCCTAATGTCTGTCCTTCTATGCAAGGAGTACGATGTTATTTTTCTGCAGCTTGAAAATTCTTGTATTTGTTTTGCCAACAAGTGAAGAAAGAGACTAAAAGATATTTTGTTTCACGGGTCAATTTATTTTCAATAAACAAGAACACTAAACTTCTTATGTCAGTGTCTTATCAAACAAGCTCCTGTTGTTGCAGGTATGTGCTAAAGGAAAAAAATGTGTTCAAACAAATCTGCATCGAAAAGTTAAAAAGATATAAATGATCTTAAGAAAGGTATTCTTCCCCACTGCTACAGAGGTTGGCATGAAGTAAAGCAGTTGCTCCCTTTGAAGTGTTGCCAGCATAAATAGCTCAGAGTAAGAATTTTGGTTTTCATAACAAATTCTGAAATGCAGGAGAACTATGCATTGATGAATATACTGTACAGTTCAGTGGGACTTGACAATTCAGGCAGAGTCTAGCTGCAGTATAAACAAAATATCTTCCAAACTGCTTTTTTATGTGTATGTAAAAGGTGTCAATTGTATAAAATGATTCCATGATAGTAACAATAGAATTCAAAGTCAGATTTGTTTCTTTCAAACTCATCCAGACTTTAGATTTCCTCAGTTTTAGAAGGCTAATATTTCACCTGCAAAGACAATAGTAGAGTGCAGAAACTCAGCTTCTCTCCACAACCAGCTGCACAGATCGTTCATTCTCCTGTTTCCTCTGATCTCTCCCCGATTTCCACCTGAGTACTTCTGAAACATTTTTCCTTATTTCTTTTTTAATTAGAGAGAATGATGACAGCTAAAATGAGTAGCTGTTTGACTTTACTAGCTAATCAAAGCTTCCCAAGCCTCCTAGAAGGTAGCAAACACTAACATGAGAGAAGTTATGGAAATTCCCATACAGAAAAATAGGAGTGTCCTTAACTCCAGAGCAGAGATAATTTGGAATTTGCTGGGGATATCTTTTGGGTTCTCATCCTGTTGCTCAGCTGAAAGGTGAATTGTAGATGCCATGAGAAGGATATGGGTGCAAATTTGTCTCATCTAACTTAATCTGCACAAATTGAACTTTGTCTAAATGTTTACAGTTTTTTTCCTGAAGTTAATGAAAAATAATGGGCAACTCCAAAGAAGGGTTCATCTTATGTGTCTTCTAGACACCTATCTTAAGATGAATGTCATCTTGATGGTGTATGTCTGTGTCCACTGACTGCAGGAGGAACTCCAGATTATATGACCGGAGAACCAAAACAGTACCTGACTCACTTTTTGATGGTTTAAGGAATCAAGCTCAATGATTTGGATACCCTGAAATACTCACACAGTGCCCTGTAGTCTTCCTTTATCCTTACCTTCCATCTCAATCAAGCACGACAAATATGTAAAGGGCAGGTGTCAGGAGGATGGAGCCAGGCTCTTCTCAATGATGTCCAATGGTAGGACAAGGGGCAACAGGTATAAGCTGGAACATAAGAGGTTCCAAAGAAATACAAGGAAGACTTTCTTCACTGTGAGGGTGGTGAAGCACTGGAACAGGCTGCCCAGATGGGTTGTAGAGTCTCCTCTGGGGACATTTAAAACCCACCTGGATGAGTTCCTGTGTGACCAACTCTAGGTGGCCCTGCTCTGGCACGGGGCTCGATTAGATGATCTTTCAAGGTCCCTTCCAACCCTTAAGATTCTGTGATTCTGTAATGGTGGAGAGCTGAAATGGTAACTGTGTCAGATCTGTTCCCATGCATGTGGTGTGGTAGAGAATAGCTCCTTCTGCTGTGAGTGTGGCTGGTGTCCGTGACACTAGTCAGAGCATGTCAGCAGAGATGTCTTTGGGCTACTGTGATCATATGATTAAGGTATGTATTTACTCACTTATATGCAGATACAGAGGCATGCAGGTCTGCATCATCTTTAAGGACCTCGTCCACATGAAACTGAGTGCAACGCATATGACTCCAATGGGGCTGGGCTGCAAGGATGCTAAGGGCTGTGTTATAGATGCCACCTCTATGGATGCTCATTTTAACAAGGAAAGATCAAAAGGCTGTTCGTTCCTTTCCCCCACACAATGACTAGTCAAAAGGCAGACAATGTTATTCACAATCTTCATCAATCTTTCCTTTTCAAAGGGTGTACGAGACTACAATATTATGACATGGATACGTGTGTGTGTTGGTGTGTTGTCTTGGAGGGAGAAAGGACAATGGTGGTGCCCAAGGAAAGAAGTTACGTACAGCTCAGATTCCTGACGCCAAGCTCCACACCAGCTGTGCAACCTCGTTCCTGATGGCACTTGTCCTTGCTCTTGGTTGGGCTCTCTGCAGTGCTCAAAGGGAAGCAATGAGTTAGAAGCACAGAATCATAGAATGGTTAGGTTGGAAGGGACCTTTAGAGATCATCTAAATGATGACATCATTAGAGATCATCTAATCCCCTTGCAACAAGTTCCTACTTGGTGGAGTATGTCCATGTAATCTAATTGCAATACAACACCCCTAGCAATGTGCCTTTACTCTCTAGGTCCCCTAAATATCCTCTTTTCTTTTTCAGGTGGAGGTTTAATCTCATGTCTGGAAAATTACCCATTGAAGCCAGAGGCACTAGCTTGGCAATGAAAAGACACCAGTGGTATAGAAAGCATATGAGAACAACACAGAAGACTGTTTAAAGGGCATAGTAGGATTTGTATTGTTTATACATGTAGCAGCATATATAAACCAAATGCATTATGGTCCCCCATTCATTGACTTGTTTGACTTTCCTGACCTATATGCTTGTACAACTTCAGCCAAACAGGTAAAATGTTTGCAGATTCAGGCCCATCAACTTACAGCAGGCGTCTAACTGTCTATTAAAAGGCTGCACTTGAACTAAAAAAGAAGGTCTGCTGCCAAACTCAAATAGCAGAGGGGAAAAAAAAAAGAAAGAAAGAACAACCTCTTGAAAATAGAAGGAACAAGTTTTTACATGTACTTGTTTCCTAGGAGTGCACCATTTGTGAATTCATATCTCATAATGACCACTCTGATGACAGCTTATTTGGAAAGGTAAATAGATTGCCCTGCTCTAGAACAGAGGGGGAAGAGGGAAAATCTGTCTTTACATTTACTCACTTTTGTTTGCAAAAATTCAGTTGCTTACTCAGGTCTGAAATATTTGAAGAGCCAGATGAAAAGGAGACTGATGGAATACATTTGCACTACACAAAGTTCCCTCTCTATATTTTAATCACTGCTTTGATGGGCATATCAGAGGAGGTCTCCAGAAGTGAAATGAGTTATGACTTGGGTGGTCTCTCTCAACTGAACCTTTAGCACACAATCCTTCTTATCTCCATGAAGTGGGGCAAGAAAGATTTATAAGTCAGAGTAGTTCTAAATGAGCTGAAGCCTGGAGATCCTGACTGTTACAAAATGCTCCCTATACCTCAGCATTACAATTTAACAGCAGGGCCTATGATGCACTTTACATCCTCCTGGGAGAAAAGATGTGGACAGGTGATATGCTGCCTGAACAACCTCAGCACCTCTACAAGAGTTAACTACCCATAGAAGAAGAGCAGAGAAACAGCTGGTGTGAATCAGGAAAGCTCTTTTGATCTCTATGGAGCTATTCAGGTCAGCACTACTGAAGATGTGGCCTAATGCCATTTTTTTTTTTTCTAGAATATACCTATTTTTAATTTAATTTGTAAAAGTAAAATGGACAACAAAACCCAAACAACTCACATCCAAGATGCCTTGTATATCAGAAGAAACAATAGCTTGCAAGAATGAAAACATGCCCTTTAACGAGGTTTGGAGCTCACTAGGAGAACCTAGTGCATAGACCACTTTCCTCAGCCTGTTTCTTTGTAGGCTGTTCTCATTGTAAACGCACTGAGTTGAATCACTCCCACATTGCTGTGCTGTTATTGTGGTACCAGGGCAAAAATATTTGGCAGACATTTCAAAGTAAATGCTTCAGATGGAATGATGGCAGCTGAGGAGCAAAATGCCAAGATTAAGGAAAGTGTATGCTCTACCATGCAGAGAAGCTTTTCTGGAAGAGATGCTAAAAAGAAGTTTACTCAAATTTTAAACATAATTACTCATAACTTTTACTGGGAAAAAAAAGACAGCAAGGTGGTCACTACTTGAAATGTAATATTAAAAGAGTTGTTCAGAACATTTAAGTAGGTAAACAAGAATAAAATTTCCCCATCTGTATGAAACTAGGGTTTTAATTCATCAATACTATGAAGAATACACATTCCACTGGGGAATTCTACTCTAGTAATATAAATTCCTCACAAAAGGATTACACTGAGGCTCAGACTATAGAAAAAACAGATATTTTGTGTTATTACAGTGGCACATTTAACTCACCAAAGCTTGAGCAACATCAGGTTTTCCATTAGAAGTTGATGTTTTAAGGGATTTTTTTCTAACTTGGACATCAGAATTGGCTTCTAGCTATGACCTGGTAAATAAAAGCTTGGCCTGAGACCTGCTCATAATGTCAAAGTTTAAAAAAATATTAGTTTGGACACATTAGTTATAGAAGAGCAAGAAAATATTTTTTCTGGTCTCATACCATTTAAAAATGCCTTTGATTTACAAAGCCAATTTGTTAAGCAATTAGTCCAATTGCTCTAATCCCCTTCAGGGTAGTAAAAAACCAAATGGTTGAGACACTAGACGTGAAAATGACTTTGCCATGTGCAGTGACTACTTTTCATAAAAATTATTATTCTGATCTTTTAATCTGCTTTGTGCATAGATATACTGGAACTATTCACCTGCTTATGCCAGCAAGAGAGTGTTTGCCTTGTGGTGCAGACTGAAATGTGCTCTCTGCACCTCCAGGAGTTTGCAATGTGTCTGGAGACTCTCCAGTGGGTACTCTGTGGGCTCACATGAAAACGTGTGTGTTTTCCATGGCTTCCAGTGCATCCCCCAGTAATGTCCCAGTAAGCACACGTGCCATGGGAGATAACAGTTCTGTTTCTGTTTTCTAAAAGCAAGATTTTTCTTGCAATTTGTCCATGCATTTAAACAGATGAATTAAAAAAGCACCAAATCACAAAAAAAAAAAAAAACCACTTAAAAAACCTTCCAAAACCCAACCCGAAAAGACCTCACCCAAACAAAACACTGGTGTGATGTCACACCTCAAATACGGTGTTCAACTTTGGGCGCTTATTAAAAAAAGGTGGCATGTCCAGAATGACAATGGCAATGAAGCTGGTGAATAGTCTGGAGAAAAAGCCAAATGAGGAGCAGCTGAGAGAACTGGGGTGGTTTAGTGTGGAGCAAAGGAGGCTGAAGAGAGACTTTATCACTATCTACAACTACCTGGAAGGCAGTTGTAGGGAGGTGGAGGTCCAGTTCTTCTCCCAAGTGACAAGTAACAGAACAAGTGTAAATGGCCTCAAGTTGCACTAGGAAAGATTTTGATTGGAGATCGGGAAGAACATTTTCACTGAGAGGGTTGTTAAATATCTGAACAAGATGCCCAGGGAGGTGTTGGAGTCATCTCTGGAGATATTTGAAAGATGCATAGATATGGTGCTGAGAGACATGGGTTAGTGATGGGCTGGCAGTGTGAGGTTAGTAGTTGGACTTGATGATCTTAAAGGTTTTTTCCAACCAAAACTCTTCAATGAATCTATGATTCTATAAAAATGTCCTGCACTGTCATTCACCAGAAAGTGCAATTTCTTCTGTGGTTTTGCTTTTCTCTCTTACTTCTGTGTTCTCCCGAATTTTGGATAGACCTGACTTTACCATCGGGTCTGTCATTTCCTTCCCCATGGCACTGAAAGCAGCAAGCACTTCCTCAGTCCCTGAGCAGTGCAGGGTACAGTGGTAGCAAGTCCCCGTGCCCTGGAGTAGATGGGGGCCCTGCAGTGCTCCCTGGCCTAGCCCACCTCTGAGAATTGCTGCTGCTGTGGCAAACTGTCCCACACTCGACAAACTGCCAATAGTCACAACCTTTTTCTTTTGATTCACCTAGCACTTTACTCCTCCATTCATTTTCTTCTGACTTGAATCCTTTTTTATTGCTCCCATAGTGCTGCCCAGGCATTCCCACATGAAAATGTGGACACATGCACCACATTATGTATGTGCAGTAAATCAAACGCTTCTGGGAAGCCACAAAAGCTTCCCTTACACTCTGCAGATACTCAGCAAGTTCAACATCTCTGGAGAAGTCCAACTGGCTGTACATGTGCAAATCTATACTGCAGAGTATGTGCTGTAGATTTAGTGCTTTTTGGAAGAACTGCAAATAGTATGCAAGTGCTGTGTCATTGATACATGCATGTACTGTCAGTCCATCCAGCTTTTTTGGAAACTGCACAGCTCTAATGAATGTCTCACAACTACATGGTAGAATTTCTCTATGCGAGCACATCGGATGGAGCTGAGGTTTCTGGAGGTGCAGAAGTAGTTGTGTTGCTTGTAATACTTGGGGAAACCTCTGAAAAGCACAGAATAGTCTCAAAATCTGGCTGCTCACAATAACTGAGTGAAAAAGAAGCATCTGAGGCCCAGCACACAGAGTAGCCTTCAATCTGCAAAGCTCTGCATAGCTCCAGCCCTCAGATCTGATTTCTTTTCATCTTCCAGGTGCTGCTAATAGTTCTGCCATGCTATCCTTCTCAAATCTCTGCTTTTATCTGCAGCAGGGCCTCAAGTTGGCCGGGACTTTGAGGTAGAATTGCCCCACTGTTTCTGGAAAGTGACTGCACCAACAGATACTGAAATGTTTCCAATTTCTAAAGCAAGATTTTATTAGAATGCAAACTTCTAAAGATCAAGGAATCTCTTTAAATTGAGTTCACTCAGACTAAGGGGTGAAGGAGACTGTGCGAAATTATTTGAATACAAATCTCCTCTTTCCTCACTGCACTCTTGCTCTATAGTCCTGCAATTCTTAGCGGCTTCCTGGGTTTGAATGACCACTGCCATCTCCTCTCTCAGACAGATAAAGTCTCCTGGTTTCTAGTACCTTTCAGGCATAGTTTGTCTCTACTTCTTTGAAGCAATTCCCCTGCTATCCTCAGGAGTCTCCTGCTTCATGCAGCAGGCTCTCAGTCTTCTTTACTCACTGCCCAGACACTTTGTCACCCCATCCACACACAATTACTTTTGGGGTGGGAAAATTTTCCCAGATTGTCAGAAGGGTGATGGCTGGTTCCCTTGTAAAAAACAGACAAGCCCTGAGTAGACATGCCGCCCAGCCACCAGCCCGAACATCTTCCCCACTCTCATCTTCTGCCATGCTACTGCTTCCCTGAGACATTCCTATTTGTTCCTATGAATCATATTAAAACTTTCCTCAGCAAAACCCTCCTTGGAAAACGTGAGCCCTTACAGTCAAGTGAGAGTAGGTGTATTTAGCTTGTTTATCTTGTTTGCTCAAAATTCATATTCTCACTTCCCTGAAACATCAAAAGATATAAGAGCTTAATGGGTAGTAGTGCCATTCATGCTGAGCCAAGGCACCTGAAAGTGAGTGCAGGTATGATACTGTCACCAGTTATGGCTGTTCAACACATGAGACCAGAAAAAGATAATCCTGGCACTTCTCATAACCACTGGGGCTGGGATATATGTCACTTGTTTGTAGCCACTGGGAAACTGGATAAATTATGTGGGCTGTTTTATGATTCTTCTATATATAAAGAGTCGTGGTCACATGCTTTGATCACAGAGAATGATCCTTAGACTGAACACTCACTGACAACAATTTTGTGAACTGGCTGCCATTTCAAACGCTCAGTGTGTGGTCTTCACAACTTCTCCTCTCTCCACTGTGCTCCTTGTAGCCCAGAGGAGCTCATACGTCCTGGGATTCAGCTGCCAGATGACAAGTAAATAAATTGATAAGAAGAGAAGCATAATAGGAGGATAACAACAGCAAACAAAACTATTTACTCAAAAGATTATTTTTAAAGCCCTGCTGCAATTTTAACACAGACACCACAGTGCTGAGGATGAGATAGATATAGGGTTTAGTATCTGGACTACAATCTCTAGGATATTGCAAACTCATATAAAACCATATTTCTAATACAAACAGAATTATTTCAAGGTCATCATTTCAACCTTAGGCTCACTCTAACAGAAGAAAGGGTGTTACCATTGAGTGATACTGAAATCAGTTCATGCCAGTCGTGCTATTTAGTACACAGTATCTTTTTCTATAAGTATGATTTAGCCTGGCAAATGATTACATAACACCTAAGCTATGAAGCTAGTCTCTTTTTTTGTTGTTTTTTTTTCCATATTGTGTGTTCTGCAGATAGATTAGAGGTAGACACCTTTACTACCTCCCTGTGATTTTCTTATGCTTCTTTATAAGTCAACGCATAGATTTGAAAATGTTAGGATTTCTTTAGATTCTAGAGAGAAATCCAGAGTCTGAATTTGAACTTTTTTTTTTTTTTCTACAAAATGCATTGCTTTACTCAGTCGTCTGTTCCCTGGTTATCCTGAAAAATATATGAGAGCTAGATGATACATGGCAGCCAGATGAAGGCCAAAAAAATTGGATCTTATTGAAATACAGCCACAAAATTGTGCAGGTAATGCATGTTTCCCAGTCTGAAAAAGGCTCACTTCTAGGGTGATAGATGAGATGCCCTGATACCAGTCTTCCTCTTGGCTAAAAACTATGTTAAATGTATTGGATAGATGATAAAAATTCACTTTTATAGTTATCTATTAAAATTTTTCATCCAGTAAAGCTGGTACAGTCTGAAGTGTAGGCTTTTCTTCAATAAAACAACTGCTCAGTTAAGGTTAATCACATTTGATGGGCTTGAAAAATCCTCATAGCTTTTCTGTATGTAACACCACTGCCAATCTTTATCTGGGTCTGCAAAAGACAGGTTGAATGAAAGTAGCAGATGATCAAAAAATCCATCAGACTATGAAGAATGAAAAGTCTGAAAGAGCAAAGGATATATTCACATAGAATCACAGAATCTTAAGCATTGGAAGGGACCTCAAAAGATCATCTAGTCCAACTCCCCTGCCAGAGCAGCTGTTTTGAAGGCAAATGATCTGCAGGAATGCCGTTACCTAAGCAAACTACTGGGGGAACAAACTGCTCCACAAATAGTGTTCCATTACCTGCATAGCACCTATCCACACTTACCTGCAGGCCTCAGAGGAAACTCCTTCCACATTTTGATTGTGGACTATCTTAAGAATCCCTCAATAGGAAAAAATCCTACACCCTTACTGGTCTTTGCCCAAAGCTGTGAGTCCAAAGCTGAAGTCCCATTTTCTGCTGCCTCTCTGTCTGTCGTCTTCTCCTTATTCTGAAGAATGTGGCAACACACAGTTCAGGAGAAGCCTGTCAGTTTGGGGAAATTATACCTGAGGCTATGAGCACCACTAGCAAAGTTATTTTCTGTGATCAGGCCAATACTTGAGTCACTAACATCATTTGGTCTCCTTACTTAAAGCCACTGTCAAAGTTTCCACCTGTTTTCACAGAAATGTGGCCAGCTCTTTGGAAACGGATAGGCAGAGGCAATGCAAGTTGCTAGTATCCCTTTGCCTCTTCATGTCTCTCAAATTCTCTGCAGATGCTAAAACTTTATAAACTCAGAGTAGAAAAGGACTAGGAGAGTCCTTCATCTCTGAGGATGATTTGCTAGCATGAGGATCTCATTAATATTTACAAGTATATAAATGGTGGATGTCAGGAGGTTGGGACATCACTTTTTTCCTATTGTATCTAGCAACAGGACAAGGGGTAATGGGATGAAGCTGGAACACAAAAAAAAATCTCCTCTAAACATAGGAACAAACTATTTAACTGTGAGGGTGACAGAGCACTGGCACAGGCTGCCCAGGGAGGGTATGGAGTCTCCTTCTCTGGAGGTCTTCGAAACCTGTTTGGATGCATTCCTATGTGACCTGATCTAGGTGGACTGCTTTAGCAGGGGGATTGGACTAGATGATCTCTAAAGGTCCCTTCTGAATCTACCATTCTATGATTCTATGATAAGACTATCAGAGGGCTTCCAGCAGGGACTGAAGTTATCACAAATCATTTTGTTGTGTAGCACACACAAAGGATACAAATAAAGAAAAGTGATGAAATGTCTGAATTTGTATCTGATGTCACAGGGAGCTGGAGATGCTCTAAAGCTCCCATGCTCTAGCCCAATCAAATCTGTCCTTCACAAGTGTAGGATTTCCTCAGAACATGTATTTTCAGGAGAATCAGGAGTGACCATTTCTTCTTCATCTTCTCCTAAGCATTTCTTTAAGTAGAAGTAAACTTTGGCCATTCTCCGCTTTTGATAGCTTTTTTTAGCTATCTCATGTGTCCACTGACTGTTTCTTTAGATCTCCAGTTTCTCAAAATCTCCATTTTACGTATATTCTTCAAATTCAGATACTACTTCTACCTTGAGCACCCTGAAGTACTCTATATTATCCAGCTGCAAATGTTTAGGTTACCAACATCCTCTGACTGAAAAGGCATAATTTTTATTCCAAGATTAAGGCACAATATTCCACCCCTGGCAGAAATCAAAAGGCTTCAAAATATTAAAATGCCATAGGAAAAAGAGTAGATGAGCATCCAGCTTTCCTGCAGCTAGTGCTGGAAGCCCCAGGCACGTGGCTGGAGCCACAAGCACTTCTTTCAGAGACGCTTCCATCCCCACTTGCCAGCTGTTGAATGTATGTTACACAAAATACCAGTTGATCAAAGATATTTGAGGCAGGACTCATCTCATCTAATTTACATACTTAAAAGACAGGTAGTTAATTTAACCTAAGTAATCAATGGCTCCTGGGAAAAGTGAATGAACTAGGAGCTGAAAGTCCCTCTCAGGTGAGGGACCCAACACAAGCAGTAGCCAGTTAAGTGGGATGAACCCTACCCTAAGACATTTTGTCACAGCGTTGCTGATTATTTCTACTTAAATTCATCAGAGCAAATTAAAATCATAATCCTACATTAAGCTCAAGTAAATTAATTCCTTTGCCCACAAACCCATTTGACTTCTCCACGGTTCTGCATTGGTTTCTGAAGTTTTTTGACACTTTTGGCCTCCTGTCCCTGTCTTAAGGCCTGTCAATAGAGAGATCCTATTTATTTGTGATCTTCCTGGCTTTCCTGTTGTATCCTTGCCACCATCCTCTTGACATCAGTTTAGTATAGTTTTGGGTTTAATATTATTACTGTAAAATGGAACAGTGTAAAGAGCTGTATCTGTCATTTTACTAGAGTGAGTAAAGCTGAAATTCTTTGGATTGACCTGGAATTTTTTCCCACTTGCAAAGCAACATTTTCATTAAAAAGTGATAGAGCTCAAATAATCCCAGCAATAAAATGATTGCTGTTGAATGCCATGGTAGCTTTTGAAACAAGAAAAACTCTTTCTGTGTTCACTGCAAAAGATTAAGAGACTGTCAAGTTTTAAAAGTTGCTGGCTCTGCTTAACACTTGCTAAGCGCAGTGTAGACTGTTTTATCCATTTATACTCTCTCACTTGTCTCCGTCATGTCTTATATAATAATTTCCAAAGTCAGAAACTAAAAAAATAAAAAGGCATCAGCTAAGATAAAATCGCACAAGATTAAAAACCCTTAGCAGCCATAGAACCTGGCGAGAAAGAACAAAGAGGTTCAAAAATCATCATATTTTATAGCATTAGAATGCCACACATTAAATATAGATTTTGCTGCTGATTATATTGTTATGCATTCCATTGTTCCCATGCCATTGGCCTTCAGGACTTTATTACTTATGTAATTCCAACATCTGACACAGCTGGAGTGAAATGCGTCTGATCTCAGTGAATGGCATCAGATGAAAAAAAAGTGGATTTTAGGAGAAAAAAAAATAATTTTAATTTTACTGCAAGTCCATTGATTGGTGACAGATGTTACCATTCCCATTTAATTATCCTTGATTCATTTTCCAAACAAAAATATAGATAGATGTCAAAGTATTTGAAGTCATCCAGATAAAGAGTTCATTTAAACAAGTTGTCTTTATTCTTTGGGGTTTTTTTGCAGGTTTTCCATATTAAATGAAACTGACTCAGAGTGATACATGCAATCTTACCTCTATACCCGAAATGTCTCAAACTACAGCACATGATTACTAATCAAGGGCTAGGAAAGCACGGGGCAGTGAGAGGTGAAGGGGATAATTCAGTAGAAAATGTTCTCCAGTGAGTGTGTCAACAGAATTGCCCCAAACTGATGTTTCATGACCATTATGTAATCAGAAATACAGACATGAACATGCTTAATAGGCATTATTTAAAGAAGAGAAGACCAGTGATAGGACAAGGGGCAATGGGTATAAGCTGGAACATAAGAGGTTCCAAAGAAATCCAGGGAAGAATTTCCTCACTGTGAGGGTGATGGAGCACTGGAAAAGTCTACTGAGATGGGTTGTGGAGTCTCCTTCTCTGGGGACATTCAAAACCCACCTGAACAAGTTCCTGTGTGACCTACTCTAGGTGGTCGTGCTCTAGCACGGGATTGGACTAGATGGTCTTTTGAGGTCCCTTCCAACCATTAAGATTCTGTGATTGAGTGATTGTGTGACATTTCTAAATCCTAAGGAATTTCAACTAAATATGTAGAACTTCACAGAATCACAGAATGGTAGGAGTTGGAAGGGACCTTTGGAGATCATCTAGTCCAACCCCCCTGCCAAAGAAGGTCCACAACCTCCCTGGGCAGCCTCTGCCTGTGACGCCTCACCAGGGCAGAGGAGCAGAACTTTCCTTGACCTGCTGGCCACACTCTTCTTAATGCATCCTAGGATGCCATTGGCCTTCTTGGCTATGAGGGCACATTTGTGGCTCATGCTTAGCTTGTTATCAACCAGGTCTCTCTCCGCAGAGCTGTTCTTCAGCAGTTCAACCCCTGGCCTCTCCTGGTGCGTGGGGTTGTTCCTTCTCAGATGCAGGACTCTGCACTTGTCCTTGTTAAACCTCATGAGATTCCTTGATTGATTTTTTTCCTCACCTTGGAATATAAGCATATACCATGTATGTTTTGGATAAAAGGTCAATAAAGAACAAGAATATTTCTCACTTTCTCATTCTGTATAGGCAACTAGAGAAAAATCTCTGTCCTAAAAGTATTCTCATAGCAAGCTGTAATGCTTTTGAAGAGGAATTATGAAAAATGTTTATTACAATCTTGATCCTATTTGTTCTAAAGCATTAACATTATTTTTTAATTAAAAGATCTAGGGCTTTGTTTTATTACTTTTCCTACATGTTATTTTTTACAGGAAAAATATTTTACTATACTCTTCATTATAACAGGGTACAACTGTGATCAGAAAAGGAAGGTTTCTTTTGTTTGCTCTCTACAACAACATGTATACATGGATTTTTGAGATTGAGTATTTTAGAAGCATGAGACACAGATGAGAAAAATCTCATTGCAATGAGACAACATGTAGATTATTTTTTCAACATTTTTAGTGGTAGGAGTTGGAAGGGACCTTTAGAGATCATCTAGTACAACCCCCTTCCTAAAGCAGGTGTGACCTAGATCTGGTAGCATAGGAACATGGCCAGGCAAGTTGATTCAGAAGATTAAGAAGATGTTTAATTAATTTAAAACATTTAATTAGTTTAAAAGAAGAAAATAAGCAAGATAATTCCTCCTGATCCTTGGAAACCTAGCAATATTTTACCATGGTCCACAAGCTGATGCCTGGTATATCTCAGGTATTTGAGGCACTCTGAAAGAGACTGATCCAAGCCTGGAGGAAGATAACTGAATATAAGCACTCAACACAGGTGTGCAAATCATCAGGCTGAAAATGGTCATCCCTCATCATTAAATTTACTGACAACTTTATATGGCTCATGGTATATCAAATTTCCAACCTATTCGCTACTTTATTTGTGCTTACTATTTAAATGAAACTTTCTCCGATATGTGTGGTTTGGGTTTAAAAATAAAATCATTCAGATGGTAGAGCACAGCATCAGAGAGCCAGTGGCTGTGGCAGAGTCCTTGTGGCCCTTTGGCTGTGTGAGGCCTCTCTGAAGAGCAGGGGGAGCCTGGGGGACCATTCCACTCCAAGGCTGCTGACTTGGAGCCTGACTCCTGCAGAGGATGAGGAACTGCTGTGCAGCCAAGTGTTCCTCAGCCACTGCTGCAGCAAACCCCATGGGAAAGAGGGGCCTGCAAAACAAATTGCACATGAATGCTAAGTGAATTATTGCTCCATTCCAAGACATCTCGATGGCTTTTCACATTTTCTTGGTGAACCCTGTTAGCTCTGACCTTTTCTATAAATTTCTCATTGGAGCAATCTGTGCAACTAGTGAGTAGTCTGGCAGTGCTTCATGGGATTCCAGCTTTGGACCATAAAGACTGCAGTGAAACTGAGCAATTCCTTGACTGGTGCTGATCAAGTGTAATATTTTACTCCACATGGTCTTTCTGTCCACCTGAAAAGCATCTAGTAGGATACACCGATATTTCTCACAATGCAGCCTCAGATCCGGATGATGCTCTTGTTCGAAGTAACTTGCACAAAATTTCCCATGGATTTTGTGTTCCTGGGTTTCCTTTGATGTGATTCACTGTAATTTGTACTACACTGCTTGTCTTTTTAAAATACAATGTTTAATCATGATTCAGTTCTCAGAATCTTGATTTAGTTATGGATAAAAAAATTAAGTGTGGATTCCTTTTTTTTTTTTTCTTTTTTGGATTTGCTTCTAAAGATGTCTCAATGTAATGTAGCAGGTGAACTTTGTGTTGTTACATAAAATATTACTATGTACAAATAAAATTCTATTTGGAAAAGACATTTCTCTTTGAAACAACCTCTACAGAAATGTATTTTCCCATTCTGCTAAAACACCAGCAGCTGAGGAGCATGACAGATGACTTGGCATTCTCAGAACTGACTTCGCCCTGCATAATACATTTCTACTGCTGAAAGAGAGACCTGGTGTTGTGTTATACCTTCAAAACTCCTATTACTGTAATCCTTCTCAATGTGTCCCTGTGCTGTTGTGCTGAGGGGAGTGCGAATGAATTAACCATTGCAGGTCTCAGTCTTAATGCAAGGGAAGGGAAAAAAGAGAAGGGGGTGAGATAGGAGGGGTGACAGGCAAGGAAAAATGACTACATATCTCTGGACTCCTGGTAAAGCTGAGTTGAAATAAATAGCATGAAAAAAAAGTGTCTGTCCTGCCTGACTATAGCACTTGTCAGCTGAAGCCCAAAACTGCTCTGGGGAGATCTCCTTTGGGTATAAACTAAGCTTATTTCTAAGCTCTCCCTAGGGAAGCTCTTCAGGAAAAAGAGGTTGTTTTTACCTGTGACAGTGCACTGTCTCTCTCTTGGGTGGAGAGTTGGTGTGGAAGGGGACAGAGCCCTTGTTCTGCCTCCCATCAGCCATGCCAATCCCCTACACTCCAGGAGTCCAAGAAAGCAATAAAATGCCCCTGTGTAAGCATGTTACCACATAAGCATGTTCCTAACCTGGTAAATAACTCTATTCTTCAGTTCCTGTTGCGCTTTTCCTGGTGCACATGGACTACATAAGAAACAGTGTGCTCTTGCACTGTCTTGCAGAGTGAAACAACTATTTCTCTCAAAAAACAAAACTTGTGCCCAGCTCTGGAGACAGTTTGGACCAAAAGCTACTCCCAGAAGCAGTATGAGTGATGCTGCCCTAGCTACAGCACTATGCCAGCAGACTTTATATCTTCAGACATTTTCTCATACCCCCCGTCATGTCCCAGTTCATAAAACACCCACCCTTTGGTTTCTGGTATAGGAGGACCTCTGAGCTGCTACACAAACTTGATATTATTGCAGGTATGTTGAATTAAATCATTATATTTCAGGACTGTGGGGCATTGTATTGGCCACAAAGGAGACCTAAGGAAATGGCCTATGTAGTAGGGATGTAGCATGAGACTAGTTTTCATAAAATAATTTCTCTGCTACTTGCATTTTGCCTGCTGAACTGAACATCTAAACACCCATCTCCTTGAGTTCATCTGCAATGTACACACTGTCCCAAGCATCCAGCTTCTCTGAGCAGCCTTGCTCATCAGACTTGCTCCTATCATGCCTGCCATCACTCCAAAGCAATGAATTTAGAGTGAGACATATCAGCCACAGCCAGATGATTATAGCATTGCTGTGGTCTTTGTTTCATGGCTAGAACAATCAGCCAGGAAGAGAGAGATTGAGATCAAAATGCCTGCGGGTTCAAAGCTAGCCTTGCAAGAAGAGTGACATGAATTACAGAGTAAGATTCCTTCAAACTTCCCTTCCACTTATTAAGTGGCAATGGGATAAAAAAGAAAATAATAATCCTGAACTCTATGACTGTCTGTCCATCTGACTGCCTGTTACATTTCACAAGTAGCATGTACCCTCATAATCCCTCTTCTAGGTTCGCGAATATTGAGAGTGCTTAGGCATCAAACCTTAGGAAGAGTACTTCTCATTCAGCAGACTTGCATGAACTTCCAGACGAAGAGGGAGAGTGAAGTCTGGATTGATTGTTTTAGACTTAGACACCTAACAGACAGCAATCTTCATTTTCAGACTCTTAAAAGTTTTTTTAAATCTCAACATTTTTCCCACCTTGTATAACCTTAGAGAACTAATGAGGGTTCAGTCCTGTATTGCTTTCCCTGAATGTAAAGATTGCAGGAGGAGAGAGAGCAACATTTCTGTGACCCAGGCTGCTATTTCAGTATAACCTGGAGCCAAAGCACAGCTTGGCTCAAAATTAATCTACAGGTTACTTTTTTTTTTTTTTTTTTTCTTAAAAGAATGATTGCATTCAAGCACAGCTTTCCCTGTAGGTGCAAAAGAAGGCCGAATTCTGATGTGGTGTTTTGTTACCCATTTTTCCTAGTGTCATTCTAAGAAAAGCAACGCTGGTCTGTGAGATGGATAAAGATTCATTAAATAAAGCCGTGCATGAATTGCTCACTAATGGATGTAACACAGAATTCACAGGCATCTTCAGTGTCTAATGGAACCTGAAAGTTGTCAGGAAGACATTGCAGTTCCATTTGGCATAATGCACACCCTCCTCGTGCTGACAGCTCTGCAAAGTTACATTTTTAAAAACATATTTTCTTAATGCATTTCTTGGCTAACCCTGTTGTCCCTATTACCTCTGAAATGCTTTAGTCTAATTCATTTTAACTGGCTTACTGGGATACCAACAACATTCTTTTTATCCAGGATCAATTGACCAGACTTACGGAACTGCTGGTATTTAAAGAAAGTTCAAGCCCTTTCTTGACTGCTGTAGGGCTCTGATTTTCTCATTTATCTGGCTCATTAAGAATATTTCAGCATCTCTGCACATACTAAGCTTTAATATTTCCCCAAATGACCTCTTTTCTCCTTCTAAACCTCATGGTATGGAGAGAGAGCAGAGAGCAGTGGCTCCTAAACTGGAAACCAAGGACACACAGGCAGTCTCCAGCTTTTCTCTAAAATCCTTTCTATGGTGTGAACATTTCAAATGAAGAGACTGTGAAAGTTTAAGTTAAATATACCTCAAACTGAAGCACTGATTGCCTTATGGAAATCACCAGTGGTTCACATTTTGTCATTGCTACATACTCAAAAAAAAAGAGGATTTCTGGGGTCTCACAAACTTTGTGACAGATCTGGAGAGAGGATTTCCAGGTGACAGATAAGTGACAGATTAATGTACAACTACAAGAATATAAAAGATGACACATATAGGCTGCATTGGGATGGAATCTTGAAATGAGATCATAGAATTATAGAATGGCAGGGGTTGGAAGGGACCTTTAGAGATCATTAGTCCAACTAGGGGGACTAGGTCAACCTAGATCAGGTCACATAGGAACGTGTCCAGGCAGGTCTTGAAGACCTCCAAGGAAGGAGTCTCCACACTCTCCATGGGCAACTGTGTCAGTGCTCTCTCACCTGAACAGTAAATAGTTTTTTCTTATGTTTAATGGAACTTTTTGTGTTCCAGCTTCATCTCATTACCCCTTGTCCTGTTGCTAGACACAATAGGAAAAAGTGATGTCCCAACCTCCTGACACCCACTATTTAGGTATTTGTTATTTAATATTACATATTATATATTTTATATTATATATTTGATGTTATTTGTTATGTTTTATATTAATGAGGTCCTCCACCAGTCTCCTCTTCACCGGACTAAACAGCTCCAGTTCCCGTGGCCTTTCCTCATAAGGAAGATGCTCTAGTCCCCTGATTATCTTGGTGGCCCTGCACTTGACTCTCTCCAGAAGCTCTCTGTCCCTCTTGAGCTGAGCAGCCCAGAACTGGACACAGTACTCCAGATGAGGCCTCACTAGGGCAGAGTAGAGGTGGAGCAGAACCTCCCTCAACCTGCTGGCCACACTCTTCTTGATGCATCCCAGCTTGTCATTGGCCTTCTTGGCCATTGCTGGCTCATGTTCAGTTTATTGTCAACCAGGACTCCTACATCTCTCTCTGAAGAGCTGCTCTCCAGCACGTCAGTCCCCAGCCTGTACTGATGCAACCAGAAGGTTGTTCCTTCTCAGATGCAAGACTTGTCCTTGTCTAACCTCATAAGGTTCCTCTCTATTCAACTCTCAAGCCAGTCAAGATTCCGCTGAATGGCAGTACAGCCTTCTGGGGAATCAGCCAGTCCTCCCAGTTTGGTGTCACCCTCAGCCAGCTTGCTGAGGGTACACTCTCTCACCTCATCCAGGTTATTGATGAAGATGATGAACAAGACTGGCCCCAGGAACCGGCCTCTGTGTAACTCCACTGGCCACAGGCCTCCAATTCGATTCTGTGCCATCGATCACCACCCTCTGGGCTCTGTCTTTCAGCCAGCTCTCGATCCACTTCACTGTCCACTCATCCAGTCCACACTATCTGAGGTTTCTGAGGAGAATGTTATGAGAGACAGTGTCAAAAGCCTTGCTGAAGCCAAGGTAGATGACATTCACTGCTCTCCCCTCATCTAGACAGCCGGTTATGCACTCATAGAAGGCTATCAGATTGGTCCAATAGGATTTCCCCTTGGTGAATCCATGTTGACTCCCCCTGATAACCGTCTTTTCCTTCATATGTTTAGTGATAACGTTCAGGATGAGTTGTTCCATCACCTTTCCAGGAATGGAGGTGAGATTGACCAGCCTGTAGTTTCCTGGGTCATCCTTCCTGCCCTTTTTGAAGACTGGAATGATATTGGCCTTTCTCCGGTCCTCAGGCACCTCATGTGTCCTCCATGAATATTCGAAAATGGTGGAGAGGAGCTTAGCAACCACATCAACCAGCTCCCTCAGCACTCTAGGATGCATCACATCAGGACCCATTGACTCATGAGCCTTAAGCTTGGCCAACAAGTCTTTAACCTCTTCCTCATCCACTCAGGGCAATTCCTCTGCTGTCCAGGCCATCCTATTATCCTTGCTCGACTGGGCTTCCCGAGGGCCAGCAATGGCTGCAAAAACGGAAGCGAAGAAGGCATTCAGTAGTTCGGCCTTCTCTGCATCCTCTCTCACCAGAGACTCCTCTGTGTTCAGCAGCAGGCTCACATTCCCGCTCGTCTTCCTTCTTCTGTTGATGTACCTTAAAAACCCTGTCTTGTTTTCCTTAACTTTCCCGGTCAGATTTAATTCCAAAATGGCTTTAGCTTTCCCGGTTGCACATCTGCATGCTCTGGCAATGTTCCTATACTTTTTCCAAGTAACCAGGCCCTGTTTCCACCTCTAATAGATGATTTCTTTCTCCCTGGTTTGTCCCAGCAGATCTTTGCTCATCCATGGAGGCCTCCTGCCTCCTTTTCCCGCTTTCCTACATGTTGGGACACATTGATCTTGGGCTTGGAGGAAGTGGCACTTGAAGACTGACCAACTCTCTTGGACACTTCTGCCTTCTAGGATCTTATCTCATGAGATCTCTTCAAGCAGATCTTTGAAGAGGTCAAAGTCAGCTTGCCTGAAATCCAGGGTCACGGTCCTGCTTGGTGTCCTGCCTCTTCCATACAAGATCTTGAACTCTACCGTCTTGTGGTCACTGCATCTAAGGTTGCCTCCAACCTTCACATCCCTAACCAGGCCCTCCTTGTTTGTCAGCACCAGGTCCAGCAGCACACCCCTCCTCGTTGGTTCCTCAGTCACCTGTGACAGGAAATTGTCAACAATCTGTAGGAACCTCCTGGACTGTGTGTGCTTGGCCGAGTGGCTTTGCCAGATGATTTATGCACAACTCTCCTTTATGATGTGGTAAAGATTTGATATTTCAAAATCCTCTGTAAAAATCCATCACTGGCCTCTAGAGATTCCTCCTTTCTCTGTGGGTTCTATGTTTTCTGTCATGCAGGGTAGCAAGGCAAATGATCAAGCAGTGGAAAAACACTCCAAAATCGATCTATGTGTGATTAATTCAATCAGTATCTCCAACATAACCAAGCCTTATTCTGTGATGATCTGGTCACCACAATTTTAGTCATGTCTGTGTCATGGTAGTAGAATTTACTATTGAATTGGCTAAACTATTTTTTTTCTGAGGGCACTCTTCATGCTTCTCTGAAAAGACCCTAGGACAAAGCTTTCTGAATGTATCTGTTTATAGCCTCATGTGTATTTTTTTGCCAATGTAGATCTAAAGACTGAGTGGAGATGTCCCTCATGTATATCATCTTGAGATTAAAGCAAATCATATTTCTTACTCCTAGTAATCTAGTACACAGATGTATAACACAATTGTTGTATCAGATTGAAACAAATGGCTGCTCTATTCACTGAGATTGATGACAAATGATAACAAATTACAAGTTTAAAAAACATTTTAAAAGAGACATTTTTAAGATAAATCAGTTGCAAATCTCCTAATTCAACTCTCTTATTTCAGTTACCTAGTTGCCACTATATGTTTACTGCATAAAAATAATCACAGTAATGTACAAAAATATATCTCATATGGGAATTCAAGATTTCTGATGAAAAGATTAGAATTAAAACATCAAGACATGTAATGTCTTCCTACACATAACTGAATTCAGGAAACCTGACATATTCAGAACATAAAGGAATAATCTTTACAATCATTTTTGAGAGGAATTTGTAGTAAGGGACAAACACTGACTGTTCTATGTTAGCCAGCTCTGCTTCAAGTGAGTTTCCCTGTCCTCTGATTGCCTTATATCACAGCTGCCAGCATGCCATTGTATGTACAAGATCCCTCATACATACAAGGAAGTCAAGACTGGCACCACATACCAGAACAATGTGACCACAAATTTGTATCCATAAACACAAACACATTCACTATTGGGTTTCCAAATTTTGTAGAAAAAAACCCCTCAAATCCTACACTCTGCTGGGATATGGCATGGAAAGTCTTGTAGACTTTGCAAACACTTGTATGTTTGGCAGAAGCTGGGGCAGGCTACTGAATATTAACTTTTTTGTGGGAAAATGAGGGTAGCTATTGGAATGTAGGTTATCCCACAGTTACTTCTCTTCTGTCAAAGTGTGCATAGTCTTTTACTGGAATTTTCCTGCAATTTCTTCCAGCATTGGACTTGAATTTAGTAATGATTGAATGCACCATTTTGACAGCTCTGGAAAAATGCAAATAAAACAAGAACTGTACCCAAAAGGATATGCATAACCTCAGTCTTTCATTCTCGTGAGGTTTCGAGTTTGGGATTTATTTTGTTGAGGTGATGGGCTTTGGAGAATCATCATCCTTTTTTCAAATCATATGAAGCTTTGACCCACTAGGCAGTAAGGCAATGGTCTTCTCCATAGGACTCTATGTGCATGTGTATGTGTGACTGTGAAGGTCAGAGGAGACCCTTCTCGGGAGAGAAATGAGACTTTCAGATGTGATTTCTGAACAGGTGGATCATGACTCCTGACACCTGCAAAGTTCTGTATAAACCTGCAGCCTTGAGACCCTCGTTGACTTAATGGGAAGTGTTGTCCAAACTTCTCATGCTGCCTATTTGATGACATAGTGCAACAAGGCAACAGCAGTTCCTCTACTCTGCTTGTTTCAGCTTCTCTTTTCTCTGTCCACCTCTCTTCCTCTTTGTATAAGATATATTTCTTCCCTCATCCATTCTTTCCCTCAGTTTTATTTTCTATCACTTCCTTTTAAAAATATTTCTGATGTTCACAAGCACTTATTATTCTTATATCCTCTTCTCTAATTTTGCATCTCTCCAATTAACTACTAGAAATGTGTTATTCTTTCTGCTGCAGATTTTCTGCTTCTCCTTCCATATGTAACATTATGATGGGATGTGCTTACAAGCTAAAAGAGCTCCTTCCAGACAGAAGCTTGATGACCTGGTATTTTTTTATTTGTACTCTTTCTTCACTAATCTGTAGACTTTCTTCTGTTTTAAATAGCATCCCATCAAACTTTCTCATGTCTGAGCTTGGTTTTCATTATTACAAACACTGTTGATTATAGTGTGCTTTAGAATTGCAGGCAAAAGGACTGCGGAACAGGGACTGCTTCAATGCAATAGCCTCTGCCTTTCTGGAGGAAGAAAGCTGTTCTGATCAAAGTGACTGTGCAGCTCAAATATAATAACCCAAGAAGAAATACACAACCCTCTTAGCTCTGGTTTCCTGTGTTGAAATAAATATCCAGATATGAATGAACAAAAGAAGAAACAGAAGTCTATCATATTTGTGTTTTTCCTGTGCAAAGTATAACTAACTTTCTGAGGCTCAAGATGCAAGATAACTTTTGTATTTCCATAACAATAACATGACTGCTCTGGGGGAAAAATTCATATCACTAGATGAAAAATTGTCCTTTGTTGCAAAGTTATACAGTGCTGTGAAGATCTCAACAACTGGAAATCCTCCACAGTTACTTATCGCATCATCTTGGCAATGTAAGGAAGCAGAAGCACCTTTCCACAGCTGGCTTCATTGTTTGTCTCTATGCTGCCAGCTTTGACTGGTGTTACAGTTACACGGACTCAAATCAAGGAGCAGTATCACTGATCCCTCACCTCTCAGCACAGGTTTTGCTCTAGTGTTCAGATGCAGATCATATAATTTGGCATTTGTTTTTCATGGAATTTCAACTGCTGTCATCAATTTTTAAACTAGTTCTTGTTTACACCAGGAAAGAACGATTTGTGTTGATGATGGCATCAATGCAAGCATCAGCACAGCCATGCATGTCCCCATGTCCCTGTGGACTTTGTCCTAGCAGGAATAAGAAGAGAAGAGTTCTTTGCTGCCAGTCTGGTAGCACAACATGGCTGCTGCAGTAACATGTCCTGAGCAGATCATGCTCCCCTTCCCCTAGTTCGCCAGCACTTACTGATCCTCACAGACCCAAAACAGCACAGGAGGCAGTTCAGTATGTGGCTCACAGAGCTGTCTCCTGTGGCAAAGGGTGGTGACCAAGAACTTTAAAAAAAAAAAGAAAATCAAACATAGAAAACATCTGTGCTTCTCTTTTGTCCAGGTTTATTTTTCCAATACTTCACATACCAAAAATAGTTCAGCATGACTCCTCCATCAGAACAGAAGGAAAGAAAAATAAAAACATGCAATATTTCATTAAAAATAATATTTTTCATTGACATGATAAATTTTATCAAACAGTCTGTATCTGTACACACACCCCCTCCCGATCCCCTCCCCTTTCTCAAGCTCATCTTTCTGTTTCCCTCTCTTTATAAAAAGTTCTTCACTGTCCTGTTGGTCTGCTCAGCCTGTGAGGCTTCTGGGATGTTTGGCTGCCCTCAGAGCATCATATGACTTCAGTTAGCTTGGGGGGCTCCAGCTGTGCTATTAAATGTCATGGACAGAGGTAACAAAAGGGGAGAGGGTTAAGAGAATCAAATACATTACTAGACATTTCTTTTATAAATCATCTTGCAGAAGATGTAAATCACATGCTTGGCAGGCAGATTTGGGGATGTCACATGGGAGTTTGTTTGGTTTCTCGTTGATTATATCCCCAAACATTTGCTATTTCTTACATTTTTTTCCCTTTTTTGTCTTACTCATTCTTCATTTATTTCCATTTAAGTCCAAGAGGTCAGAATCTAGGATAAAATTTTGACAGTTCCTGCAGCTAATACAAGAGCTTTCTCGTCCAAGTTATTTGGGAACCTATTTGGGATTGCTCACCATTGAAATATATCCTGGCCCTTTTTCTCTGTTGGCCGATAAAGTACCACTCTTTGTCCCTGATTGACAGAAACCACCACTCAGGGCAAATTGCCAGTCTGCAAAGCACTGCAGCATGCAATTATATCAAAATACATTCAGAAATCCAACAGAACTTGAAGTCAGAAAGCCTAAATTAATGTGAACTAAAGTACATTAATCAATCTATAAGCAAAGAACATCTAATGATGTTCCTCAGTCAAGAGAAGTTCCTGAGATGTGGGGGAAGTGAGAAGGACAAATAAGCAAGTACATTTTACAAGATCAAACACTCAGAGGAAAGTAAAAGATATTGTACTATGCACCTTCCCTTCCCAGACTTCTCTAGAACTAACAAGACAATCTGTGAAGAAATTCCAATCATGTGACCGCTTTCTTTCACAAGTTCACCATTCCAATCAAAAAACAAGGAGTGGAAAAAGAAGGAGCATTTTCTGCACATCTTGCCCTCAAGCAGGAAGAGCTGCTGCAGGTGCTTTGTAAAGAGAGGTTCACAGCACTATGGAGACATCAACTATCAAACTCTCATCTTCCTTTCATCGAAGTTCACTGTCTCCAAGCAGTGTTGTCATCACAGAAGGGAGGACAAGAAGACCTCTAGGTCATCTGTTCATCTAGGTGTAGATGATCTCCATAGGTACATTCCAGCCCCAGACATTCTGTGAACTGTTGCTATAGATCTGAAGCTTCTCTCCTGTTCCAGGCAATGACTGACAGCCACTGTGGCTATGGGGGGGTTGCTACGCTGATGATCCAGACTTCTTGTGCTGTTCTGTGGAAAATACTGGTTTTCATACCAATAGACACCCTTGAGAAAAAAACTCCAAAACAACTTTGGTAAGAAAAAGTTGAAAAGTTTTCAACAAAATCTCAAGAATTTACTTTTTGAAACTGTGAAGTTCTTAAAAGTTGAACAGCTAAGATGAAGCTAAAGAAAAAAAATCAGGAGGATTTACCTTGAAAAGTTTGCCATAAAAAGATTTGGCATTTTCCATCTGGTTCCAATTATGCTTCAATCCAGTTGTGCTGGAATGGTGAGGAAAGGTATGGGGGAAAATTGCTTAAGTGTCTTTTTGCAAGTTTATAGCTAGATGAAAAAGCAAAAAGGGTTTTAATCAATAAATTAATAGGCAGCAGTGCTGATGGAAAATTTCATACCATCTCTGTGTGTGGTTGCCAAAATTTTGGGTAATAATTTTCTTGCTCTTTAAATACATGTCAATTCTAATGGTTCCAGGATATAGTTTATTTGGAAGTGCATCATAGCACATTACACCACAGTCAGTAGCTATGTATGGTTTATCTTATCTTCTAAGATTAGGTTTCTGGGTGATTGATAGATTCTCCTGCTTTTTTGGGCTTTTCTGGGCTTGATTTTACTATAGTAACTGTGTAAAGTGGATGGTAATATTTGATTTAGCAATGTTCTTATATTGAATTTAATATCTGTGGGCCTGTATGTGTGGTTTGGAGGGTGAGAGTGGAAGGACAGAATATTATGTACCCATACGCACACTTCCATGATCATCCAACCTACATTTATTTGAATACAATCAAGTTCTAATCTCACTGCAACCACTGAGACATTTACCATTTGCTTCAAAAGGACAGAATAGGAAGCTTCAAACACAGCAGTCCCCAAGTCACTGCAGCCATTTTCTTGCTGCAGCAACCTCTCAAGAAATACGGAAGAAAAGCATTATAATATTTGCAAGTAGATTCTCCAGTTTTCAGCAAACTCACAGAGAATGATTCTGCATCATGAAAGGGAACATGTTGGCTGTCATTATTGTGTTATCTTTATTCATAAATATTGTTTCATATATATATATGTAATGAAATCAGATATCAACATGTGTTCACCACCTGAGCAGAGGAAAATATCATTGTGAAAGGGTAGAATGTTAAAATGTGTTCCTCAGCAATTCCAATGTACAGTCCTCTGTCTCTTAAATATTTGCTTTTATAAACTTAGGAAACATTTGAGTTTCTGAGACAAGGAAAGGGTCTCTATGAACAGAAGAATGCAAAATTGATGAGTTTTTCCAGGAAAATAAGGTTTGAAATCTTGGGAAAATAAACCCCATTCCTTTTGGCAAGTGTTACAAAAATTGATCTGATTTCATAAGGTCAAGAGTGCTTTATTAAAGTGCATAAAGAAAAATCTGAAAAGCAAGTGAGAATTTAAATGCAACATCTGAAATTTTCAGTGCTGTGTTGCATAAAGATTCACTATCTCTTTTCGCCTCCTAAATTTCCACGTCTCTTTCTGTATCACTTTCCAGTCATAAGATGAACCAAAGATGACAGTGTAACAAAACACAGAAACAAAAGTACATGAACCTAGATTCCTTCTCATGTGACCTCATAAAGGAATTTGCTCTCCCTTATCTCTCCAGCATCAGAGAGAACAAAACAAACCTTGCATCTGCAAATGGCTAAAAGCTCAGGGAAGGGAAACTGGATGAAAGAGTTACTGAACTGTGTCCTCAGGCTCAGCAACATGGATTCACCAAACATGGAAAATTGTCATTGCTTGATTCCAATAGAGTTATGGCAATTCACACCCACACAGCATTGGGTCAAACAAATTTAAACCTGCTCATATAGGTGGTATAGTGTAATCCCACTTGCATTGGTGCTAACGAGTGATTTATACTAGTGGTGTTTGTTTGCTTACATGCTAAAAATCCTATCTCTAGACACAAATAAGCACAGGGAAAGATGGCAGGCAGGGTAATCCCAATGTTCCTTTCGAGGGTCACTGCTTGTGGAGTTATAAGATTTATTGTGGGATTCAAGGAAAGGATGGTTAGGGGAAAAAATAATGTCAGGGGAAGGGGGGATCAAGGTAGTTTTGGGGACAAACAAGCTTGAGAACATAGAGGGATGTGTATTAAAAAAAAAAAAAAGCTGATTTTGTTTAAGTAGTTTGTTGGTCAGTAAGCTCGCTTGACCTTGCCCTGTGCCTGATCACCTGGTGCAACTGCTGGTGTGAACATGCCAGTGTTAGCAGAGATCTAGTATATGAGCTGTTGGGTAGTTGAGGTGGCCTAGGAGCCACAGGGCTGTGTAACTGAGAGTGAGGAACTTGAAGGTGGCTACTGGGAAAAGCAGGAGGTCCCAGTGTATGCTGAAGTGGTTATGAGGTCTAATAGTTCAGTAGCAAGGAAGAAGGGTTGGTTGTTGTGTGCAGAGGTCTTTACTAGCAAATAAAGTGGAATTGTGACCCCCAGAGACACACATGTCTAGATGCAAGCTACGAGGAGGACTGACTGATTCACCAGAGACTGTGCTGCCATACAGTGAGATCTTGACTAGCTTGAGAGTCGGGATCTCATGAGGTTCAACAAGGACAAGTGCAGAGTTCTACATCTGGGAAGGAACAACCCCATGCATCAGGACAGGCTGGGGATTGTCCTTCTAGAGAGCAGCTCTACAGAGAGAGATCTAGGAGTTCTGGTTGACAATAAACTGAACCTGAGCCAGCAATATGCCCTCATGGCCAAGAAGGCCAATGACAAGCTGGGATGCATCAATAAGAGTGTGGCCAGCAGGTCAAGGTAGGCTCTCCTTCCCCCTCTGCTGTCGCGGGGCCTTATCTGAAGTAGTGTGTCTAGTTTTGGGCTCCTCAGCTCAAGAGGGATGGAGAACATGTGGAGAGAGTCCAGCACAGGGCCATCAAGATGAGTAAACATCTTACTTCTGAGGAAAGGTTGCAGGATCTGGGACTGTTCAGAGGGGGGACCTCACTAACACAAGTATTTGAAAGTTGTATGTCAAGAGGATAGGGTAAGGTTTTTTCCGTAGTGTCCAGTGACAGGACAAGAGGTAATAGACAAAAGCTGGAATGCAAAAAGTTCCATTTAAACGTAAGAAAAAGCTATTTCACTGTGAGATTGAGGCAGCCCTGGCACAGGCTTCTCAGGAAGGTGTGGTGTCTCCTTCCTTGGAGGTCTTCAAGACCTGCCTGGACATGTTCCTATGTGACCTGATCTAGGCAGACCTACTTGATCTGGTTGAGGGACTGGACTACATGATCTTTAGAGATGCCTTCCAACCCCATACCATTCTGTAATACTGGGAAGACTGAGATCTAGGGGCAGCTACTGGGCAGACTATGTGAGCCCAGGTGCTGGAGGGATCCACACTGTACATACATATATATAAATATTCTCTCTAATAGACCTCCAACCTGCTCAGTCATAGAGAGGTGCGGGATGAGACCATTGGAGCTGTTTGTGGTGATGAGAGTGGTGTGGCAAACCCTGTACATACACAAGCTTGTGATGTATATATGTGCTTTGTATGCATGTGCCTACTTGGAAGATCAGCCTCATGACAGCTTAGACCAGGGATACGGAGCTGCTGTAATCTCTGTTTTATCAGGCTACAAGATTGAGCAATCCCATAGGATTATTTATTTTTAAAAACAAACAAACAAGCAAGCAAACAAACAAACCAGAGTAAAATGTGTTATTGCATCGTGATTTAAATTGATGCTGTTCATTTACTTGACTTAGTTTCATTGGTTGACCTTTCTTCTCTGGAAATCTCTACTGTAGGCAATGTTAGACATGTCCTGTGCTCATATAAGTCTCTTACATTACCCATGTCCAGGAAAACCAAACTGAAAAAAAATCTGTATCCGAAGAATGATCTCATACATACTTAATGTCTTCAGAGTGGTGTAAAGTCTTCAGCTAAAAGGGGATAAATCAATGCAAAGTCCATCTGTTTCCAATGCACTGTGGCTGCATGACAGGCAAAGGAAGAAATTTTCCCAGAGAGGTACAGATACTTGCAGAAGCAGGGATCGATTTACTTTACTCATACTGGATAAAACACTATTTGGTGTGAAAATGTCAATTATGTTTGACAAACCTCTGCAGGATTTTACTTGTAGATGAGTTCTAGATGAGAGTTACAACAGAAACAGATGAAATTGGAGCAATTGACTTTAGGAATCCATTCGATACTTCTATGGTTATAATATTAACATTTAGATTCATTCCCCTCCTGCCCAAAAGTGATGTAGAAGCGTGAGAATTTCTCTTTTCCTTTGCCTGTAAGTTAATTTCATGTGTGATTGTAGAGAAACCTATGCAAAATAATTTTAGAAGCTGCCCTTGTGGTCTCTTCAATCTTCTTTCTGCCTCAGCAGTTATGGGAGAACACAATACTAAAATAGCCCTGTGGTAGTAAACTCAGGCATCAGCCTCCCCTCCTCTGTGCTACTGAGAGACATGGCTTATCTCACACACACTGCCACACTAAAGAGAGGTGTAATTTCATACTCCTAGTACCTCTGACTGCAGCATTCTGTGGGGATCTTCTCTTGTCTTTGTGGACAATTTCTGGAAAGGCAGTGTAAGCCATTGCTGAATGAGGAACAATAGGAAGTCTGGCACTTGCAGAAATCTGAATTTTCCTTTATGAGGAAATTATGTGGGAACTGAGGCTGTTTAGTCTAGAGAAGAGGAGACTGCAGGGGGATCTCATTAATATTTACAAATATCTAAATGGTGGATATCAGGAGGTTGGGGCATCCCTTTTCTGTATTATATCTAGCAACAGGACAAGGTAAATGGGATGAAGCTGGAACACAAGAAGTTCCATTTAAACATAAGAAAAACTATTTTACTGTGAAGGTGACAAAGCCCTGGCACAGGCTGTCCAGGGAGATTGTGGAGTCTCCTTTCTTGGAGGTCTTCCAAATCCACCTGGATGTGTTCCTGTGTGACCTGATCTAGATTGACCTGCTTTGGCGAGGGGTTTGAACTAGATCATATATAAAGGTCCCTTCCAATCCCTACCATGTTATAATGTTGTGATTCTATGATTTTGTGTTGTTACCTTCTTTTTGTGAGCATGTCTTAGATGGATCCAGAATGCAGAAATAGCAACTTTCAAACATCTATTCACGTACTGTGGTTTAAGAAACAGGCAGGTAGATATGTCCAAGGGGAAGAGTAGGAGCTTTGTCCACATTTTGAAGATCACCTGGACTGGACTAATTCCTACCAGAAGTAACACTTTCCCAGTCATTCACTGAGATGTAAGATATTGCTGCTGTTAATCAGACATGTTAAGAATCATCCATACCCTGTGCATCTTGACAGCTATCAAGAATGGCTTTGCAAAACGCCATGAGCCCTTCAGTCCCCTAGTCCCAGACTCTGTCTGCCAAACTCTCTTCAGATTGGGGCAAATGAAAAATCATGCTTCTGGAGAGATTAGAGTTGCACATCAGACTCTTCTCACACAGAAGTCATTAGGGCTAATGAATTAAATACGACAAAGAGGTAGACATAAAAAGTCACATTCCTAAGGTCTTACAGAGCTCCAGAAAGTTCAAGACATCAACGTCACCTACAGGAGAGCAATGCACAGAAATATATCATCTATAAATCCCATTGTGTTTTCTGTGTTGAACCGAACTTTCAAAGCTGTCTGGAAGTATTGCATCCATCAGAAAAAACACACCCACAGGACTGGCATTAGGTTTTGAGAATGTCTGAATTGAGCATAGACATCTTCAGTGGTGGTTAGTTATGGAATTAGCTCTCATTCTATCCATTTTGTTGAGATTATGAAGATGAAGAAATGTCCTCACTTTTCCTTAATCAGAATATCAATGATCTTAATGTTTGGCTGAATGAATGTTAAAAAAATCTGGATTAAAGCATTAGCAGTGATAAATTCAACAGATTTTTGTAAATACATTCCAAATAATTCCACCAAAGAAAATTATTTTTGAAAACTACATTGCTATTATTGTTTAGTTATTTTAATATTCTGTGCAAAGTAACAGCACTTGGTATAGGAAGACAAGAGCTCTGTAGTCTTTGGTGGACAATCTAATTTGCTATTTAAAGCATAGTTTAAGTTTCTGTTGAAGAAAATTGGCAGCAGGCAAAGTTCACTTGGCTTGTCCAGAGTCATATTTAACACATTTTTTAACTTGAGAATAACCACACTTGCTGCTTCTTCAGTGACCCTCTTCCTGTCTTTATTGTTTTCAGAATATCTGTTAAGTAGATTATTTTCTAGGGGAAAGTTATATTTTCAGAAGTCTGTATCTCTGTGTTCTGTGCCTGAACTTTTCCAGGCTTTGTTTATGATAGTATGCATGTTTGAATTAATAACTCTGATGAAAGCCAGTGCCATGAACCCAGTTAGAAGTTTATGAACTTCATCTTAATACCCTCATGCAAATCTTTTCCTTCCTGATCCATGCCTATATTTTAATCCTCCATTTTTATTGTATTGCAGCCACATCTTGTCCGGTATTTCCTACATACCAGAGATCTCAACAGTGCTACAGCATCCTAAATTCATGACCCAACAGCATCAAGTTCCTGCAGTCATTTTCTAGTCATTTTCTAGCCTCAGGGAGACTAAATTCTTCCTTAAATTCTATGGGATGTGGCAGAAGTGCACCTACCACTCTTCCAAATTATAAAATTACACCAGTCTTGGAGTAGAAGTTTTGCCTGTGCCTGTTCTGTGATCCCAGGAACACCTGTAGGATGCATGTGTAATGAAAAGATCAGTGGTAATTTCTCCAAGGAGACAGCAGCAAAAGAGAGCTGTACAGAGTATTAGTTAACAGGTCATTTATCAAAATGCATTGGATGGCCTGTGTTTAAGCATAGGTAAGGGCCACAAATCATCTTAATAGGAATTCTGCCTGGCACAAAGGGGAATTGCAGCATCCCTGTGATAATGGGCCATCCCTGTAGGACTCTAACATAGAAATGTTCCATTCCTTTTGGGCTAACCTGGATTCATTCTTCAAGGAAAAGACTTCTCTTCCATAATAGCAGATGCTTCATCAGGTAAAGGAAGATTTAATAAATTCCTTGAAATAATCTCCAAGGAACTCAAGAAAGCAAAGTATGCTGTTTTTAACTGAGTATGATAAAACTGAGACAAAGACATTTCCTCACAGAGCAAACCCACATAGAACATATTTGTGTTCATAAGCCAAATGAGATGTGAAGGGCTCAAGGCAATATGACACACTGCCATCTGAGAAATAAAGGAAAAGGACTCTTCATTCAACAGGTTCACACTGTAAAACCTGTAGAACCTGTCCTGCAGTGCATCCCCAACTTCCCTGATACACAGATTCCATTCACTGAGGGCAACCTTGTCTTTGTTTCTAGCAGGAGCTGCCTATAATCTTCAGCCCTTATCTTCTGTCATGAGATCTGGAGGTTAGTTCCCACTGTCCTGTTCATAGACTCAGATTCCACTGAGATGAAGGCCAAAGGAGTCATTAAATTGTACACTCGGGTATTTCAGATGTACTTGTACTTGCAGGAAGTACAACAGTTACCAGCTTGAAAACTCCAGTAGAGAGAATTCACCTTTCTTTTGAAATTGTGACCCTGTATTCAGTCTTCTTCCCCTTAAAAAAACTATGTATTTAATTCAACTAATTTGAGCATTTGCCTGTCCTTGTTTTTTTTCTGCACTACATAAAAGAGTCCTGTAACTCTACTCCCCATGAAAAAATTGCACCATTCGGTTACTATTCTTTTTGCCTGGGAATGATATGATAGGATTATACTGGAGCCAGCTGGCGAGGTCAGTCCACCTCAGCAGAGCTGCCATGAGGTTTCTATATGCCCATCACTATCAAAGGCTACACCGTTAAAAACACATATATTCTGTATATGTTTACTTCTTTCTTTTCTTTTCTTCTTTTCTTTCTTTTCTTTTCTTTTTCCTTTTTTAAAAATCTCTGACACTACCACTCAGCTCTTCAGCAGGTCTGAGATACAGCAGGTCAATATATGTATGTAATTTTACACCGGGTGAGGAACTGGTCCACTGATTCTCAGCCTACTCATTTCTCATGCTTTAGTACCTGTATTCACAAGATACTGAATGCATTTAAGTAGCCTTCAAGCATCTCCTTGTATGATTAAGTAAATTGAAAATCCATCTTTTACACCATTTAACCCTTAAGCATATCCCTATGTTCCTTCCTTAAAAGTGATCTGAAGAGTGGCAGCAAGAAAACAAATGGAATACATTTTTTCTCTGCTGACCTAAATGGAAATTGATTTATGGCTCAGACATACAGCCAAGGCACCACGAAAGTCTCTTGATGGCTGCAGTGGACTAAAATCTTGATCTAACTTGAGTTGCTCATGCTCAGCTGGAAGGTTAGGCTACAGAGCTCATTCACATCCTCACGCTGGATTCCCTCCAAACCCAGTCGACCTCTCTTTTTAGGGCTGGACTGCAGCTGCAAACAGAATGTGCATCTGCAGAGCCCTCTCTGAAAATAGTCATCTTTGTTGTGACTAAGATATTTAGATCTTTTTTCAGTAGCACCCTTATTTAATTGACTGATGTGCCTGCAAGTTATTTCTGAATCTGGGTTATTTCTATTTCTGATGTAAGATTCTAGATGCTGTGTAATTGCTAAGCCCACTCTTTTATTTGATAAAACTTTTTACATCTAAAATTGGGAGCAAAATGTTTTTTTGTGTAAAGTCTGTATTTGTGTCAGAAATATTGATGGTCACAACCAGACTAAGGGCGTCTTCCTCATGTATTAAATTACACTGCTCAGAAGCATAACAAGTCAACATCATGCCCTCCTGCACTGTCACTTAGAGATCTTTTTTAGGTCCCTTCTTCTTTTCCTGTTAAAAAACCACAGAGCTATTCCGTAACTCTTTCCACCTCAGGCTCACAAAAGGAAAAAGGATTATATGAATTTGCCTGCATTGCTTCACATTGATTGCTTGATCAGCTCTGTTAAAACTGGTCAGAAACTTTGCATTCATATATGAAATGTCTGACAGTCAAGATTCAAGAGCAAAATATAAAATTACCTCCAAAGGCACATAAAAATCATAAAAATATGTTAAATTTCAACAATATTTCATGGAAGTTTCTGAGGAAATTGGCAATTGATAATTGACAATGTCAGAAGGTAAAGAACATTTACTATGGGAGAGGTTCTGAAACCATGGAAGACTGTGTGTGGACCTCTGTGCATGTATGCACCCATTCCTAAAACTTCAAAATGGTTACAGCACCTGTTTAAATTGGAAAAGAAAAGCTGGAAGGATCAGTCTAAAAAAATTAACCCTCAACTGCATGGGCTGACTAATCAAAATAATGGGCTGCATCAGCCAGAAAGTTGGGGAAAAAAGCCCAAAACCTCCAAGTTTATACACATCTTTTTCTGGCACTCCAAACAGCTCTCAGAGAAGCTACCTTTCACTCAAATACAGGTGCTGTGTTAATAATTACTGTGCTTTCACACAGATCATTTGGAAACAAGAGAAATTCAACTTTTTAGGAGTCATTTGTGTTCTATATGTCACAGCTTTATAGTATATGATGTTTTTAATATTCCACCTCCTCTATATTCTTGCAAGGATTACCAAACAACCTTCCAAAGCAAAGGTAATCACTTTGTTTTGTGCATGGTAGGTTTATGTTGAAGTTGTGCTTTTAGGCGTTGCCATAGAAACAGATGCTAAGATGCGGCAAATTTACAATGCTTTGGAAATTCAGTCTTCCTTTACACACATCCAGTGAGGAGTTTAGAGCTGAGTATCTAAAGTCTTCAAAGATCAGATCTGTGGTAGACAAGCTCCAGCCAGATGGACTTGGGTGAGGCACTTGCTGTAGTCGTTCTTCATGCTCCCAGTAGCCTTCGTAGTACCACATGCTCATCCTGAGATCACAAAACATAGGAACAGGGACTGGAAGACAGACAATTCCATAAGTTATATTAAGTAGAACTATCCACATAAGCTTTTTTTTCGGCATTAAACAGATTATTAACTTTCTTGAAACTATGGAAAGCTGATGCCAAAATAGTAGGCACATAGAGAGTTAGTTCTTTCTCTTACCCTTAGAACAAGCCAGAGACAAAACAGAACAAGAAAAGAAATACTTGAAAATATAGATTTTTTTTTTGTTGTAGAGAAATGGAAAGCCCTAGGTGAAGTTAGATAAGATACTGTATCTTTATTTCATTTATATCTGTTTCTCAAAATGTAAAGCTATATGCACTGTATCCAGCAATATCTCAAGCAAACTATTATGAGTTGAATTTTTTTCTTTCAGGCAAAGCAACTGGATCTGAAGCATGCAGTAAATGATGATACAAGGTTTCATTCATGAAGCAGCAGCTAGCTTTTTAAGAGTAAAGTACTTCAATTAAGGAAAGCTAGACTTCTTAATATGAACTGCATTACAAGCTCCAGTACAGTGCATAATAGGTCAACACAGCACACAGTAATTAGAACCTTGTCTAAATTATGACAAGAGGTTATAGGATCTATTTCAGTCTCCAGTCCCATAGAGGAAATCATTATAAGATACTCCTTTACTCTTGCTATTCCAAAGGCATTTTTTTCCAGCAGTATCAGATGTTTATGTTACATGGGGTTTTTTTGTGGTCTTACTTCACCAATTTTCATTCCATGTAATGATCAAACAGAAAACTTGCTTTTATCAACTTATAAATTTAAACATATCCCACATAAAATGCAGACAAGCAACACTAACATAGTAATTATTTTAAAAAAAAAGAAGAAAGAAAGAAATAGGACTTTTTCACATTCCTTGCACCCTGCTAAGAACAAAAATAGCTTTCATACAAATCTGTGAGAGTTAAGTAATAAAATCTGATGTGGTGGGGGTGGGGAGCTTGCTCTGTAGTGAGACAGACTCTACTGAATTGGAACATGTTGAAAAACATACTCATCAAGAGCAAAGGAGATTAGAAGCATCTTTCACATTGACCAAGTCTGCTACATCCAGCCATAATAAATGTTTCAGTAGCAGAGGCTGACCATAATAAGTATTTTTGCAGGCTTAATGCCAAATCTGAAACAGGGTTCTGTAGGACTAAAACAGGGTTCTTTTTCTGTAGGACCTTTTTTGTCTAATTTCTTAATTTAAAGATGTAGTATTCATTTAAAAATATCTTTTTAGCTGTAGCAGCACAGCTTTGCTGCACTGAACTGTTTTTTCTAACTTTCATAAATGCTTAATAAACTTCCAGGTTTATTAAAACAATTTTATAGAAGCATGAAATGACTGTAATTCCCCCCCAGCTCCTTGCTAGTGGTCATTTTAGTGTAGGTCTCCTTGTTTGTGAAGTTCTACTTCAAGAAGTTATTTGTTGGTTAAAAATGTGAGGTCTGACCATGCCATTAACCTTTCAGCAGAGCTCTCTTTCATCTTCTTTAGGGTATAACCTGGAGATACCCTGACAGCATAGTAGTCCCACAGCATGGACCAAGCAGTACCTTCCCAGTATCTTTTCCTGCTTCTACTCCGAGCTCCTTGAGGAGACAACTAGGAGAGCTGAGCTTGTTCAGCCTGGAGCAGAGATGGCTTCAGGGGACCTAACAGCAGTCCCCAGCACTCATAGGGAGGTCATCAGGGTGATGGAGACAGGCTTTTCACAGTGGTACATGGAATAAAGAGGAGACAGAATGGACGTGAGTTGAAACATTAGAGGAGGAACATTTTCCCCATGAGGACAGTCAGGTAGAGGCACAGATTGCCCCAGGAGGTGGTGGAGTCTCCACAATTGGATGCATTCAAGCAGTCTGGTCTGATTTTAGAGCTGACCTGCTGTGAGTAGGACCTTGCAGCATAGGCCTGAGCTCCTTCTCAGCCTGAGCTAGCCTCCAACCCTGTGAAAATTTCATTATAGTCTAGTAGAGAAAGGTATTTCTCTTACAGGGTCTCTCCACCTTCTGCATTGTCAGAAAGGACCTCCATAGCTTTTAAAAGCTGCTGCTTATTAAGCTCAGTGCTATGAAAAGGTTGCAAATACTTCCGGACAAGGTGATTTCATACAAAATGTAGTCAAGACTATGGCTTCTCCTGAAAGCTATCTCAGAAAAAAACAACCAAACAACAACAACAAAAAGAAAGCATGAGCATGAGGAATGCTTAACAGTGAACAAATACAACGATGAAGTGGAATTTCTGGGTTTCCCATTACAGGTGAATTTGCATGTGATACTGAGCTGGAGAACCTGGCTCATTGCCACTCCTTCCCCAGCCTGTCTCTGGCTAGATAAACATCAGGCACAGGTCCAGATCAGTTTTTCTTAACTCATACTGCGACAAAAACTGAGTAGTAGGCCCAAGGAGCCTCTGAATCTCCACCCTTACTAAATGAGAAATATCTGCTTTCTGTTAAAACGAGGGACAGCTTGTCACCGTCTGCATTATATTCACTTTCTCTCTTGTTTATTATATCAGACTGCTCTACACCACAATACCTGAGCATCCTCTCAAGCAAATGATATTTCATGATTAAATCCCAGCAGTAGCTTTGAGAGATTTATGATCTTTCCAAATACTTACTTGCACTTTATACTGCTCAGGAAAAAATAGAGTCACATTTTGTTGTGTTTTGTTTTGTTTTGTTTTTTTCATGTTGATTAAGACCTCAGGAAATACAGAAAAATCTATGTAAAAAAGGACTCTGTGAGTTTTATTTAGGGAACTGTTCCTTAAAGTAGCTGCCTGTGGTACCAAGCACTTTAGGCTGTGTGGAGAATTTAGACTTTTTTTTTTTTTCATCAGAAATCTAAAATTTAAGGACCGATTAAGTCTTCAACATCCCCTCAACACACTCCATTTCCATAGTGGTTATTGTGTTATCATGTACTTCATAGGGTCTAGTTGCCTTTCATCACTCTGCTGATGCATCTTATGCTGAAGATGATGCAGTTGAGCTTCCTTAGCCAAATCTGGTCAGAAAGTATTAAGCACCACAACATTGAAAAGGAGTGAACTGAGCCACACTGCTAGAGATGCAATCATATTAGAGAGGACAGATTTATGGCATTTGGATGCCACAGCAGCTCCAGCTAAGAGAGGAATTTAAATAGCTATGTAACCACCATATGTTACCATGGGCTTCACGCAAAGCAGCTAGGACATACAGGTGAACCTGTACCTGCTGCTAAATGTGGGGAATAGCCTCTCAGAGGTTGCATTTTCCATGACCTTTCTTAGTTTCTCTCTAGTAGGAGAAGTCATTCACACCAAGGTTAATGGTTAGTGCCTTACCCATCAACTCCAAAGTTCATATGAAATCTTGCTGAATCAATAGCCTATGCCATCTGTTTATGGGACTGTTCTGTCCAGTGAAGAGGACTCTGATGAACCGTCAGTAGGACCTATATCCAGATCCTTGATGTTTTTTGTGGATTCCCTGTTCTGGCACGTTCTGGTTAGTAGCATCATAATTTACAGCTGTACAATACAAACTGCTTTAAAATGAATAATGTTTAGGTAACAGCTTAAAATGAGTGTTGCTCTTTCTCTGTGAGTATGGTAACAACTCCATACAATGCCTTTCAGAGGATAAAAAGTACCCCAGTGCTCACTTTTACAAGACACTGGTCCTATTTATAGGAAACCTGGTAGATTTTGAATAAGTAAACCAAGAGAGGAAGTGGTTCTTAGCCAAGTAATGATGTATAAGTATCTGTCTAGTGGCTCAATGTAAGCTTTGCTGTGAGACTGCACAGCAAAGCTAGCAAGTGGCAGGAACAGATGAACACTTAAGAAACAAAGATCCTACTCTCATCCTGATGTCCCATATCATGAATGCCAAAAAAAACCAAAAACACCTCAGTGTTGCATGTGTCTTAAAAGCATGGGGGTTCTTGGAAATTGTGTTTAAGAAGTCAAAGTGTCTTCTTCGATTTTTATTGTAATAAAAGATGACCTTTTACATAGTACTGCAATAACAATTAAACTAGATTATTCTATTACCTCAATGCAAGTCCTTACATTTATAAGCAGCTATAAGCAGTATTATCAGAACTCAGTGAACAAGTATTAAAAAGTAACAATTCTTTTGACAGGAAAACTGATCTATTTACCTTTCCTAGCCACAGTGGTGTTATGTAATGGTACTGTTATGTTTAGGTGAATTCTGTGTCTATGATTTCTAAACAAATGACCCTTCTTTTATAGACTTCACTTGTGAACAGCCTGCTGTTGTCCATAGTTTTCAGTTCCTCATGAGTGAGCCAAAATATCTCAAGAGATTCCCCCAGCATTTCACTTGATGTAAGTTAAAGTAGGCCAGAAACAATCAGGAAAACAGCTAACCAGACCCAATAGTCAACAGACATTAGAATGGGCTCTGAAGATTAAGACATTCCTAATTACCAAGAACTATGTTATGATCCATCTGCCTGAGCTAAATGTCAAAGATGCTGTCATAAGAGCCTTTTGTAGTACTGGACTCTCCTTTGAGATCAATATATTCATCTGCCATCCTAGTTTTTCCACCCTGCGTATCTCTGTGAAAACACTAGTTACGGCAAGTGGAGAGTAGCATCAACAAATAACATGTATTCTGGGCTCCTACTCCTACCTATGTAGAGAAAGGCAAAGGCCCTTGAAAGCCTCCGAATGGTTCATCTGGTAACTAAAATACAGATGCTAATGAAGCAATGATATTAATTGGCCCAAAATCCACTTCAGGTTTTCTATTTAGTAACCTAGAAGTATGTTGGGCTTTCACATCCTCATATCAGAAGAACATAACAATCAGTGTGAAGAGTGACTTTTTCCACACTTCTAAATGACTTTGTGACTTCATTAACTTTACCACGTTCAGTAGGGTAAGATTTCCAATGCAAATAGCGTTTTATGGCTAATGAAAATCAGGATTACAATAATAGGACAAATAAAATGAACTATATCTTGTAACAAGACAAGAATTAGCCTATATCATATATGCATATTAGCAATTTTTTAACAATACAACATTGTTATATTCATGAATGTTTTTAATATATGGTTTTAAGGGTTAAAATAGCACTTAGTATATCAACTTGGAAATTAACTATGTTTATTTTATGTTTCGTGCAAGTTTTATATTAAAAAAGACTGACAGATTCTGTGTGCAACCACTGAAATGCTTCAAGCTAAGTTCCTTGTTTGCAAAATGAACACAAGTAGATTTGCCTTTCTTGAAGGTCTGCAAGAAAAAGATGCAGAGTAAGAGATGTTATTTGCTAATACCAATGATCAGGCTTTTCTCTGTGGTGGAGCAATACTAAAATACAGCTAACTAAAGATGCAAACACAGCCAAAGTGCCTAGCACATTGGTTCTGTAATTTGGCTTTCTCTATTGCAGATCTCTTTCCATTTACAGGGTGAATTGCAACATGAGAGTCCAGATGCTCCTGCTCCCTTCAGTAACACTCAGCATGCAGCTCCCCAGGGTATCACTATTCATAGCTCTCCATGCTCTTAACTGCAGAGTCCTGATGATGATGCATTGATTGCCATGAGGAAAACTAACAATTTGAAGCAAAACCACAGACAGGCACAGATGCATAGACACATGTGGGTGGCACTGACATGGACAGAAACAGACTTCTCAGGGATTCAAAGCTAGTGACAGACTTCAAAGGCTCAATCACTGAATCATCAATAACATGGCACATGCTGAAGACTTTATTTAGCTGTTCTGGTGAAAGATAACCATTTAAGATGCTAAACCTGTCCTATGTAGCATTTTTGTATTCTCAAGAAATTTAAGAGTGTATGTTTGCATGTATTTCTCTTCAAAATATCTCCTTGGCTACTGAAAGCTTTCTAGCAGTTATTAACTGTGGTTTTGAAAGTACTATTAGGTGCAGCACTGAGCTGGCAGCACGGATGAATTGTTCCTGCTAAGAGACTATTCCCCTAAGGTGACCTCCTCAGGGATGTTCCTAGAGACCATAGGAAGCAAACTCAACTCTTACCTACAACTCCTCAGGGACCCATTGAACTCCCTGTGACCTCACACATCTCTGACAGGAACATGTAGGATGCAGATAGGTTTGTTTCATGCCACTTGCTGTTACTCGGAATCCCTCAAGGGCCAAGGATACAATCTACAGCCCTGCTCTGCTGCAGCTTGCAGGGCCTGTCCCTTGGTATGCACACACATGCTTCAAAAGACAGCAGTTCTGCCAAGGTCTTGAATACAGAATTTGGAAAGATTTCATTTATGGCACTGCCCCTTCCCATGAAAAAATCCTTTTTTGATCTGTTAAACCTTAATGATTTAGAAGTGTTTTCTTTATTTGCATACTTCCTTTGAGAGGTTTTATATCTTTCTCTCGTTGACTAATTCAATTAAATGCTATGCTGTTATTGTGAAAACCTCTTTCTCTGTTTCTTTCCAAAAACAGCACCCCATCTTTTACAATTTCCAAAAATTACAACCTCCACCACAGTCTTCATTTGACTCTTTTATGTTCTTGGAATGGAGTTTTCTTCTGAATCTGGAATAAGTAAAGGCAAGAGATATTGTTTAGGATTTTCATACAAGAAACTTATCCTCTTCAGCTGCTGGCTTATAGCCACTGCTGAGGTGCAGGACTCAGTGGTGGCCTGTGACATATGGGTGTGCAGAACAGCAACTGTCCTCTGCATCCATGGCTAACCTCTCTTAGGCTTAGGGTGGAATAAGCAGGATGTAGATACTTCTCACCATACTGACCAGAAACATTTACTGCTAGAGTGGGCTGACAGCAATTTATTTCCCTCCTTGCATCGAGAATAGCTAAAAACAAGCAAAGAATTAACTCTTAGAAATGTTTTGCCACGTGGATACATAAAAATCTCATCAGCCATTCAGAGGAAGTTCAGGAAAATATATTGAACAGGATTGGCTGAAATCAGTATCTCCTTCTACCTGGAATACTTTCTAATAAAATGTGAAATCAAAAGTTTGGAACAGTGTGAACTTAACTATAAATTGGTCCAAGTTTTCCTAAGAAAATTTTCAGCTACAGATATGTAAAGTGTTCTGAGTGTGAAATGTCTACTAGCTTTTCTCATTGCTCAGAGCAATCAGTACTGTTAACAGCTGAATTTAAACTAGACAATCCTGAGGAAATGAGATAAATAATCTTGAGAAGAAACAACTAAAAATGAATGATAGCATAATCGGGGATCCACATCCTACAGCTCTAGATTTATCATATCTTCGTCTTCATTAATTAAAAGAAGTCAGAATTACAATGCACTCCGTTTTTGCCAAAATTTTTACCTGCCCAGGGGTTACTGTCTGAATAAAAAAATCCCATGAGCATGCAAAAATTCTTGTTTGGGCAATTTCATACCATTCATCTCAGAATAGCAATTCCCAGAGCATCTGAGTAGGTCCTCTCATCTAATTCCTTCCTATCTGATTTGTCTCTGGCTGCTGTAGTTTAGAACTCCCTTTCACAGGCAATGGTCGATTAAATGCAGTTTATGACCTCCATTTATCATTTTAAACATTTTTTTTTAATCTCTTATTCTTTTTAGTCTTCTCTCTACTTTTCCATTTTGCCTTTATATCTAATCTTACCCATTATGCTAACTCTGATGACATCAGCTGCCTGTGCAGGTTCTTGCATTACCAAAGCAGCCTCAGTTACCCACTCTAATGTGCTATATTTACTACTCTCTTTTTGTTTAACAGGAAAATCTTGACTTCCCCTGTGTGTGGCTGTTCTACTCAGCCTGGCTTCAATGCTCCATGATCTGCTGCTTGTTTCCCAAGCTTTGCTGCAATCCTCATCTATTCAAAAGCCTTGCCTGTTCTCTGTGTCTTCCAGAAACACTCTGTATCACTGCCTTTTCTCTTGTTGTCAGGACTTTCTTCACCAGCTATCCAGCCCTCAGGAAATGCCATCTCTATCTCAGTAATGCTGTATTTCAAGTTACCTCTCATTTTACAACATATGTATCCTGGATGGACTTTCCACCCGTAATAAATGTAGAAATTAGTTACCAGGTATTCATACCAACTTGGTTAAAGCAGCAAGCATTTCCTGTATCTTGATGCAAAGGCAGTTCCAGGTGCTTACACAAGTTTATACCATCACTTCCTTCTCTCAACAATTCTTGAGGAGTAGTTTTCCAATTTCAAGCAGAAAAATGTGCAAAGTATGGACTATAGATGTGTCTAAATTAATGCACAGGCCTCTGGGAAAGATAGTTTAAAAGTAACTCAGACCACCTTCACAGTCTTCTCCTGGAACTACCACACAATTAAACGTTTAGGGCTATGGCAGACTTTTATTAAGTACAGTATCAAAGACTATAAACATGAGATGGAACTTGGAGATAAAAAGCTCAAATAGAAGAACTTGCGCAATCAACTTGATAGAAAAAAAATTAAAATGGAGATATTATTCACTTCAGTGCACAAAGTATGAGGAAGAACGACATAGGCATTTCCTCAAATTATCAGAAATGTTGAAAGACTTTTCATCAGCTAAGCATGAAGAAAAATAGAGCTTAGCACTTTGAGAGACCACACAGGTAGCTCCCTGTAGCAACCTATCTCTTCGTCAGAAACAGACAGCAATGACAAGGGAACAAACAGCTACAAATGGAAAATGTTGAATAAAATTCCTGTCCCACTGAAAGCAAATGGGCATGTCATTGTGGAGTTATTGATAAAATATGTCACATATAGTCACATCCTAAGAAAATTCTTCTCTGGCTGTATGCTGTTATAGCTCTTTTTTTCTTTCTGCTCAGAAAATGTTAAACTAATGATATGTGACAGAAGTTCATATTTCCTGTGGGGAAAGAGGAAGAAGACTTGTTGTATTGAGGATCAGCTCTCAAAGAATTTTTACAAAATTTTCCTAGTACTGCAAGAAGCACTGGCTAAATTAAGTTTACTTTTCTGAATGAGTCAAAATTAAAATAGTAAATATTTTACTCTAAATAGTATTGCCATTGCTACACTATTTCTAAGATCAACATGATCCACTCTAACAAGCAACTATGTCCAAAATTGCAAAGTCTCCATGTTTACTACCTTCCTCTGCATATACCAATTTACCTCTGATAGCATCAGCGTGACCACAGTGACTTTCACTTGCCCGTGAGATAAGTATGCAAGATCAAACGAGACATGGAACTCAGTCCAAAGAAGATCTCACATTTATTATATATAAAGCACTTTAAAATGCATTCATATAATATATTTGACACTTATGCCCCATGAGCATTACAATGTAATATAGACATGAAACATGCCCACAGTTGGTACATCTAGACTCATATTACTTGGATGAGGATATGAACCTCTTAAAGAGCCATGATTTCAGGCATTATTAAGAGTTAGGTGATTATTTGGACAATATTCATACAGCTTATGGATTCTGGTTACTATTATAAAGACATTGTGTCTTTTAACAGTGTTATGTGAGGTCCACTCTTTGCTGAACATGCTGGTTGCTTGAGTCCACCAGGTCACAGAATCACAAAATCACAGAATAGTAGGGATTGGAAGGGACCTTTAGAGATTATCCAGTCCAACCCCCTGCAGAAGCAGGTCCACTTACATCAAGTCACACAGGAACGTGTCCAGGCAGGTCCTGAAGACCTCCAAGAAGGAGACTCCACACCCTCCCTGAGCAGCCTGTGCCAGGGCTCCCTCACCTTCACAGTGAAATAGTTTTTTCTAATGTTTAAATGGAACTTATTGTGTTCCAGCTTTCATCCCATTACCCCTTGTCCTGTTGTTAGATACCATAAAGAGATGCTCCAACCTCCTGACATCCACCATTAGACAAAAAATTGAAGTCAAGATCTGCTAATTACAAACAGTAAATCAAAACTTCATCCTGAACCTGTAGCTCTACTCAGGACATTGTATGTGACATTCAGGTCTGAGGCTTTGAAGCAGTCTGACAATTACACATCAAATTGAATACTGCACTGTAATCAGAATGATTCACTCAGAATACACAGATGTGTATTTTTTCCCCCTAAATAATCTTCTGTTAGATAAAGCAAGATTCAAGCTAGACTACAAAGAATTAGGACACAGAGTTTATCTATAAGCCTTCTTAGAATCAAGGAAAAATGAATTATTACTTTGCAATCTTTTCTGTTATTCAAAAAGACAATGCTGAGGAAGCAACACTTACAAGACATTAACAGGAGGGAGGGGAAAAACAAAACAAAGAAAAAATAATCTCAAGTATTACAAACAGAACTTTGGATAGAAGACAAAAATATGTTAGTATTTCAACACTAAGGTACGACCAATTCATCCCACCTGACCAAAATCTTGGAAGGGTTCATGCTTGTGTTGCTGAGAGCTGAGGAGATGAAAGGAAAGGTCAGATATCACTTCTCCTACTTACCTGGAACAGTTGATTTGGGTAACTCCATAGGTGGGAAGAAATAGCAGATAGGGAGCTTGAGTTCAGGAAGAGTAACAGGAAGTCAAGGGAGCAAATAGCATAGCCATGCACTTAGTCAATATTTGATACCGCAGAGACCCAGTCCATTGCAACAATCTGTTCCAGGTTGGTGGGTGTTTAGCAAGAAAGAGCTTCACCAGACGTGTGACGGCATGGCTTTAAATTTCAGTCAACGTATTTTAAGAATGGGCTTTACTTTCCCAATCAGGGTTTAAAAAATTATTTTTAAAGTAAGTGGGAAATTTACTAAATGTACCCACTCTTCAGAAAAAAAAACTCTACATTTCTATATTTCATCATGACAAGAGAAATATCTGAGGTGTTTAAAGAAAAATTTGTCAACATCTGTATATCTTCATTTTGTACATTAATGAGCATCAGTCAGATCAATGTTGCAGTGCTGTGTTAATGTCTGGAATTCACATTAAAGTGGGGTCAGGAAGCCTGAAGTTGGAACAGTATTGACAGTAGATGGATATAGGTCATTTGGAATAGAAGACTCAGATTTGCCATGCTAGTAAACCTAATGCAAATCAATGAGGGAGCAATTATTAAACAAAACATTACGAAGAATAGTAGAAAAAGGAACAAAAGGGAGGTGTAAACTGAAGAATGGATACCAAAAGTAAGTACTATTTTTCTTACCAGTTTCTAATAACTATGGGGGTTTTTTTCAAGGCTTTGCAGAAAGAAAATTATTTACAAACATCTCTTTTGATTTGTCTAGTATTGATTACAGTGAATTCCATCATTTTTTGAAAACAACACACACAGTAAGGTTTCCATTCTCTCAGAATTTATCCCTTCATCCTCCTTATCACTTCTTTACTTTAAAAATGCTTTCCAATCTGTACATCACTTTTTGATAAAATTATTCTACAGGATTCAGTGGCACAGGAGGGTTGGTAGAGGGACACAGTACCTACCTAGGAGATATTATAGCTCTGTACTGATTTTAAAAAGCAGGTACTGGGAGTGGTGGTGTGGGGGAGGTGTGTGGAAGAAACTATGAAATAAAGAAATATAAATGTAAAAATATAACTGGATATGCTAAAGGTGATATACTTTGAGCCTGACTTAAATTGAGTCTCATTGTTCCACATTCTTAATGTGTTCAATCCTCTTACAGATCCCATAGACTCCTTTCCAATACCAAACATCAATGTTTCTCATTTTCTTTAGCAAAGACCTTTCCATAGAATTTTCACTGTAGTATGCTTTTTTCTTTCTATGAGAATATCTGAGAGATGCTTTCCTAAAGCCATCATACAGCTTCACCACCTCTTCACCATCTGTTTTTATTGGAAAAGGAAAGCATTTGGCTTGACTTATGAGATGTATTTGTTTTTAATCTATTTTGCTCACCTATTTATTGTTGCTTTCCTGAAAAGACTGATTTAGAGTTTCTGTTTGTCAGTTCACTGTAATCCGTAGAATCATAGAATGGTAGGGACCTTTAGAGATCATCTAGTCCAACCCCCTGCAGAAGCAGGTTCACCTAGATCAGGTCGCATAGGAACATGTCCAGGTGGGTCTTGAAAACGTCCAAGGAAGGAGACTCCACAACCCCTCTGGGCAGCCTGTTCCAGTGCTCTGTCACCACATTGTAGGCTTTGCCTCATTAAAGACTATGTCTAGAGTTATCTAAACTATGTGATCTAGCTGAAAGCCAGGGCTTTTGCCTACACCAGTTGCCTACACCCATTGAACAGCCAAGTGATGACTAACGCCATGTACCTTAAACACTGTCCTCAGATGTATAGCCTGGAACTGATATCCCAAAATGTCCTTTGTGTCTCCATAGAGGATGTGTCACAGCTTAGATTAGAGATGGCATTTTTACGTAGCTGAAATTGTGAATGAAACATATTCTACTGTGAAAAACCTAAGCTAAAATAATACAACATTGCTTAATGTAAAGGACGATATTAGATATGTTGCAGTATATGTACAATAAATGGACATAGTAGTATAGTATTGCTATAGCATAGTTTTAAGGCCAAGCTGAACATAGCAAGGACTTTTAGCTCAAAGCAAGATCTATGACTGCAACAGCACATAAAGAACACTAATATTATCTGCAGCAAATTGTAATACAGGTAGCACAGAAACAGTGACTGAAATTGCTCCAGATTTGGTCAATGTCCTCAACTGCAGTGCAATGGTAGCCTGAGTACACTCATGCAGTGCTAGCTGGCCAGTCCCCATTGTGGAGCTCTTGGGGCATACTTGTTTCATATACCTTCCTCACTATCAAAAGCACAGAAGGACATTTAGGAGATGTCTAAATTATGATGAGTAATAGAGGATTTGTAGACCAAAACAGTTGTTGGGGCCACAACAACCTTATCATGGTGTGTTTACTTCACTTCTGGTCTGATTCCATGAAGTTATATTTGCAGCTGAAGGCTGTTTTGAGCCCAAGTTCTAGTCTAGTTTCACCCAAACCAAGTCAGGGCTGCTCAGCAATGTGAAGCAAAACATGTTGAAAGGTAACAAACAGAACAGTAAATGGGGACAGTCAGGAGCATGAATTCAGCAGCTGTTGAATACAATATGAATTTAAGTATGAATTCCAGTATGAACTGAAATGCAAATGTAGATGCACCATTTTGCACAGTAAAGTATTAGTATGAAGCAATTAGTGCAATGAGAGAGCTCTCCATTTTATTGGGCTGGAAGTGAGGGACAAAGTCAGGTGCTACTCAAGTAAAGCAGCCAAAGAAGTGGAAGTTTTACCTGTGACTAATGTTAAATTAATTATTTTCATATGCACCTCCTTCTGTCTACAGTTCTCTGGTAGGTATGATGTAACCATGATGCCCAAGGACTTTTGTCAGAACAAAAACTGCTATGTGCTACAGTCCTAAAAGTGTTGTTCTGGCTAAATGTAACAATAAAATAACTCTTTTATTGTGCTGTAACAGAGAAAGAGATAGATGTCTGTAAATTAGTAAATAATATCAATTTAACTGGGTGAGGGGGTGCTTGCTTCCATTATTTCAACTCATAGGTATATTTCATAGGCTTATTTCAACGCAGAGATGAAAGACGGACGTGCTAGTTTAGAAAGATCTGATAGAAAACAAGCAATGTTGTTAACATAAACGTGAGCTCTGTTCTGGAACATAAAGATCTACCATAATTGTCAAGGTTACCTGAGATGCTGCATATGCTCGAGTGCATAGCAAAGAGGTTAGATGTTTCATGGGAGAGACAAAATAGCTCAAGACTGGAGGAGTATCCTAGTTTGTATCTAGAAATTGTTTTCCACCCAGCACAGATGCATCTGGGCTGCATTTTGTAGCCATCTTAATAAAAGATGCTTTATGATAGAGCACATGTGAAAAGCAGAGCTTGTTCAGTCATCTACACATACCAGCTAATGGAAAGACAAGTGGACACTCCGCTGTGCAAGAGGCAAGACATCACTGGCATTCCTGAAGGAAACATCTGCCAAACACTAACCAGAACTTTCAGAAACAGACTGGATGTATTTAACATCTCACAACCTGATATGTATCATATAGCAATGCATATATCGTCAAAAGATTCTAAACCAAAGAAATGTACAGCTAACCAGCAGAAGACTTTCATCTGGTTTTATTGCCACTTACAGTAGAGTCAATGTTTCAAGAGCAATGGCCAATTCATGCATGTGATGTTCCGCGTACTATCTTAGCCTGCCACTGCATGCACTTCCTTGGGAAAGATGCAATTGTTATTATTTAGTACTAATATTAAATGTCTTGGCAGAGGCTTACACAATCTGCTCTTACTTCAGTCACTCAACAGAGGCTTGTAAAAAGCTGCAAGAGGAAGTAATTTACCCATTCACGGATTAAAAGTAGAAGTGCTAGCTTCATTTATTTTGACACTATCTGTTAGAGCAGCAAATTGCCCCTGACTGAACACACGTGTTTAAGCAAGAGAAAAGACATGATGGAAACACAGGGACACACATGCCAGCCCACAGCCTTTCTGGAGACCACACACGCCATCACTAACATATTTTGCTGACAAGTATTAAGAAAACCAGCATTGTTAATAGCAAGGTGTGCCTATCCCTAGATTAGTTCATCTTTCCAATAAGGAGTAAGAAAGGTTACTAGTTATTTCCCAGGGGACACTGAGACATAGTAAGTCTGAGGTTCAGATGACCAAAGGCAGAAATGAGCTAGCGCTTTCCTGAGAGTGAATCCATGATACCCATGCTCAGTTGCCGACCTACCGCAGCCCTCTGGGTGACTATAGAGAAATCACTTAGTATGGTATTCATCTTATCCAAATTTAGACTTCTGCAGTATAAACATCTACGTAGGAGCAAGTCACTCTGTGCTCCCTTTGTAGTCAACAGAGAGAAATAGATACTTCTAGGATGCAATTAATCTCATCCTAAAGAAGACATCTTCCAGATGATTTATGCCTTAAAAGTACCTGTTTTTCCCTGACTGTAAAGGGAGTCTGAGGTGATTTTTGCCATATGGACACCTCAGACATGGACAAATAATATATCTAGCAGAGCCATAAAGTCATTGATATTCCACACAGCTTGCAGTTAGTATAAATGTTTGGTCAATAATAACTGGAGCTGAACTCAGACAGTTGACCTAGAGGTGAATGGCTCTGTATTCCGTTACTAAGCCTCTGAATCATCCAGTGTCTCTTTTCTTTTTAAGTCTTTCCCCAGGTTTTAGTTGTCACTTAATGGAATGTGGATATTAAATGTATGTAAATCCATAGCATTTTTGAATAGAGCTGCATTCCACTATGTCCCATTATAAACATTGTCCCATCCTCCTCTTTGGAACTGTCAATCTGACAGGCAGAGAAACTTGTGGACTCCCAAGGCAAATCCATGTACTTTCAAGGGGGCTGCTGTTGCCAAAAAGAAAGTTCCCAATGAAAATAAGTTTTGCATGCAGACTATCAGAAAGAACATCTTAAGCCATTTTTTTTATATCCTGGGATGATAGAAATTCCTTTACTGAAAGTAATGCAGCTTGTTTTTCTCCCAGGATGTTCATTTCCATGTTATTCCTATTCCTGACCTCAGAGGTCTCATCATTTCATGGAAGTGCCTTCTATCATCTTCATTTTTGCTCCCCATTATTTTTTCTGCACATTCTTTGTAGTTTTTATTGGAATTTCCACTTCAGTTATAAAATACGGTTTTGGGATTTTTTTTTTGCAAAACAATTCTTGTTGCACTTTTGCCTTCAACATAGTAGTAAAGTGTCAGGACAGAGTATTGTTATTATTAATTTCTTTTTAAAGAGGTTAATGCAGCTGTGTGTTCATATAAACTCCAAATGCCAGGCACTATGTTACTTCACAGATGTCATTTAATGGAATGCAGATAATAAACTCTGGTAAATCCACAACACCTGGGTGTTGAGCTGCTTTGCACTTTAAACATTATCCTGCTGTAACCCACAACCCCTGTGTGTGTGACATGAGATGGATAACCATCTCCACCAGTATCTGATGAACAGATACAGAACTCAGTCCTATTAGATGGCTGGTTCAGTGGTCCACTTGAGATGAAGAGATTTGCTACATTCATGATGCTTCTTCTCAAGCACATTTTTTTAAAGTGCATGACACAAATGTCCTTTGTGAGGCCATCTCTGCACTTACTACAGAGAATGTTGGGTAGCCTAGACTGTGCCTAGAACGTAATGTTCTTCTAAAGACAAGGTGTTATGTGAAAGATTATACAAAGAAATATTAATGTATTTAATCTCCTGTTCGTACGGTAAATTCCTGTACACACCTACAGCACACCAAATGTGTTCAGTGATAGCCATACTTCAAATATACCTAAACCTCATTTTCAAAGTTTTCAGTAATTACATGAATTCCACACAAAAAAAAGTGATCCCTGCAAATCTGAAATAAGAGTACAATGGAGACAGGAAAAATGGTGCTTTGAAGGTGCTCATCTCCAGGCACCTCTCTCAAGTGCAGTGTTTGCGTAGAAAATCACTTCAGATTACACAATTATCTTCTATATATCTGAGGTTATGCAAGAAGAACTGCTGTTTTATTGCTAAAACATACCTTTAGATCTAATATTAACAAATACAGAGCAATTCTTGATTTATCCTGACTTACTTCCATGGGAGACATAAACACGTTCAGCACTACAGCAAGTTTTTAAATCCATTCTCCATCTTTCCAATACAATGCTGGCATGTAATGCAAAATTTGGAGACTGGAACAAAGGAATTTTTTTCCTTGCATTTGTATTTTAAGCATATTGCTATTGTTGAGTTGATGAGCTATGTAGTCACTTCAGTGAAGTTTAAGATCTTGGCTTTAACCAGAAGTCTCCAAATGCAAGCCTCATCTGGCAAACTTGTTTTTCTATCCCTCTGACATAGATGCTTAAAGCAATTTTACACAGGTGGCCAATTACAGTCCAATTTGAGAGATAATTAATGACTATTAAAACCCTTACACACTCCACACAAATAGAGGAAGATCTTATTGCCTTTACAGGAGGGAAGGCAGAAGTAAAAACACATACTTTATTAAACAGCAAGGCCCTTAGACAAATAGCTACATATACACACAGACCTTGCTGAACCACACTGATGTAAGCTGGGGTCTTGTTGCTCTCCCATCAAGTTGTGAGACTTGCCTGAGAGAACCTCTCATTCAAGTCATACATTCTTGCCCCCATTCTGGGGAAAGTTGAGTGCCACTGTGCTGTGCAGCTCAGCACAGAAACACAGCAGCCTTTGCACATTCAGTAGCATGACTGCTGTCTCTGTGACAGAAAACCACAGGAAATCAGGTTGTCTTGATTCTCTCCTCACAGAACTACTTGTTTTCTTCGCATTATGGGCTTATAGAGCTTCTGTAGTTAAATCAAAAAACATAAATAAAGGTCAGTTTTTCATACTAACCACAAAAATGCAAGAAAAATATGTATATAGCTATTTATGAGACATAAACGGTATTTTTGACAATGAGTAATTGTTAGACATTGATCTCAGATAGAACTGCAAAAACATATCAACCTCTTTTTTTGTTGCACATGCCCAAATGCATGACATGCATGTGTATGTGCTACAACAGATCATTTATCTCATTGTGATATATAATGATAGCAAATGTCATCCAGATCCTCACAAACTTCAGCTGAGGTACACTTATACCTCTATGCAAGAAGTTTGAAAATACCTTCATTATCAGGACAATGTTTCCTTCTGGAAACATTCCCTATCTCATACACTTATATTTGATCTGGGCGTAACTCATTTTCTATTTGCCTCTGAGCATTTCTGGAATGCAAAAATATAACATGATAGTTGACTATATTATCACTTTTCATTTCTCCCCATTTTTTCTTTCTCTTGCTGCTGCTGAGAAGAGGAACCAGAGACTGTAGAGGCGAAGTTTTGCAATGAAACAGCTTGAACCCTTTCTATCTACATTCCTTTCTAGCCACCATTCCTCCTTCTGTCTTTCCTCCTTGCCTTCTTTCTTTCCAGATATCCATCCAGGATGAGAAATTAAAGTTTTATAACAGAAGATCTGTTAATGGACTAAGCTTTGAAGATCTAGTAAAGTGAACATTACTGAAGTAATGAGTGTGTGAAAATCAACGATTTTTCAGGAGAAGCCAAAGGATCTAGGGTTTTTCAGCCAAAAATCATAAGAGAAGAAAATAATATATATAGCATGCATAACTGAAATAGGAATTGATAGAAATGACTGTACATCAAAACTAGGTGTTAAGAAAGGATGCTCCAGAAATTCATTAATATGGAAACCTAAGGGAAAACGAAATGTATTTATACTTTTTCAATGGATGTTGTGTGTATGGCTTGCTTAGTTGGGTTCTAAGAAATGCACAGAAGTCAAGGTTCTAGTGTTCCATTAGATCTGTTGATAAATCTTTATACATGTCTTGTGGATTCTCCTTGAAGACACTCAAAAGCTGTCTCAACATGATCCTGGCAAGTGGCTCTAGGTGGCCCCACTTGAGCAGGAAGTTGGACCAGATGACCTCCACAGGTGCCACAGCCATTCTGTGATATATATTTGGAAGCAATTTGTTTCTAGGCACACAATATAAAGAGCAGGAAACAGTTCAGAGTGCTGAATATCAGCATTTGTGACTGTTAATGTATACAAAAAGCTAAATTAGACTTTATGCATGTAAATACATATGTACATACATGCACAAGGTACATGTGTATATGTACGTAAATACAACTGTTTATGCCTAGGAGTTACCACGGAAAAGTTTGCAGTAGACTTGCAGAGTTGTAGTAACTTTGGTGTTCTTAATGGCGTGATCTTTTCAACTCCCATCTCTTAGTCAGAAGCATTTCCATGGACTTCAACAGAGATATATAGTTGTCTGAACCAACGTTATTCTACATATATGTTAGCTATTACTAGGAAATGTTTGAACAAAATATGAAAGGAGTCTTTATTATTCTGAAATCTCCCACACATATCTCCCAAAATACAGTTGCAAAACAAAGAAAAAGAAACACAGAAAAATATAAGGTGGCCTTTGAACAATTTTTAGTTTTTAACATAAATTCTGCAAACTTAATGTCTTAGTCTCAGCATATTTTATACAGAACTATAATTGCTACCTCATGGGGCAGATATGTCTTCCACTCCTGAAGGCAGCTCTTCCCTGTTAGAAATGTCCAGAAAGAGATTATGGCCTAGGAAAAGCCTAACATTAATTCACTCTGGAGGCATACTTCTGTTCAGATTGTCTTCTTCTCTCAGAGCAGTTTAAAATATGTGAAATATGTTTATATCCACTCAGAAGGACTAATGTCTATCTTTATGTTGACAATGGAAAATGAAGATTGAATGGCCAGAAGTTTAGAAGCTAGGCTTGCAACTGAAATATGCTATCCAGCTGAGAAATCTAGCAACAGCAGCCTCTTACCTTGGGCAAGAGAATTCACACTGTTTTAAGTGTCCAGTGGTGGTTTTATTGGACATTTTAATTTCTAGGAGACAGTTTCTGGCCTGTACTGTATATTAGTTAGAGCTTTGTTTTAACTGCTGTGACATGCAGCCACTGACTTTTGAAAGACTACACCATTTTTATTTTTTTTTCCAAATAATAGAGATTCTTTATGTGTGCACTTCCAGAGAAAGACTTTAATAAATCAATTGAAAATATGGCAAAATGTCCAATAAAGATCAGAGACCAAATTAGGTGCTTTTGAAATTTAGCAGTTCTCATTATAAATCACTTGCGGGGAAAAAGAAAAATTAAACCCATCCAAATCTCACAAGTTCAGAACATCTGAAATGAACCTAAACACCACTGATGTTTCTGAGATTTTGTTTAGAAATCTCAAATTGTTAATGTTTCACATTTCTTTGTGATTAAATTATAGACACTATGTCATAGTTTCATTTTGTTTTACTGAGCACCAGTTGACATTATTTCCAGGCAGTAAAGTAGGAAAGCAATGAACTTGTGAATGGAAAATGCTGCAATGTAGAGAAAGGTCTACTTTTGCTCAGCAGTTTGAGCATGGCTCCTTCCTCTGTGAATGCTCAGGAAAAGTAAAAGGACCATGAGACAAATGAATTTTGAATGTCTCAAATTCTGTTTACTAATGTCACATGTTTTCCCCTTATATCAAGTGAAATTTTGTGTCTGGAAAAGGGAAATGTGAATATGCACTATTTTAAACTAAGCAGAATACAGCCAATTCAATTCAAAATCTTGAAGTAAAAGACTGAAATACTACTTTTCACTGGAGCTTAAACATCGATTTAACAGCAAAGAGTTTTCGGCGACATGAAGAGATGTCGGACAGACACATATTTATTTTATATCACACAAAGTAGATGTAACCATGAGCTAGGCAAAGCAGACAGTAGTATTTTCGTAAAGAGTTTTGGAAATCGGTGTTTCCTGCTGGTTTTTGGGGTTTTGGGTTTTTTTGTTACCAAACTACTGTCTCTTGTCCTCTTTCACAGGAAAGGTTTTCACTGAATGCTGGATGTACATACAGAAAAGTATGTCTGGAGGGGACCTCAAGGAACTGCATCCTCTATTTAACATATCAATGCTATCCCTGGCAGTGGTTTCTTTGACTTATTTTAAAAATCCTGCATTGAAGAAGGTCATACTTTCTTCCCATTCTTGTTGATCTCTTCAAGATTCTCTTCAATTTAAGTCATTAGCAAAAGGTAATTGCTCCAAGGTAGTGTGCCTTGGATACTGGGACAGAAGCTAAATATCCACCAAAACCTTGCTGAACCGAGTAGCTGCCTTTTCCGTCTTCCTCACAGTAGCCTGATAACGCTTCCCAGAAAAAGATCCACTGCTTCTGCATCACCTTCACCTTGCTAACTCACTTCATGTGACATCCCTTCTCCTTTTATGCAGTTTTGCTGTCCTGCGGCCTTTTATATTTCCCCATCTGAGCGATAAGTTTAACATTCAGGTCTTAACTGCATTGATCATCTCAGTGACTTTGGATCATCTACCTAATTTATCAAGGTCACTTTAAATTTTGATCATGTCCTTCAAACTGCTTACAGTGTCTTTGCTAAATGTATTGGTTCCTTCCTTATATTGCAAGCCAAGCTGTCAGCAAAAATTGCTCTCCAGCTCCCCAGCCCTGTAAGACTATATTTGCAACCACACCTAACCAGCAAACCGCTGATGCCTTTGAAAGCCTCTGCAGTTTCTGAAAGCAGCATTTCAAACAGCTGCTCAGTCAGTTTAGGCTGACAATTCTAGGCTTATTTCCTGGGCTTTGTAGAAGACGTGTGGGATAAGTCTGTTTAAAGTAGAGAGGCATCCCATACACTGCTTTCCTCTTACTCACTAAATCAAGTGCTCTGAGAGAAGGAATTGAGATTGATTTGACACAGTGTATTCTTGGCATGCTTATTTTAACTCTTTGGGATCCTCCTGCAACATATTTTTTCGCTTATTTAACAAAGAAATTCAGAACCTTTCCAGGAGCTGCTATAAGGAATTGATTGTAACTTCCTGATTTTTTCAAAAGAACCATGTTTGCAGCTTTTTATGATACTGCAGGTACTGAGCAATGTTTCAAAGATTATACAGGACTATTTATCAGACCTTGCCATCCAGCTTTTCTTTAACATGGTCTCATGCTATAGTTTTCCTGAGCTCAGGAGTTTTCCATCTCCTCACTGACGTAGACTAAAACATTAAATTTTTTAGACTTCTTTATACCTTGTCTGTCTTGATCTTCTCTCCTGTTACACAGGATCTGTACTGTTCATTGTGATTTAGACGATTTCTAGAAATTTTTCTTGCTGCCTTTTTTTCCCCCACTCTAGCTGAAATTCGTTTTTGCATGTTAGACCTTCTACTTTTATATCAACATATCTGTGCTTTTCTTTAAGCTTATTCTAAATTGTGTGCCTCCTTGATCACCCACAGAAGTATAGACATGGAAAGACTCACAGATTTTATTGGTTGGGATATGAATGTTATTGATTGCAATATGCTCCTAAAATCCTTCCAGCAGTATTTCTGGACTACCCAAATCAGTCATTTTGTGTGATAAACACTTCTCTACTACTTAATTATTGTTACCACCTTGCAAGCACACAGTGTGATTTTTACGTAACAACATGAGTAAGAACACTATATGTCCAGGGTAATGTATAAAAGCAGAGTGCCCCAGGAACAGGATCTGGTCCCATTTGGAAGTGTTAGGTGTTTAGGGAACACTCTTCCTATCCACTGCTTGCTTAAAGGTTTTGTGCCTGCTCCTTCCTCCTGGAGCCCCCGTGGCCTCCACTCTGTCATTAGAGATACGACTTTACAGAGTTCCTGTCTCAAGAACTAATTGAACAGTGTCTTTGTGATTTAAACGACTTTTAGGATGGTGTTCCTCACTTTTTCATTATGTAATGTAACAGAAAAAAAAAAAAAAAAACCAGCATTGATTACCAATCCTTTTTTCCTTTAAGAAAAGTTACAAAAATGATCTCATTCCCAGTTGTCCTGTCTTTTCTTATATTTGACATACAGTGTTACTCTGGATAAGAAATTCTTCTTGCTTGGCCATAAGAGGAAGGAACAATTTAGTCCAGTCATGGGAAAAAAAGATGGCAGCGCAGAAAGGATCTACAAACATAAAAACTTCTTCTGTTGGGACTTTTCACTGCCTTTTAGCATTTGTTATTTGAACTAAAACAGACTACACAGAAAATACTGCTCCAAACAAGAGCATAAGAAGATTTATTAGTGGCTATGGAAGTTTTTTTCTCATCTGATTATCATGTAAATACTTAAGTGAAACCTTTAGCAAACAACTTTACCCATGGTGCAGCTGGCACCAGTGATGCAGAGAAGTGGCAGAACATGGCCTTCAGCTGAGGCAATATAAGATTTGTGAGGCCTTTTTGAACTGAGGCCTTTCTGAACCTGCCAGCAAAATGAGTGATTCACCATAAGATCAAGGAAGAGCAGCTCAGCATTTGACAACTCTCATTAGTTGATGCTCCTGAATAATTCCTCCAAGGATGGCAGAGTTTTGAAGAACATCGAAAAGGGATTTTTTTATTTGAGCCTCTATTATTTACTGCAAGAGATAAGGGGATACACAGCTGTGCTGAGGAGGATTTCTGCTACATGTATGCTCTGTTTCTGAGGCCTGTATAAAAATTTCAGCTATTTAATGTGGACTTTTAAACACTTTCAGTTAATAGGAATAATAGGAATTTATAATTTATCATTTAATAGGAATAGGAATCTGTTATAATTTTCTTGTTTTAACCTTTCCTTTGGCAGGTGTGCGTCCCACAGACATACACTATTGCACAAACAGCGTCTTCTCCCAGCGTTTATTCTCCCTACCACCTCAACATCTGCCTCAGACCCTCTCTCACTCCTGTTATCAGGCCCTGCCAAGAACTGCCAGGAAAAGGGACCTTCTCCCTGCTCACAGATCAGGCACAGAGCTGACACATGGCATCCCCACAGGACCATGTCCTGACTATGAGCAGCTGTGGCAAGGCCCATCAGCAGTGATGTGAAGGTGCATCGCTTTTTTCAGAGGAGAATTAAAGTGCTTCTAGCAATGGACTCCCCTTGGTGACCAGCTCCATCACCCTCCCATGTGGCAGGCAGATGGTGGTCGTGCAGGCGTTTGGCCAGCACCGCTTGGCCCCCACATCCCCAGCCCCATATGCCTTGCTCAGCTGCTGGCACAGCTTGTCAGTCTAGGAATCTTTTTTCAAATATCATTAATATGGTTGAAGCAAATGCATTAAAGGACAAAATGTTTTGGGTTTTTTTTCCCCAATATTAGTGTCTACAGGACCCAGGAGCTCCTGAAATGCAGAAGGTGGATGAGTTTAACTTGCTGTCTGGTGGAAATGCCAGCAGAAACAAACAGCAACAGTCAGAGGCATGGCTTTCTTCACAGCTAAAACGGCTCAATAGAGCTGTGCTGGGAGAAAGAGGAAAAAGATTTGGGGTTTTCTTTATGTGTGGGTCACTTTAACAACAAGTTGTCCAACAGACCTGCAAAATTTGAACGCTCTAAACTGTGACCTTATGCTAAAATGAGAGAAGAAGCTGCTTTGCCACTTCATAATACAGTTTGACATCTGCATTATTACTGCTGCTGTTAAAGCCTGGAGTTACACAGAAAACTACACTTGTTAGTGTGTTGGTGATTTATGCATGAGGAGGTATCTAAATGAAGGGAAAACAGATGAATAAGTCCCCACCTTTCATGCTTACAATCTGTACTGGGTTTGCATAGTAAGGTTTTGGTGGACACAGGGCTACAGGGGTGGCTTCTGTGAGAAGCTGCTAGAAGCTGCTAGAAGGCTCCCCTATGTCCTATAGAGCCAATGTCAGACAGATCCAGATGGACCCGATGATGGTATATGGTAACTCCTCATGTCATAGTGGTAACGCCTCTGTGAGTAACGTATCTGAGAAGGGGGAGAAGTTTCTGAGCAGCTGCTAAAGCTGCAGCAGAAAAAGGGATGAAGAATGTGAGGGCAACATCTCTGCAGACACCAAGGTCAGTGAAGGAAGGGGGGAGACGCCCAGGCACTGGAGCAAAAGTTTCCCTATGGTGCAGCCCACAGTGAGGCCCTGCCCCTGCAGCCATGGAAGCCACAGGGAAGCAGAGATCCACCTGCAGCCTGCGAAGGAGCAGGTGGATGCCCGAGGGTGATCCCATAGGAAGCCCATGCTGGAACAGCTCCTGGCAGAACCATGGAGAAAAGAGCCCATAGTGGAGCAGGTTTGTGACCCTGGGCGGAGAACAGCACAGGAGCACTCTGTTCCTGAAGGACTGCATGCTATGGAAGAGATCCACTTTGGAGCAGTTTGGGAAGAACTGTGACCCATGGCAAGGACCCACACTGGAGAAATTAATGGAGGACTATCACGTGGAAGAGTCCTCATGCTCAAGCAGGAGAAGGGTGACAGGTCCTCCCTGAGAGGAAGAAGTAGCAAAGACAGTCTGTGATGAACTGACAATAAGCCCCATTCCCTGTTCTCTTGTGTTGCTGCAGGTGGAGGAAGTAGAGACTTGAAAAGAGGGGAGCGATGGGGACAAGGTATTTGGAGATCAAGTTTTCATGTCTCATTGTCTTTCTCTGTTCCAACTGGCAATAAATTAAACTAATGCTCCACAAGTCAAGTCTGTTTCATTCATGATAGTAGTCGTTGAGTGTCTCAGACCACAACTTTTTTGTTGTTTTCTCTCAGTCCAGCTTAGGAGAGGAAGTGATAGAGCAGCTTTGGCGAGCATCTGGCATCTAGACAGAGTCAATCCACCACAAAATCTAAAGCCAAAATAAAGTCATTTAGGCAAAGATGACCTGAGGGCTATTACGTCCCCATAGTAATACCAGTGTCATGCTGGGTCTCTGGGGAAGAAGGCCATGTGCACCAGCAGTTTGCCTCTTTTCACTATCATATTTGCAAGAAAGCAGGTACCATGCTATGGCCTTGCCTTGTGTGATTGACCACGGGCAATTTCTCAGACAGGAAGAGGTGCTACTAGGGAAGTACCTTTGGTTTGCACATGACATACTTGCTAAGACTGAGTAAAGCCATCACCACCGTATGGGAATGTGAGAACAGAGGTTGTCACTTCAAGGTCCCAACATGAGCTGCAGCAAGTCAGAAATGAGAGGAGAGGAGAGGAGAGGAGAGGAGAGGAGAGGAGAGGAGAGGAGGGGAGGGGAGGGGGGGGGGGGGGGGCGGGGGGGGGGGGGGCAGGGGGGGGGGAGGGGCGGGGGGGGGAGAGGCGAGGAGGGGAGAGGAGAGGAGATTGGAGCAGGACAGGACTAGGAGACTTGGATCATCTAGGCTTTAGGGCATAAGGACATGTGCAGAAGTTGGACTTACGAGGAAAATGTGCTACCATTGTTTAGAAAAGACATATTTTGGGACTGCTGGAAAATGAGGAAAAAGTGTGAAGAAAATTTATTCCATTTTAAATGATGGAACATCATTGTGCTTGTAAAATACTGTTCTGGAAAGGAAGAAGGTGATCAAAGTTTATAGGAGGCACCCCCATCAGTTCTGCCAGCCTGACCAGAGCAAGGTAGCCAGAGTGAGGAGTCAAGATGTTTTGCTGGGGCACTTTCTTTGACTCTGATGTATTTTCTCCAGTGTTTTGAGCAAAGGCTGCTGTAACAATCTTCAGGCATAGTCGTCACACTTACCCTGAAGGTCCTTTTCCAATATCAGGTTGCACTGACCCTCAGCATTTAGGACTGCATAAAATAATGTCAGAGAAATGAGACGTCCATTTCACCATTTTGAGCATTTGAAATTTTAAAATATGGTTATGAAAAGCATCATTTGGGTTTTTTTAGTCAATTACCCAGCTTTTGTGTCCTAGAGGTTCCTAGAATTCATCATTTATTTTCACCTGGATTTCTCCTAGCTACATTTAATCTAATTTTAACACAGATAGGCTCATACAGTTTTTATAATGTAGAGCCTCTTGAAAAAAGGCTCATTTTAAAGTTCCAGGAAAATAAATAAAAACCTTACACCATGAATTTCTCTCACACATTTTCTTTCAGGGCTGCAATAGAGGGCAATTTGCAATCAGTTATGTGTAATCTCGAGTTTAGAAGTTGCTTTTCAAGACTGCAAGAGACAGATGAATCAGTGAGTTTTTTATGATTCTATGATCACCTTTACAGTAAAGATGTAAACTGCAAGACAAATGGACGGGATGTCTGACCTATCTTATTCATTTCTAAACTTGGTTGGACCTTGCCATCATTGCACTGTTAGGGCACTGAATATATGCTGATGCTGCCTGTTAGTCACTATGATACCCTTCCGAGGGAGTCATTTGCTTGGCACATCAAATGAGCTGATGTGATTACATACTTCTTTGACTGAACAAAGCTGATTTTCTGGTCAAGGGAGAATAAAACTGCATGGTTTTGGAGCCAAGATCATGGGTTCTATATTCCATGTACTGTACAAATTAGTTGGTATTCTCTACACATGCATATAAAAAAATAGATGGACCATTACTTGTTGCATTTAAAATACCTGTAGAAGTGTTCTGAAACTTAATGGCTTATAAGTAAGACCTGCCTTTTCTGATGAGGGATATCAGATAACTTTTGGGTGTATTTGCATTAATTCAATAGTAAGATAGGAAAATTGGTTTGTAGTTCAAAGAACTTCTCTTGCATAGCTACAGAGTCTCTTCAGAGTTGGTACCCATGTCTGTCTATGGAAAGTTATTTTAAACTGAGCTACTTTAGTGGAAATGGATAGTTTAGATCTGGCAAAATATAGCAGCTACAAAACCAGATCTGAGTCTAAACAAAAACTTGCTTTACTGGTATGTGGAAACTCATTCATCCCAGCAATTTGGGAGATGAAAGATGTTGTTTTTTTAATATCCCTGGGATGTGAAGGCCAGGGAAGCAAAGACAGTGCACCTAGTAAGTATTTTCAAGCTTAACAACATTAGAGTCTCAAAAGCCATTTAAGCAATTTTTTATTGCTGTTTCAACCTCTGGGTCTTCATTGAGAAATTTTATGTGTTCATGACTAACTCACACAGAAGGAACAAAAAGATTATTCCTGCTCATAAAGCTTGAAGTGTGCAATCAGGAAACAGAAATACTATACCATTAAGCTGACCAACCATGTGGCACAAGCAGTAATCAACACAGTGACTAGTCAGGGAAGCCATTTTTCCAATAGCCCACGGGCCAAAAAAACACTACTGCAGTATCTAGAGATTTGGAAAAGTCAGTTACTTTACAGATAATTTAGAAACAGGAAAATGAAGCATGTGGACTAAATTTATCAACTAAATTGTTAGCTTCAAACAATGTCACCTAGCTATTTGTTCAGTCTGTTGTGCCTTTGAAGCAAAAACTGTTGGTAATGTGCCCCTTCCTTGGTCCTCATTTTCAGAATAAAGCACACAGCAGACACCTGAGACCACAAAATAGCTACTGTTCTGTCTGTAAGTGACACGATCTGTTACTGCTCAGAGCCTTCCTGAATTCCTGCCTCACCAAAGCATCATGAAATCTAACAATGCTCTTTAGATTTTAAGAACTTGATCCTCAAGTACACAGTGCAGGGCCTAACCCACCCTCACAACTCCTGTCTGTAAACGTCACCCTTCATGTGGCCGATAATGCTCATCTTGCTGAGGAGTGCTTATATGAGGTTTGCAAAGTGGCTTGGGATCACAGGATAGAGGAGACTATGCAAGTATAATAGACTGTCTTTCAAATTATTATTAGTGAGTGTTATAATAATGCAAATTAATCACCATCAGAACAGATTTTGATCTGGAAATCCTGGGATATGTGAAAGAATCAGTTTAATTAAAAAGAAGATGTGTGATGTTTAACTTGGATAGCGCTGGAATAAATTCTGTTTACCAGAGGCGCATTTGACCTTTTCTAATTAATAAAGTAGCATTCATAGGTGAGGTTTTAAACTTCAGTCTATTAAAAAGGATTTCACTAAATAAAGGTTTAAATATATTAATACCAATTTCATTTAAAAGATCATTTTTAGGCTGAATTTAGATACATCTACAGATTTGTTTTGTGTTTAATAAAACATCCTTTCTGATCAGAAATTCCTAGAGAATTTAAGATGATCATCTGTTTACTTAGATGTCAGAAGTAAAGGTTGTCTTCTAAACATTTAGGCATGTGCTTAACTTGACATCAGCAAGACCACCCCTGTGCATGAAATTAACCACGTGGAAAGATATTTGTAGGACTGGCATCTAAGTCTCTTGTAAAATCCAGCTTTGTTCTTTGGAAAGGTTTTCAATTCAAGTGGAAAAAAAGAGTTGAAGGTGGAGAGCAGTGATGTGAATGGACAGCATAATGTTACTCTTTCAAAATTTGAAGTGAATACTAGTAACAGCATTCTTTTTTTTTTTTTTTTTTTCTCTTTATATCTGCAGTGTAGTTACCAACTGCTGTTCTGGGGGCTGCTTTGGGATCCTCTCAAGACCTTGGCCAACATCTGCAGTGGAAACTAAACTGGCACATATGTCAGTGCTGAGGATCTGAGTCATCTTTCCAGTCTAGCTAAGGAGGGGATTCCCAGTGAAATTAACTGAATTTGAAAAGCAGATAGCAAAAATCAGGAAAAAAAAAGTCAGATCCACATATCCTGGATTAAAGACTTGCAGACATTTCTAGGCACAAGTTAAGTGACAGTGATGTGGCATGACACATGAGGCTCAGCAGCACTCACAAATTTAAATCTGCACTGTAGAAATAGTGAACTTTCAGCAACATTCAGAGCTTTTCCTTAATGAGTGGCAGCTTAAAAAGGTGTTCTTAACAATCTTACATCTCATTTGAGAGCTTTTCACAGCCTTGAAGTCAAAAGACTGGGTTTTTTTTGTTATTTATTTCCTTCATGGAAGATCTTATCACAATAATTTTAAATTCAATGGCTTTTCCTTTACCACTCCTTTTAAGTTTCTTCTTTTCACATTCAGGGCCCTGCAGAACATCACATGTCTGTTGACATGTTCCCTCTCTCCCGGTTTGCTGTGCCAAAGATGTCAGCCTTTGGGCAGCTTCATTTCCTCCTCAAACACTCTATGTCCTCCAGGCTGTTCCCTGCACACACACAGAGCAACTTTCTAATCTCAGCATCTCAGGCAGACAGCCCTTCCTGCTCAGCACAGAAAGCTGCCTCCCTTCACCTCCACAACATGAAGGATAAACCTAGCAACTTGCACAGCTATATTTAGAGATACAGTGTCATCCCAGCATTTCTGAAACCTGGCTTTACCTTTTACAGCAGTATGTGTATCACCATCAAACACAATAATTACAGTTACAGAGCAAAGCCAAATTCATTCATACATGCACATATGCACAGAGCAGACATATAAAGTCTCTTTCAGGCAAATTATTTCAACCCTAGGCACAATCAGCTCCCTTTAGCTCCTCTGAATTTCAGATTTTGGTTTTGAAGCTAATCTTTCACAACTGTAGTTGCAAAGTTCCAAAAACTAAGAAAAGCATAAACTATAGTTTCACCTGCTCGAGTCTGCAAAGAACCTGAAAGAATGTATCTGAGAAAACAGAGAGCACGTTATCTGGGGTGGTAATTCAAACTTGTGGTGATACTTTCAATGCCATTGCTTTAATGTTGTCAAGTTGTTATCAGATTTGTTTGATGAGTTGAACACATTACCTTGGAAATAGATCCTGTCACACCTTCAAGAAGCCTAACATATAATACAGTATATCTTTCCAAAGATGTACACTGTCATTAGTCAAAATACTTGTACACTCCACTGAAAGGGCTATCTTTTTGTGAGGTTTAGAGTGTGCAGTACTTATGTGTGTCAGTACATTCTCTTTCCCATCTCATCCTCAGTTTTACCCTTTCATAAACATGGTGTTTCACAGAAACCCACCATTCATTCACACAGACCTACTCAGCAAGGCCACACAAGGGGCCTCATCCTTTTGCAGTGATGATCTCCTGCTCCCTTCTCTCCAGTTCTCTGACTACTAATGCTAAACCCCAGCAGGTATGACCTGGAAAATTTGTCTCAAGAATATTTATGACTTCTAGCAGTTCAGACTAATGTGCTACATACATATCATATTCTATGGTCAGTGGATGTCTCAGAGTTTGGGAAATCTGCTCTATGTAGTCAGAGTGGTTATCAGAATGGCATTTATCAGGGTTTATCCCCATTTACGGTATATATGGGAGGCTCCTGTTATATCATTCCCAGTCAGAGATAATGGAGAACTATTATACCCACTTTTTATATATATATANTATATTGAATCTGGATTCAAAGAAAAAAATGAGAGACTGGAAAACCTCTGTCATTCATAGAGACAGTAGAAGCTGAGACAAAGCGGAGAAACACTAGGAAAACTGTCAGATAAACAGATTTGGAATAAAAGATTCAGAAAGCTTTGACCAAAACTCTAAGTGACAAAATCTTGAAAGCAACAGGGAAACTGAGGCAAGAGAATATATAAGTTCCTGTCATATTTTTTTCCATATACTCCATACACCAATTTTATTTGATTTCTGGAACTATGAAAAGTCTGCATGTTTGATTGTTTTGCCTATTGTATACTCCTGAAGAGATGATCAGGTGTCCAAGGGATCATCTGAGCTGGGAAAAAGCATGTGATTTAAGCTATTGTGATAAATCAGTTAATCTGAAGAAAAAATATCAATGACTGTAAGCAGACAGTAGATTTGGTAGAGTCTATTTTGCATATTAAATTCCTACATCTGTTTGCAGTTACACTGGATTTAGCTACCTAAATAATCTCACTGCAATTCTTGAGACCAGGTCACATATAAGTGTCTTGGTTTTTAATTAATCATGACAGAAAACCTGCTTTGTAATTTAGATGTGACCTACAATAAATGTATTTATTACAGTAATATATAAAACCTGTTTTCTTAAATTTGTATTGTTTTTGTCAAACACCATTATTAACAGCCAAATTAAGAATTCTGTTTCTATAGCCACATTTGGTTTATGCTGAGTTTAAATGATTTATTTCAGACACCTTGAATCACTTAGTAGGTAGCAATTTGTAAGCCTTATGAGTCACTGTAGGTATTTTGATGGTGGGGGGGTTTTGTTGGTCTGTTTGCTCTGTTGCTGTTGCCACCTCCAGTGTGTTCTGTCTGTTCGATGTTCAGAAAGAGCAAATCCTTGGAAATTAAATGCTTCTTATTTCTTAGCACTTCTTAAAGTATGTAACAATTAATGTAATTCCAAAACCACCAGAAAATATCGCTCAGAATAAATATAGACAGTTCATACTAGAGAAGGCATTATTATCCCAATCCTGGAAGAACGTCCCCACATTCAGTTTCAGGCTTCACAGGTCTAGATCTGAACTGGAACCCACATCAGCTGGATATAAGAAACAAGAATTGCTATAAAAGTCAGGATTATAAATGGTCTAGATAATCACCACTGAAAGTAAAAGTACAGAAAACTGCAGCACTAGGTTATTAACCTCAGTTATACAGCCAGATTCTCATTTGATGTCAAATGGAAAAGTTGCAGTGCAGCTAAGCTGACTTATCCTTGCTGGAGATCTCTTGCTTTAGTGCTTTGGGCTACTGTGGTGAGTTACAGCTACATGCTTATACATATAAGAGGATTTGTTCTACACAAGAGATATTGACTGATATTTTATTAACATAAGAAAGGAAAGTATGCTGATGTATTGAATGTAACCTCTAAAATCTGTCTCAGAGGAGTTACTGAGATTCCTGAGGTTGTCTTACTCTTCATAGCTGCTCTACTTACAGCTGTTACTATTGCAGAGGAAAAGAACCTATTCTTGCCATAACTTCACATTCCTTAGCACAGAAGTCAGGAAGGAGACCTCAGAGTGCTGCAGAGCCACTTGCCAGAGTTGCTGTATATAGTAATCCTTTCAAGAACTATTTTCTTACATCTGAAAGTGAGTCACACTGCTTATGCCCTGGCTCTGTTTGGGCTAGCTGGGCACACAAATATTTGAGTGGGAGGCTTGCAGGATCTTTAAAGGTCCCTTCCAAGCCCTACCATTCTATGATTCTATGATTCTGTAAATGCTTCGGGAACTTCACTCAAGTAACTGGATGATGGCTTGTGCTACAAAGGAGTTTAGATGAGCGCTGGGCTTCTTGATCTGTGAAATGGGAACCACTGAGGTCCCACAGGCTATTTCAAAATATGAAGAAAAATTTACTCAGATTGCCATTTTCCTTCCCGTGAAAAGGAAATGAAGCTCTTAGCAGCTGCATCCCTGTCAGAGGACCCAGCAAACCTCTGTCCAGGGCCTGACAGAAAGCCAGTAGCTACTGATGTCACTGCTGTGGGAAAGCACATATCTCTCTCCACGCTGATGATGTCTAAATAAAGTTGTGGCACTGGTGGCCTTGATGATGTGATGATGGTCCAGATGTATCTATGAGTCTAATAGGGAACCTCTGAAAATAAATGTCATTGATCAAAAGGAGTGAGGTATTGTTATTCACTTCAAAGTTTTCTTCTGCCCTCAAAATTAAGAGCATGGATCAGTCAGACAGTCTCGCTGACTGTCTGCCTCAGCTATTCAGCCACACTGACTTCTGGAGTCAGTTGTCAGACAGTGCATTAGAGCTATTACCCCCTGGAGCCTTCCTATCACACACAGTATTCCAGCAGTACTACAGCCTTTCCTTTAGAGACCATGGTCAGAGCCTCTCTGGCTATTGGGAGGTAATGTCATGTTCTAGATACAGTCCGAATAGAGCCAACCTTGGCAGCCAGTCTCATTTGAAAATCCAAGTGAGCCTGCATTTGCGTTTCATCCACACAAATGTTTCATGAAAGCAATTTATACATTCATAGGTAAAGAAATACTAAACTGTAACTCTCTGCAACCTACAAGAAGTCAGACACAACCTTTATATTGATATTGAGTATGTAAGTGCAACGCCATACCAAAAATATCCACAACTGTGCCTATGTGTGTGGTGGCAGCTCACAGAGCCAGTGAGGTTGGCTTTGCACTAAAAGTGAGAGGCATCTGTAAACTAAAAAAATGGTATTCCATGTAGATACTTATGATTTGAATCGGTGAGTTCTTTCCAATCATTGCCAGATTTTTTTTAATAAATTGCTTAAATTCTAAACTTTAACTTTGGTGTTTTAATAATAGGAAAATGCAAATACTTCACTAAATGAAACACAGAAAATGAACATGCTCACACATTTTAAAGAACAGTTGAAGTGGGACTAGAGGTTGAGTGAAAGTATAAATGCAAGATTTGGTGAGGAAGGATTACCTTCACAGAGCCAAGTCCAAACATTACAGCACTGCAAATCTGCACAAGCTGTCTAACATGATATGGTGAGGCTTATTGTTGAAGCTAAACACAGAAGAGTGCATAAGCTGAATCTTACCTACAGTGAAAAGAAAAGACAATTTCTACTACCAGACCCTCTTAATAACCTTCAGTGATAGAAATACAGATTAAAAAAAATGAGAAAGGTAAATAAGAATTTTATCCAGAAAAATCTTTATATCAGACAAAAAACCTAATTTGGATTTGTCTGGTATCACTATTAAAATCTTTGTGCAAAGCATACTGTATTTCATTGTTCTATGTTAATAATCTTTTGGACAACATACACCAATTCCCTTTATGCCAGTCTTTCATGACTGTCTTAGGTTCCCTAGATATTATTCAAGACACTCATCAAGAATTTGTAACTGACATTTCTGTGATTAGTAATGTTGTTCTCAAGACCATCGGGTCATGTCAGGGTTAAGTTTTACTATTTCTGTATTGCCTGCATACTACAACTCTCAGAAAGCAAAGAGGATTACTGTTTAAGACCTTAAGCACCAAGACTGCAGAAAATAAAACCAAAATCATCTTCTTGGCTTGATAGCAACAACCCATCGTTCTCGAAACTCCCTTCATAGGAGCAATTGCTCCAGACATCTATATATCTTTATAATATATCTTTCAATGATTTATATTATTTGCTATATCTTTCTTTGATACAACTTGGTATTTGCAGGCTGACCTTCTGAAGAGAAAGTTTTCAGCAGGGATCATGCAGGACATATTCACTGTAGTTCAGCCATTAGTCAATGGAGAAAGATCTTGAGTGTACAGTATAAATGCTTGATTAGGTAGTACATTACTATCCACTACATAGTACATCAATAAATCTCAAAACATGTTTTCAGGCAGTGCTTACCCTAATGAGATGTCCAAGGAGACAAAATAATGACCTCACACTCATCTACTGAGACAGGACAGCCCACTTGTCCTGAATCCTACTCCACTTCTCCAATGCTTGACTACTTGCTTATCTTGAAATGGAAGCACAATCGAAATTGTGTAAGGCATTGTGAAAGCTCCTCCACATTGTTTTTGTAAAGTTTTGTTTTCTAGTAGGCAGTTGTGACACAACCTATTTGATGTGTCAGTATACTAAGTGTATAAATTAGGGTAATTTCATGTACTTAAATGCCAACAGTCTATTCAAACTAGACTTTTCTGTCCAGCCTGAAGAAGGTCTCAGATATGTGCCCCTTGCCTCGAGCAGCCTTTTCCTCCTGCTGAGGTTCACTGGGAGGGAAGGGAGTGTGAGCTGTTTAAAGTTTGTGACTGTTAGGAAGTGGTTGGAGGCTAATTTAGCCAGTCTGAGGTTTTCCTCTGAGCCCAGCTGCTGGTAAACTCAGGTGCAAGAGAAATCCGCAACACTGTGCCTGAGTCCTCGGTCTTGAAGTTCTCCAAGTGCATCACAGCGTTGTGAAATCTGAGGCCAAGCCAACTCCCTCCCTAACTCCATTCTGAGATTAGCAGATCTCTTGGGAATGAAGGGAATTTGGAATATCCCAAAAGTACCTTCTATGGTATAAATGTGACAGTGCCTTCTGCATTTGAAAGCTGAGGTGTTTGTGAGAATACACAATTGCATTTTGATGTGTCAGAGAAAAATGCATTGATCAACAAACATAGTTCCTTTTTTAATGTAAAATAGCATAATATAAGAAAAGGGCAAAAATATATGCTGGAACTGATCTTTGTGCTAAATTTCGAATCTAGAAATCATTGTAGAGTAGAAGAAAGTATATAAGCACTGATGGCTCACTGAGGCACTAACAATGTACAAACAATGTACTAAAAATGGCACACAAATATGCAGAGCTAGCGGCTTTCAATTTCTCTTACCAGATTTTTTTACCTTTCCTGGGACTGTGCAGAATACAGGTGCACAGCACTAAGGACTTCAGGCATGTTTTTCTTTTCTTTGAAGACACAGGTGGCCACATGAGGAATGATGATACATGTCACTTCAGAAAATACACAGTAAAATTCTCTGCTTCCTGGAAAGGGGTGCATTGAAGAAGGTGCCCTTAGTTGTGACTCAGTAGGGGGACCACTTCATAACTCTCTTATCCAATTTAGCCATTTAGTTAACAGTGGACACCAAATGCTTCCCCAGACATGGATACTGCAAGGGTAATTTTGTTTTTACTTGTGATCCACTCAGATTTATGGTGATGGGACCACGTAAGTAGAGAGAACAGCTGGGTGAAACATATGCTACATCATGTGTTTCAAAACTGTTTCACGTGTGAAGATTTGAAACTAGAAAAACATGAGAGTGGAACTAGGAATTCCACATTCTTGAAGGAAAAGCCAATCACTGTGCAAAATGCTTCTAGTTCCAGGCTGTGAATTTACTATTCCTCTGTACTCATTTAAGACATATAGGTACTTCGAATATTTCTGAGGTATTACATCTTTCCCTTCTCACTTCTTTAAGGTGACAAATTAAACAATTCCAGTCACCTAGTGAAATTTTTTTCTTGTCTGTCTTCATGACACAAGAGCTTCTTCCACACCAAAGGGAAAAAAATGTAAAATAAAAATATTATCCATTGCTGTAAGTCTTCAGCATGATGGTCTTGGATGCACTGTGAGGAATTTATTATTCACCCTATGAAATTTATGCTAGCATTTCCTTATACAAACTCTGGCATTTGTGCTCCATGAACATTGTAGCATTTAATTTCCGTGCACAAGGCGATTTTTTTGTATATATTTCTATATTTAAATGATCATCCTTTTTTTGTGGTTTGTATGTATGTGTCACCTTAATTTAGGTAAAAGCTAAAATATGCCTATTTATCATTCAAAAAGTCATTTTAGAAGTCTATACTTCAGAGTGGGGGTATGAATGAGAACATCTGCATGAGCCTCAGTCATGAAGCAATGGGTCAGATCAAACCACAATATTGGCAGGGTTCAAAATGTATGGTATATGCCAATTTGACATAATAATTGTTTTACACAAGTCTGTAGTACTGGCTGTAAGAGCTTTATGGCTCTCACTGGAACAAAAAAATCATGAAGCATTTAATAGTTTAAACAGTTGAACAAACTTCTTGAGAACCCTTAACATACCCACATTGGGCTGGAAGCAAACAGCAAGGAATCAAGAGTAGAAAAACTTCAGGAAGAGGAAAAGATTTAAAGTCACTATTTTATGACAGAGACCATTACCTCACATTTATCATTATTATGACATTATAACAATATCATTTAACTCTGTTGAAAATACCATATCCATTACTCTCGGGTAAAATCGATCTACCTCAAGGACTTTACCATTGCGACAGACATACAATCATTACTTTTTCTTGGCTTTTCTAAAAGGGCACATACATTTCCCACTTTGCCAATTAATTTCCATGAAAAAAAAAAAGAGGTCAGGAAACACATTAATTTTGAAGGCACATCTTATAATCTCACTCACATTCAGCAGAGTCAGGAAATCACTATCTAAAATGACATTAAACCAACACGTAGCATTTATACCTGAGTCAAGAATTAGGTGCTTCCTAAAGGACAAGACTGTATTTAAGATGAAAAGCTGGCTAAAGCAACCTTTATTTCAGTTTTGGGAGTATCCACTTAGCTATAATTAGAGGTGCCAGCTGCTAACAAAAAATGGCCTTGCACAAAATTTCTCCATGGAAACAAAGAAGCCTACAAAAAGAGTGTTAAAAAAATGAGAGATTTTTCTGAGCTTAGGAGCAATAATGGCCTTAATAGGAACTCCTCCTCACAATGGAAAATAAGCATGGGATATGAAATCCATCTTCGACTGCCAACCAGGCAACAATGGGACATAAATACTGCTCTTTCCACAGAAGTTTGCGTTTCTGAATCCTTGTTCCTGCTAACAGTATAGATGTAGCTGGAGAGAGAGATGGATATTCATAGAGAATTTGTATTTTCCAAATCAGAAGAATGTAAGAGGAAAGCTCATTCTCTACCTTCTGGTGATCTAACAGGAAATGTGAAACTGGGAGATCTCCCTCTGGGCTGCGTGTGCTCCTGGCAAGGGTTGGACATCTAAGGGCAAGAGTCTACTTCAGTGCCTGAGTCACTGACATTTAGATGAGACAAAACACCGTTTTTCCTCACTCTTTTCCTTAGCTACATTTTTTTTAACCTTTTTTTCCTTCTCCAAACTCTTTCTTTCCTACAGCATTAGCCTTTTCTTACCCTGTCTTTGGCTTCTTCCCATAAAAATTATGATTGTTGCATGGTATGCATTCACAATGCAGATGTCCTATTGTTTAAGCTGGGACATCAAGATTTTACGTGGAAAGACTGAAAGTATAAATTGTGTCCTGGCACCATTCATACGCAGATATCTGCCAGTGCTAATTGCCATTTTGTTTCAGATGTTACCTTCTCTTTCAAATTTTTATGGAAGAGAAGAATTTCCACAAAACAACCTAGGATATCATCTGGCAGGGAAAAGGTACTGAGCTGGCAATACCCAGAAAAGGGATTTTTTGAGTAGACAGTACACCAGGATTTTCAATCCTCTCTATGTCCATGTTTACTCTCCCTCAGAAAGAGGGAGAATGCTCACTTTACGGAAACTAATATGACAACTTATTAACACTTCAGCCCTTGACGAGAGCTCAAGTTGTGAGTTTCTGAAACAGACATTCGTTACCAGTCTAGCTAAACAATGTCTTCTGAGACTGGTAATTTCATGTGTTTTACATGCTCTCAATACCAGTATACCTGACTTGTTAAATTCCACTTGTCACAGTGGTTTCTGAAAGGTTTGAGGCTGAAGGGTTTTCTTTGAGACAGAATCAAAACAGATTGAGCCTAATAACACTAAATCTTGACCCACAGACCATCAGGAGAGGTATATTTCCAATAGCAAATCTAGTAATAACCAAATGCAATTAATGGACTACAGAGAAGAAAACAAAGAGTATAAATCTCCCTGATGAAACAGTAGACTTACAGTAGGTGCTACAAGTTTTGATCAAATTAAAATTTTTATTACAATTTAATTCAGACCAGTAATTTATGACTGGCATGCAAAACCATTGACATTTCCTCTTTGATCCAACCCATACTAGTAAGACAACCTGCACTTTTAAATCTATTTGGACATTTGTTCCTTGAGTACCAATCATTCAATAAGACTCAATTTTGCTTTCGTGGAAGGAAAATAGCTGTCTTTAGACTTATTTCTGAACTGTAAATGTCAAAGTCCATGAGGCAGGACACTGTAATGGATGTGCTAGAAAGGTTTTTTGTCAGATTCCACTATCACCACGAGACAGTTCTGTGTCCTGGATCTCTGAGTGCAAAGAAATGACCTATTTCATGAAATAAATGATGTCTGTGTAAGTCACACAATTGGAAACATGCCAGAAAATAAATAATATATTTAGCCACCCTTGAGAAGTTATTTCAAGTGGTTTATGTGTTTCTGAAAAAGTGACTCAAAAAGAACAGTTTTAAGAAACCATTAATAGGAGCGAACTAATTAGAAACAGATCCCATGGTGATAAATGAGGTAATTTAATCTGCTGACTGGACTGCTAGCCTGTAAGTATGTAGAGAGACCTGGCAGATAATTGTATCTGTACCTGTGCTAATAAGGGTTTATGGAGATCAAAGCTACACAATATTCCCAGACCCTTAAGCCTCTGTATTTTACTAAGATTGAGTTAGTAAATACATATCAGCTCATTTAAAGCAGAGCTATTAGAATTTTGCAGTTATGAATTAAAGAGATCTTGAAAGCTTTGAAATTTGGCAACCAACCTTAACTCTGACCTGGTCCTGATGCTCTCATTCCACTGAACATGATGGAGCGACAGTGAGACAGGAGGGAAGGGGTAGTCCGGCACTGGAAAGTTTTGATGTTGCTCTCTGGAAGTGACCTTCCAAATCTTACACAAAGATACTTAACACCACTTCATAGATCACCCCATAATGACTTCTGTGGATGACTTTGCAAAGAAGTTAAAATCCGGAACTTCCAGTGTGCAGTGCTTAATTCTCTTTCTGGCTGTTCAACACAGTGGCCCCACTTCAATCCACTTCAATACAATTAGTAGTCTGGCACCATCCCAGCCTCACCAGCAGCTGCAATGACCGGGGTGTTCTTGAGAGATAAGAAAGGTGAATTTGAGACTACAGCTTGAGTGGCCACTTTCTTTCTGCCTACAATCAAACTGTCATCTTTAACACCATTTTTTCTGAAAAAAAAAAAAAAAAAGAAAAAAGAGAACAAACTCAAGTCCCAAATATTGAACTTAAGCATCTGGAAATGAAGCCCCAGGGATTGCCACTGCCCTTTTACATCAGGGCATATCTCAGGATTGCAGGCAGGCACCTAAAACCATAAGAAAAGCAGCAGACCGACTGCACTTTGGGAATCCATCCTGTCTGTTCTGACTCTCAGACTCTGTCAAAACTTGCTTGGGAAGATGTTAGTCAACAGGGCCAACACATATCAGAGACCAATCTCATGTAGTAGTACTCAATCAGGCTTCAGCAACTGGGACTATTTGCCATAGCTGTCTGATTTGCGAGTCCAGGGGTGGCTTTTGCAAATCTGGACTTTCACTGCTTAGAGCAAAGGTGTTTAGGCTGGACTTCTGTTCTCAGATCTCTGGCTCGTGTCTAAAAACTGCATTTGCTTTCTGTGCCCTTCTTCTGGTGGGAAGCTTTATAATACTTCTGCTGTCATTTTATTAATTTCTTATCCTATGTACTTGTGTAAAACAATGTGCTAAAAAAGTGTGAAAGGAGTCTCTCCATCTACGACTATTCTTTGGCATTAATAGCTCCTCCTCAAGGTAGTGCTAAAGAGGAAAATGAGATATCAAGCAAAGATCTCAGAAAAATTTATTCTGATATGAGATACTGCGTCTCCGTCCTCCTCAGCTTATGTTGGTACAAATAAGCCATAAAAAGTGTTATTAAGTGTGCTATGAAATACAAGGACCTGAAAGGAAGGTCATAAGAGAGATATTCAGAGGGATATAAACCAGCTCAAACACATCCAGTACAGTCTCTTTCCCACCATTTACAGGCCAGAGAATGTCAGTGGCAGAAAAACCATTTACCTTGACTCACATCCATTCATATGAAGCAAATGCCTTCATCCAATAGAACAAAGCTATCTAAAAAGATGGACAGGAGAGCAGCTCAATTACTAACCTTGCAAATCTGCAGCTCCACACATTTTGAAAATACCTCTGAAAACTGCAGCAGCTGACAAAGATATAATTATCTTATAGCAAATATAGGCAAAGTTATTTTTTAATGTCTTACTGTCATTGATTTGGATATTCTGTTATTTGAGAAGATCAGATATCACCCAGTATTGTCTTTATCTTTTTAATATGAAAGTACCTTTCATTTAAACTTCAGTTGATGATGAGGAGCTGAAAATCATGGTTTGTTCAATTTTATTTTTTTGTCCTCCAAGATTTTTCACCTTAGAAAACAAGCAACACTGTCAAGACATTGTATTTCAAATATTATCACACTAAAATACTTATTGTCATCTCTGAAATACGAAGTTGTCCATTTCCTTAATCAGCCTTCCAAATACCATGCAACAGTGCAGAATTTCTTTGGGAAAATATCTGTAAAGTGAAAGTCCTCAGTCCTCTGGGCCATTTGTAAGTGGCAGGGAGAGATCTTTTATAATACTACCTCCTTTCTCAAACGACAGAACCATTTGCTCAAAATCACCTCTTAGAAAATTTACATCTGGGGTCTGTCCATCACTGCCTGAGCTATTCACAGAAACTGCTTTGGCCACCTTTTACCAGGGGATTCTCATGACTTGCTTAAGAATCAAGCTGGCAGTCTTTTTCTGACAATGACATCCTAACCCCAGCCATGTTTTCGCTTGGCTGCTTCTCGCTTTCAAGCTATGTATATGATGGACAAAGTCTCACAGGACACTCAGAAAGACGGTAGTCAGAAATGTGGTTTTGATGTCATCAAAGCAGTATGTGCAACTCAAAACTGACTTCAAGGAGGTTCCTGAAAAACACAGGAGTCACAGGAGTAGGCTCTTGACTACATGGCCTGCTCTAGGAGACCATATATGGCTCCATAGACCCTGACTTGATGCCTTTTATTTTGAGGGATGTAAAACCAGGCAGTCCTGAAAGAGTTGCCAAATGCTGTTGAAAAGACTTATTGCAAGAAAATTTGTCTGAACGATGGAAGTTTCCAGATCAGATAAATTCATAGTGGAAATTCAGATTATAAAATCCCCAAATATCTTCAAGTTTCATTTGGATGCAGAGCCTTGTACTAACTGGTCCAAACACTCTTTGGAATGTCACAACTGCAATACTGTGAGACTTTCTAATCCAATTGCTTTAGCTAGGCATTTCTGGAGCTCCACCAAATAGGGTGGCTGCGTGGAAGCTATTACATTTTGTAGAGATTAACTGTCCTGAACTATGCTTTCTTCCAGAAAATATTTGGAAACTGGTGTATTTGAAAAATTCCCTCCCCTGCTTTCAAAAAAGTAATTTGATTGAAGGTTTAAAAGTGTGTGTCTGCTATTTAAAGAAAAATGTATAAAAACGACACAAAGAGAGCATCAAAGCCAATGACAGTTCTCAAAGGGATCCAGGCAACTGTATCAGGCATCACTGGAAACAATAACATTACACAGACCGTCTTATGATTTAGTTAATGGTAACAGTATAACAGTTAGGGAAACCAAATTCAGATACTCCACAAAGCACACATTCTAAGAGATGAAAATATTTAGGTCCACTATTCCCAGCCTCTAGCATAAACCAGTCTATGTCATTTACCAGAAAAACTCTAACAGAGGTTGACAAAAGCATCTTTTTCTTTGCTCACAGAATCAATTTGTGCTCTGACTGGTGAAGAAGCATGAAGGATCCATGTATCATATCCAGATCTTAACTCTTCTCCTGTTAAAAACTGCACTGTGTTTACAATTGGAATTTTTTTCCACCTTCAGCACCCAGACACTGGGTCCTGGCAAGGGAATGTAAAATGAAGGGGGGAAAAAAAAAAAAAAAAGCATCAGCCATTTAGAATACTCTATTCTTAAACAAGTTTGCTCATTGTAATGGACTGAGTCACTGCCTCAGGGGCCACTTTAGTGGCTATACATATTGTAAGTTTTTATTATTGAAAGGGAAACTTATGTTAGTCTTCGGGTCTCCCTGTATTTTGGGAAATTATTGTCCATTTATGTAGAAAATGGACATGGAGACCAAGTCACAACAAAGTCCTGAAACTTGCCCTACAGGCATAATATTAATTTGTCCATGACAGAGACGAAGGCTAATCTTTCTACCCACTGTCTCTGTGGGAGGCACAACCGTGCTCTGAGTTCTGCGGACCACATTCTTCACAGATATAATCATGTTTTTTAATGTTTTTTAACACATCTGTTGCAATGTTGGTATATCAATATGCACAATAAACTGTTGGTATATCGCTGTGCTGAAAGAGGGTATCACATTTATATTTGTTCCCTCTGCTCCCTATTCTTTCAATACAAGGGCCGGTATTTACAGACAGAACTTTGTTAGACTACAAGTATATTCATTTTTTTGCACATTGGTGATACCTATGGCTCCTCCCTCCTGAATGATACCTGGAACTGTAGTCTTTTCTTTAAGGGATCTAATCTGGGTTTATACCACATGCCTGCAATTATACCCAGCACATAAAAAAGCAGAATCAAACCAGTAACATCTGTGGGACACCCAGCTCTGCAGTTGTTAACCAGCAGTATGGCTGTACCTGTATACAGCCTCAGAACAGCTCTTCATATCACCAGGTAGATTCAATTTGTAATTAACTATTTGCATGTCTGCAGTTTTTTCTTTCCTCTGAACGTACCTTGCATAAACTGCCAAATACAAAGTCTGCTCTATGATTAAAGAAGATACTTGTTTTCAAAAAGAAACTCTCTTACAAAAGCAGATACTGTAGTTGCCTACACACATTGGATATGACATTTCCAAAGAAAACAACCGGAGCAATAGAAGCTCGTACCATCAAGAACACCTGCATGAGAGAGTTTAAAATCAGATCATATGCCACTATAGTGAACATCGTTTGTTTTGCATTATAGCTTAAATACGATGATAACCAATTTAGGGATTGACATAAAACCCATATTGTATTATTCTGGGGCTTTGTTAAGAGCAAAGAATGTGTGACCAAATCAAAGGCTTCACTAAAGCTAATAAACACAGCTTCAGTCATATATGTGGCCTTTATCCACAGCTTGATTAATATCACATTTAACCTAGAATAAGGCTGAGGTTATGGGGTGCTTTAAACAAAAGCCAGGTTTGAAATAGGGTAGGGTGAGGAGAGTAATATGTTTGAATTAATAAAGCCATTGATCTGTCCACACACCAAACATTTGGAAATGTTAGCTAATGGCATTAAAGCAGCTGAAAGTCTATGATTCTTTAAATCCAAGAAAACACCAACTTTCTGGTACATGAAAAGACTTCCAAATTGTTAAGAGATTTAGCAAGCACTAAGACATGCTGAAGGAATCATGAGGGAAAATTTTTGCAGGTTTAAGCTGCAACAAGGGTATTTCATCCACCCATCTCTTCAAAGGGTAATTAACCCTTTTCAGTTACTCATGAAAATCTATAGTTTCAAAAGAGAAAAATTAATTATTGATTTAAAAAAACACACAAAAACAAACAAACAACATAAATTAACTTGACTTCTCAAAAGTCAGAAGGTTTCTAAATCTGTTAACAGGTGATGATTATTTAATGCCTTAACTCTTTGTTATGTCTGTTACAATTTAACCCAAATCTTTAATTCATTAAAGTTAGTTGTTCTAGCTTTGCTAAAAAGTCCTTTCATTCCTTTCCAAATGCTCTCAGATTACTCAGCTTTTTTTAACCTGAAAATCTAAATACATAAAAACTGCATTTTTTCTCAGCTCATCTTTGTTTTCATTTCAAAGTGGAGTATAATACCAAAATCAGTAACACATCTGCTATGACTATCATTTTTGCCATTTCTTATCTCCTTGGGAGATACTTCAACTTGTCACAGGTCATTTGAGGACAATAGTTCCCTGTTTTAACCTAATTGTTACAAATCTGAACTGACTGGAAATGCTCACCATCCAGAACTTAAGTAGTTCTATCCATAGTGAGATGTGCTAACCAGTCCAACAGCTCACAGTTGCAGGGTAGATGTGCAATAAGAGAGCAAAGATTTTCCCAATAAAACAGCAGATCCAAGAATGTCCATTAAAAAAAGTGTTTTTGCAAGAAAATTTCTGTCCTTCAGAAAGGCGTGAGGTTAAGAGAATGCTTTGGAATAAGTTGGCCAAAATAATTTATAATAAATAGCCAGGGGTGGCATTTACCTAAAAGCTTGAATACAATATTGCTTGACCAGTAACGAAAACTAAAAGTGCTGGGAGACAGCATAGGCTGAAGGGAGAGTCTGAGAATGCACAGACAAGATAGGAAAGCCTGGTTTGCATCAGTCACAGAGGAAGGGGGCAATTACAGCTTTTGGAAGGTCAAAACAGGTAAGTTTATCCCCGAAGTGCCCTTTTCATTCGCAGGTGCCTGAAAACAACCAAGAAGTGATAAACTTACTCCTCTGTATAACACATATACTGTACCCAGTCACTCACACTCTTGTGCATGACCTGCACAGCTCTTTAATGACAGACATTTGTATGTAGAGCACACTAAGTAGATTTGTGAAAAATTGGTTAAAATCATAAATCCAATACAAAGAAACTATTAACAGAAGTCAAAACATTCACGTTGGTCTGAAACATATGGTAGAATATGCATTTATATTTGGGGGATTTTTTTTTAATGTATAGCATCCTTCTGCCACTAAGCACTCAAGTCTTTGGTGCACAAGAAATGAGTAACTAAAAATAGGCAAAAAATCTATGCTGTCAGTCAAATCCAAAAGTTACTGGACAAATTTCATTATAATGGGAGCCAGCATCCATAGTGCTCAGATAAAATATTAAGGAAATACTTAAAGCATCTCCTCAGAGTTGAAAACAGAATATATTTAATCAATCCTGACAATCAAGGTATAACCTAGCAGAAACATACAAGATTCATTCCAGCAAAGAAAAGATAATTGGGCAAGTATTCTTAACTTGCACTGATTTATTTAATATGTATTGAACATCACTCCCAGGTCTCTAATTGTACCTGTGGTCACACTGATACACAGATCATCCCAAGTGAGTTTCTTTATTCACCTCTTCAAGAATTTCTGATTAAAAAGCAAGCTCAGGAAATGCTGTTCAAGTGGAAATCGCAGTATTTTACACATACTTCTGCCCCAGATTTGGATGAGAAAATTAAATAGCATGGCTTTGGGGAAGGAGCAAAAGGGAATGAAAGTAAACAATAAAAGTGAATTTGAAAATTATAGCATTATTAATTTTAACATTTCAGTGTAAACGACTCTTCTACAATTCCAAGACTCTCGCCAAGTATTTTGTCTGGGATACACAAACCCCACATCATCCCATACTTCATATTTTACGCCCAGCATGTTTCAGCACATCCAAAATTATATGGGAGGCATCACAGAAGCCAGTTGTCAGTTCTTCCAAGCCTTTACTAAACACTTAAATGTACTTATTTGATCATCTAACAATGTATCCAGTACCTAGCTGTGTTCAGATGATTTCTCTCAGGTTTTCTTCTGTTACTCCCTTATCAGCTTTCCCTGTCCTTCCCATTCTTATTCCTCACAAAGTACCCTGTTCACCATTCAAATGCTGGAACCTATAGCAAACCGCAAAGTGGGAAGACAATAAATAGCAGCGGTGAGACTTACTTGGATCCTTTAGACAAAGGACTTCATGATGACTCACACCAAGTCCTTCCTTATTGTGCACTTTTGGTTGTTGCACTTGGAGAACTGCACAAGACAGCTTTGATCACATCGCTTCCAACTGCCATTTGTGCTTCAACCATACTGTAGAGAGACTGGCAGCCTTATAGCATTTCTGTTAGACCTTTAGTTCTCACATGATCAGGACAAGGTGTAATGGGATGAAGCTGGAACACAAAGAGTTCCATTTAAATATAAGAAAAAAAATTATTTTACTGTTCAGATGAGGGAGCCCTGGCACAGGCTGCCCAGAGGAGTTGTAGAGTCTCCTTCCTTGGAGATCTTCAAGACCCTCTTGTACATGCTCCTATGTGACCTGATCTAGATTGACCTGCTTCTGCAGGGGGGCTAGACTAGGTGATCTCTAAAGGTCCCTTCCTACAGTAACATTCTGTGATTCTATGAAACACTGTCATCCTCAGAGACCTTGATTAGAACAGTGCTAATCAAGAAGCCCTATCAAACTGAGACCCACCAAACTTAGTGCCTCTGCAAGCATATTCGTATATTGCAGTATTAGCCGGCCTGCTGCTGAGTTATGACCTTCTACAGTACACGAGTCTGTCCCATCTATGATATTTATTTCTTAAACTTGTTTGAGTCACTTTAATTGTAGCCGATGTTAAAATATTTAAGTATTGATAATACATTTAATTTTTTTTAAATGTCATTTAAAAATATGTAATGCATATGCATGGATTTTCAATAGATCTAGAAAATTAGCACTGCAATCTCCTTGACTTTTGAAGGGAGTTTGGTTCCTGAGAATATAATTCTAAATCACTGACCTCAAATACATTTGTGCTGTGAACTTCAATGAAAACAGGATTAAATCTTAAACAAAAACCAAAAATCCTATTTCACACATTGCTGGTAGAGCTATGTATATAATTTACTTTACGAAATAGCATTAAGGTACAGCTAAAAAAATGCTTGGGGAGGGGGGAGCGCGGTGGGGAATGAGTGTTCATATGTATCTAAAAAAAAACCCTAATCAAATGAATGATATATTCAAAGGAAATAATTAAGATGCAGTGATGAAAAGAACTACAAAACTCTGCATATGGAAATAATTGTGGTCACAGAGAAAGTTAGAGGATATTCTTTGAGAAATAGTATGCTAATGGGTAATTAAAGACCCATTGAAGACATAATACATCAAATAATACACTAAGGGCTTTATAACCAATCATCATAACTCAACTTTGTTATTCCCTGGCTTATGAATGACGAAATAGGCAAGTTTAATGCCTTATACACTGCTCTAATGTTTGCAAAGAGTATCCATAGTGGACTTGGCTCTGCCATGTCACAATTTATTCATGTTTTTTCTGTATGACTACACTAGCCTNAACAATTTATTCATGTTGTATGTTGACCTGTTTACTGAAATGTTTTCTGTATGACTACACTAGCCTAACTCATCAAGCCTCTGCCTGGAAAAAAAAAAAAAGATAATGTTTAAAAATCTGCACAAGGCCTAGTCAGAACTGATAGCTTTGATGATGCTTCCACCTCTGTCTCTGTCCGAGAACAGTCAAGGATCGACAGCCATCCAAGGACTGAAGAACAAAGGATGCTGGTAACGTTTCACGTGAATGCCTCCAGAGACAGCAAGCTGTTGCTTGGGAGAATAAGTGGAGGACTGGAAATTCATTGGCAGGTCTTGGGGATCAGCCTGTTAGCCTAACAACTACGATGGTCTTGTGGGCTCTAGGTAATTAGGTAAAATTCACTGTTTCATTTTAATTTCTTTTGACTAATATCTTTATGCTTACTGCTAAACAACTAAATAGTGGTGGCTTTGTTAAAAGGTTTCTGGGCCACAAAATCCTAAGGTAGGATTACAAGCTACTCTACCATCCCACATCCCACAGCAGCAGGTTGGGCCCATGGGTATAGAGTAAAAGCACAAAGTCACAGGAATGCTGAGTGGGTTATAAAGTAGCTGCTATAGATTTTATTTTCTCCTGCTTCTGACCCACACTCTCTCATCTTACTGAAATAAAGCTGTGTAGTGGGATACAGTTGTGAAAGAGCAAGTTCTAGTCAGAAGATCAAGCACTTCATTGCCAAAACCTGACTGTGTTTGTGTCTCTGACTGTCTCAGCAGGAATATAAATCAGAGAGCAGAAGCGGCACATGCTGAGGTTCACATCTATAACTCATTTTGTGGCCACAAAAATGTGGGCATGTATTTGGCAGGTGCAAATTGACAGACTCTAAAATTTGTGGGCCTTTTTATTTATCAGTTTCCATGCCATAGAATGGATAGGAACTAGCTCCTGTATAGCCTACTCACAGTTCAGCTAAGGTGTGTCATCTTTTGTCTCCCCTCAGCACAAGACAAAGGATTACTGCACCTTAACAGAAAGCTGGGGCTGATGAAAAAAGTCCCATCAGATGCAGTTCTGGTTTCATAAAATGTCTTCCTTGGTTTTTTTTTTTTTTCCCTTCTTGTGCACAGACAGTCATAGGTAAGTAATCAAAAAGTCTGGGCAGGACACACAGATAATTAAATATTTCATCATTCTTTTGATTTCAAAGCTTGAAACAAGATGAGTTTACAAAGGGTTTTATGTAAAATACTTTAGATGGAGTCAAGTTGTATAAGAAAATACTGGGATGGATCCAGATACAGATGTGCTATCTACCCAGAAACTATTTGGCAAGTCAATGAACTGTGATATTGTAAGAAAGTCTGGGCTTCGGTACAAGTTTTCAAAAAAGTGCCTGTTGGCTGAGGTACGATAGTAAAGCTGTTTATTGGCACAGAAGTTCTATGGGAAGCTGAAATGAAGACCCTGCTTCTTTTCCCACTGTCATTTTTTTTTTTCTCACCACAATTAATTTATTATAGGTAGTTCAGTCCAGACCTTCTGCATAGTGGTTGAGAGACAAAGTCTAGACATAATTTATTGGTCAATGCCTGATGAAAACAGAATTGCAGCATCCACATTTTCTCTCTGTTTCTCTTTTTTCTTCTGCCAGACACATCAAGTACACTATATGCTAAGTATCTGGTATGTGATCCCGAGCTGACTGAGGAAGGGTTCCCTTTGCTAGAGCTGCCTTCTATCATACTGTGATATTTTTCTGCCATGCTAAACAGTAAATACCAACTAAACAATGAAAACAGTAAAATTTTGATTACTCAGCATGTTTTTTCTTTCTTTCACACAGCAATGTTCATCAGGTCTCTCCATTTCACAATCCCTGGATAGATTTTAAAACTGCTGTACACATTGACAAAGCAAAGTACAGAACAGTCAAATGACATGAACACAAGATATCAATGGCAAATGCAGGAACAAAACCCCAAAAAACCTACCTGTGTTGTACAGAGGAGTACCCTGATATTTCAGAGAAATACCAGAGTAGAAAATGTTGTGGTAGGGAAAGAGGCCAAGAACAGCAGAGGCTTGGCACTGGGAGGGTGTGCTTCCCATCTTCAGGATGCTTTACAAATATTAATTTGACAATTTTCTAAATAATCTTTAAAAGAAGGCCTAGCATAGTTTTGTGCTAAGTGGGAAGACAGCTGGGATTGAGAGTCTCCTTGGGGATTGCCACTCAAATCAGTGGCATAGATGCAGTTAGAAGTCTTTCTGCATCTCAGGGCAGCAATGGAGGCGATAAAATAACCTCACTTGCTGTGGGAAAAAAAATGTCCACTATTTTCCATGCAGACATGCAGCTGGGGTTATGAAGACTTGTCCCCCAACTGCCACTAGCATGGATGTGTATGGCAGGTTCTCACATACTTCAAGCCCCATGGGCATGGCAAGGACTGAAAGGGTGGGTTCCACAGCCTGAATCCCGTCTAGAAGTAAACTCATATTCATTGCCTTCAACATGTGTGCCTGGATATTCCAAAGGCAGCATAGTTTCAAGACAGAGCAGTGGTCTGTGTTGCTTTTACCCGTAGCCTGAGTATTTACCAAGGGTGTAAGTGCAAGCATGCAAGGGAGAACAAGCATTCCTCCGCTGGCACCATCACCCAGGGGAAAAACGGCCCCATTTGACCTCTGGACTGTGGCAGGATTGCATCAGTCAGAGAAAGCCTTGTCTGTTCCTTAGCAAAATTAATGTGATGTAGAACCTACTGCAAAGGGTTAAAGATTGCAGTGATAAGGCTGGTTCATGGGATGGGAAAGCAATTTGACTTAAATAAGAGCAGAGAGTGTCCAGGCTGCTCATTTCTTGGTGGGAACACTTAAAGGCTTCCCCAAAACACTGCTGCTCTCAGCTCAGCTCAGCAAGTCCCCAGGACTGATATTGGCACTGGATCCCTCTGTTCCCACCTTCCTGTTGCAAAAACTATAAGCTCCTCTCACCTGCTCAGCAGTCTTGCCAATGAGTCCACATTCCTCTTCAACACCTCCTGCCTATCCACCAGCAGGGAGCCTTCTTTCTGTGCTTTTTAGGTCCTTGCTCTCATCTCTAATGGAATCACTTCATTGGAAAGAAAAAAAATATGGTGGGACCACTGTCAGCTGTTCCTAGTTCTCATCCAGGAAGAAGCTCAGCATTAATTTGGTGGAAGAGTCATTTGAGCAATACCTTATGGAGCAATAATCTAGATGCTTTCCTTTGATAAAGCTGATATGAGATGTCATTTGCATGTTTGTCAATAAAATTAAGTGAATTTGAAATAAACCTCAAACATATAGCTCTGGGAGCAGAATAATACAGACTCATATATGGATGTGCACTTCAGTCTAAATGGTGATACTGAAAACAGTAAAAATAGCTATTCAAAATAAAACAAAAACCTACAAGGAATTTCTTCTAGCAACCTTTCACAAAGATCTGTAATACTAGCATACAGTAGCCATAGAAAAGTCATGGTAAAAAATAATCTGAAGGGATTAAGAGTCAAGAAGTGTAAATTTGCAGAACAGATTATATTCCTCAAACAATCAAGAGTTCATTTACAATATTAACCTTTTTGCAACTCCTGGAGTACCTCAAGCCTAACTCTTTTGTGTAGAATTCAGAAAAAGCAACAGGACTGCAAAGAGCACCCTAGAATTCAGTTGGTCCAGGGATAGCAAAGAAGAAAATTTATCAAAAGAAAGTTCAACAAGTTTACTAAACTACTCAGGATAATTTAGGACAAAGAGGGGCTGTGGATAATTTGGGAGAAAGAAAATCTAACTCAAGAAGCAACAAATATGGCAGTTGAAATTTATTGCAGACAATACAAAAGTTTTGGATATCTAAAAAGAAATACTGATTACAATAAAAGATAAGGAACTTAGGGTTTTCACAGATTACTCATGGAAACATCAGATCAGTTCTCATAAGAAATCAAAAATTCGCATATTTTTAGGAGATACCAACCAAAAGAGAGAACACTATTATCATGTTGTTCTCTCATTCTCCCAAACTCTAAATATCAAGGATACTCCTTGTTCCCTTGCCTCACTATGGTTGTAAGTAAAATAGAGAGGCACAAAGGACAAAAATTATTATTAAAGGTGTGGGTGGTACAAGGAACAGCTGAAAGGACCAGAAACCTCAGTTCATAGGTAAGACAATGTTGGAGAAATATGACTAGAGCTTATAAAACCATGAGTGTCATTTAAAGGGTGGGGACTGAGCGTCATTGCTTTCTTGAATACAAAAATCAGAAGACTCCAAAGGAGACAGTAGAAACCATATTGAAAGGGAAACAATGTTAGAAGTACATGTTCTTTACATAGAAGATAGTAGTCCTCCAATGATTTAATGGTTCTGAGTAGAATAGATTGAGGAAGAGAACAGATAAGCACATAAAAAAAGCAACCCATTGTGGCTTAATAAATACAAAACCACATTCAATTTAGAGAGCTTCTTGAGCTGGCAACAGTCATAGGCTGAGAAAATATTCATACATGCTTGTCCAGGCTTTGTTGAAGGGAAGATACTAAGCTAGACAGACCTTTGGGCTGGTTAAGTATTCCTGAGGTTATGACAAGTTAGGATAGCCAAGCACATTTCACAAGATTTTCTAAGATTTTAGGGGAAAAAAACAAAGTAGTAGATTTTCACAGTGATCTGCTTAACCCTATTGAAAAAAAAAAATAAATCTGATCCTAAACACTCAAGACCAAAACCTGTATTTTGCCTCTTGAAAAATTCAGTCTGAAGTCAGAATAAAACAGTTACATGAGTCAGTGTAAAACAATGACCCACCATGCAAGAGGAAACTGTTATACATCCCAAATGAGTTTTAAGATTTTGTTGTTAACTGCTATATTACTCGCATATTGACCATATGTCATACGAGTTCCTAGAGCCTGCTTCTACAGAAACTTGAGATGTTTTAGTGCAAATAGAGAAACACATCTCTCCTGCTGGAAGGTACTGTTCATGTGCACACTCAGTAAGAAGTGTCCACCAAGCCCATTACAGCTGCAATTACAAAAAGTTGAATCTTCCATGGATGCATAAATATGTGATTGCTTATCTGAAAGAAGCATGTAGGTGGATGTTCAAAGGTCAACTTCTAATAACAGAAGCCAAGGTACAACATTCTCTCTGTAAATTACTATCTGACCTATATTTTACTGTTTGATTCTTCACTTGTATTTGAAGTAATGTCTTTGGTAGTCTGATCTGAACAATAACATCCTTACCAGTACTGTAGTCATTTGCCTAATCACATCCTCTTTGTTCTGCAATAGACACAGGAGCTCCACAATGATCATCCAACTATCCCTGTCCTTGGCTTTCTAGCCAATTTCATACTAATCAATCTGGCCACATAGCACAAGCCTCCATAATTCAGAGGGCTTCTGTGCTTATGTGTTGCTTGAATTTCCCAGCTGAGCTCCTGAGTCATGAAAATTCCATCCCATTTCCTCAAAATTTAACTAATACATTCTTCTTTAATACTCAGTTCAACAAATATATTGTGTATATGTCTTTGTTTTCTATTTCAGCCACTAAATCTCTGTAAGCTGACAAGGATTTAGATTTTTGGACAGGCTTTCAGATCTTTTTTATTTCTTCATTCTGTCCACCATAGTCATATGAACTTTACATTTCTACTGAAGAAATTAAGTAGCAATTTTACTACTGGTATCCCTTGTCAGAAGGCTTAAAGTCACTCGTGGTTTTCCATTTCTAGCTTTTATGTCTTCATCATTGCTACTCAACACCACAAACAGACCTAGAATTAACAAGCAGCAATGGGTATTTTTCCCAGTCTCACACACTTTCTGTCAGGTAATGAAGCACTGTTTGTGATTTCAGTCCTCTGCGTTCTGTGGAAACCAGTCACCTGGTTCAGAAGATTTCTCTGACTTACCCTTATTTCATTTATTCATCCTAATTTTAAGGATGATTTTTATCCTTATCATTTGCTTTTCAGCGATCTAATACATCATCAACAAATACTTTCATATGGATCATTAGAAATCCCGGAGACGTATTTCACAGGAGATATTCTTGACAAGCTCCGGCAGGAGTCCCTGCACTCAGAGAGGCCTGGTCTTGTCCAGTTTCAGGGAAACCTGAGAGATGCATACTTATGTTTCCAGTCCTGCTGAGACCTCTCCAGAATTCTCATATAGACCTTCTGTAATTTGAAAGGGGAACTATCTGATTGTCACAAAGAGTCAGAACTAAGGAACCATGAGAAATTTTACCGGAGAGTTTTGGAAAAACAGAGGCTTTGGCAATTTACCACACATGTACTAAAGGGACTGCGTTACATGATTTTACAATTAAGGAGAAAACATCAAAACATATTGTCACATTCAAGTTAAAAACAATGGCTTGTATTGAAAAGCATCTGTTTCAAGTTAACTACAGATGTGAACTGTTAATAGAAACCATGACTATTATCATTAGTGTTTTTGTTTTAGCTCACTTTGTATCACAGAAAACTTAACTGATTCAGGCATCTTTTAATAAAGTTGATCTTAACCCAATTAGACAGAAAAATTCTGATATTTTTTAAAAATGGCTATATTTTGGAGTGCCTTCAAGTAAAAATTTTCCCTAATGTCTTTGGAAATACAAGGCATTTTATCTGTATAGTAAATGAGCTGTATGACTGCTGTAGGCACTCCGGGTTGGTTCAGCTCTCACAAATACCTATATTCTATCTTTCTTACTTTTGGAGCATGAGAACTGTAACAGAGCATTGGATACTCCCTCATCAGTGATTTGCAAGAAAAATAAAAAGAGAGAAACCACTCTGTTCCTTAACTCATGCCAAAGTGCACAGATACTGGGGAAAAAGAAGAGAAAACCAATGCAAGACAATGTCAGTCAAAAATGAACATGTGGACAAGTTTATGAGTGTGTACAGAACAAAACAAAAGGGAAAAATGCAGTTGACTGGACACTTTTAGTAGTCTGTGGCAGATTCTGCAAAGTAGCTTGAGAGAGCTTAGAGAGACAAGATATTGTATTTGATCAATAGGACTGCATGCAGCAGTGCATGTGCAAGGAAAAGTGTTCATCTGGGGCACTGGGTTTTTCCATTTGTGGTGTTACTAAAACAGTACTATTTTTACATATTCCAAAGTCCTACCAAAATTATCTCAGAAGAAAAAAAAAAAAAGAATATGAAAAGGTATTCAACTGCAAGAGATGTATCATATATGTTTAAAGTAGATTTTCTCTCGATGTCTGTCTCCATAGCGTAAAAAAACCCATTAAACTGTAGAAAGACTGAGAATGTTTTCCTTTCTGGAACCAAGACTTGCATTTGGGAAAGCTTTTCATTATGTCTTAAAAGGAGATGAACAGGATATTCTAAGAAATAACAGTATTTTTAACTAATGTTATTAATGAACACTTAATTAAAAGAAAGTTGTTTCTAATTTGATTTTTTTTCTAAATCAAATAAAATTCAAGTTTTTTTTTTTCTTTTCCTTCTAACAGGTCAATAAGTACTCATATATTTGAAGCAAGATCTAGTTTTTTAAATAGCATTTATAAGATGACAGGTTTTATTTGTAGGAATTTCTATATTATTTCACTTTTGCTGAAGGCAGCATACAAAAAGATTGGCAAAAGATGACTAATTACTTGTGTCACAAGCCACTGTGTATTAATGCAACTATTAACTGAAACATTTTTAACACCTGGTAAACAACAATTTCCTAATAATTCAATCCAGATTGTGGTGATAGCTTATAAAACACTCAGATGTAGCTAACAGATGACAAGGTTTCTTCACTGACAATGCTTTGCATTTTCAGAGTGTGGATTGCTTTGTTCATTATTGAGTAGAAATAGTTTCCCTGCATACTTTCAATAGCAGGACTAGGATGTTCAAAAATGGACAAAAATATTCATCTGAAGCTCACAAAACCTTCCCATGAGTATTTCTGTAAGTGCTATACAGTGAAATATTTTCTGCCAATCTCTGTTTTTAAACTTTATATCATTATATTGCTTGTCTGCAGCCAACACACATAATCCTCGATATATAATGAGATGTGTTTCTTAAGGACCACAATAAAAATTTACATTTTTTGAGCAAACAATTTTTTTCCACACGTGAAAATGCTTAAACAAAAATGTAATGGATCCAGAAAGTTTCCTTTAGGCCACAGAAAATTACTTTAATCTGTGAATGTAATTTGCACCATCAGAAGACAAAACATCTAAGTCAATAGCACAGTTAGTGTAAAATAGGGTTTCTTATTTGTTCTGCTCTAATGATGCTTGTCTCTGTCCTGCAAGGAAAAATTAGCGTCTCTCTCTTTGCTCAAAGAGATGGTTGACTGAACAAAGGTGTTTATTGGTAGAACATTCATTCAACAATACCTTCAGCTAGCCATCCTACATCCCTCATGAAAGGTTAGTCTGAAAGTAATACTGTGCCAAAGCACAAATGTCATTCTGTTTTACCAATATGACCTGAAGTGTTTCACAGGGGTAGTTGTGGGAAAGGAGATGCACATTCAAAAATATGCTAAAAATTAAGAGTTCAATAATGCCATACCTGTTTTTACAGTATCATACAGTTTGAAAAGTTCCCATGATGAATGCAATTGAGGCCAGATGTCCTTCAGGGCTGTTGTGATAAATATGAGCTCATCTGGGTTGGTGTCAAAGAAGGAATAATCACAGAGTGTCTGGTTAGTCTGGTTATCGAAAACTGTAACAGACAGTCTCAAGCATTTCAGAATCCAGCCCAAATAAACTGCCACTATTTTTTCATGTTTACAATATGCATTGACCAAGCAGAAGGTAGAATGAGGTCTTTAATTTATTATATTTGTTCAGACTAATTATTTATTTCCATCTCATTTTGCTAAAAAATGTATGTTTAGGTAGCACTACAGCTTTAAAACTTCCTACTGTCACATAATAAGATTACAGGTTGATTAATTTTCTATTATAAACACAATCAGAAGAAACAAAAAAAAAGAAAACAAAAAAAAAATCACAATAAACCAACATAGAAATGATAGCAGTCCCTATGCTTTTCTTCCACTTATGGGATTTCTACCCCACTCAGCTATGCTAAATGCTGAACCAACTGATTGTGTAGCTGAGAGAGGAGCTAGAATGGTGGGGAAATGTGGCTTTGAAGAAGGGAAGAAATAATCTCTTGGAGTCAAGTTAAGGAGGTGTTTTACCACAGATGTTCCTATAGGGAGATCTCTAACTCAAAGGGCAGTTCCATCGGATGGCAGCTACATGCAATATTTCAGCTGAGATATTTCTTCCGTCTGAAAAATGAACATGGGGGTAAAAGAATGGGAGGAAAAACAATTTCCTATAACTCTTTGTTCTATTCATGGTCACTTTTAGTCAAGATGTTTATTCTCATTAATTGTATTAAACAAGTAGTATTCAGTTTTCTTTTGTCCAAGAAATGGAGTTTACAGTATAAGACAAACAGGCAACCAAATAGGAGGACTTAATACAAGTAAAACTTGTTGAAATGAGTGAACTACTCTTTTGTAGATCCTACTCAAAAAAGTACATGCATCTGTGATTCCAGTTAAGCTAATAGTACTGTCCCTAACTGAGATTGAAATAGTACTAAGTACTACAGTTTTTGTTATCACAGATTCTTAAGGGTTGGAAGGGACCTCGAAAGATCATTTAGTCCAACTAAATCAAAGCAGGACCACCTAGAGTAGGTCACACAGGACGTCAACCAGGTGAGTTTTGAATGTCCCCAGACAAGGAGACTCAACAACCCATCTGGGCAGCCTGTTGCAGTGCTCCATCACCCTCACAGTGAAGAAATTTTTCCTTGTATTTCTTTGGAACATCTTATGTTGTACTTGTACTCATTGTCCCTTGTCCTATCATTGGACATCACTGAGAAGAGCCTGGTTCCATCCTCCTGACATCCGCCCTTTACAAATTTGTAAACATTAATGAGGTCACCCCTCAATCTATCTTCTCCAAGATGAAGAGCCCCAGCTCCCTCAACCTTTCATCATAAGGGAGATGCTCCACTCCATCATCTTTGTGGCCCTGTGCTAAACTCTCTCCAGCATCTCCTTGTCCTTCATAAACCGAGGGGCCCAGAACTGAACACAATATTCCAGATGTGGTCTCACGAGGGAAGAGTAGAAGGGCAGGAGAACCTCTCTCGAACTACTAACCACAGTCCTTCTAATACACCCCAGGAAACCATTGGCCTTCTTGGCCACAAGGGCATATTGTTGGCTCATGCTCATCCTACTGTCTACCAAGACCCCCAGGTCCCTTTCCCCTGCACTACTCTAAGAGTTCATTCCCCAATCTGTACTGGTACATGGGGTGATTCTTTCCCAGATGCAAGACTCTACACTTGTCCTTGTTGAATTTCATTAGAGTTCTCCCTGCCCAATCCTCCAGCCTGTCCAGGTCTTGTTGAATGGCAGCACAGCCTTCTGATGTGTCAGCCAATCCCCTCACTTTAGTATCATCAGCAAACTTACTGACAGTTCCCTCTGTTCCCTCATCAAGGTCATTAATGAACAGATTGAATAGCACCCAGACCCCTGAGGGACTCTGCTAGATACAGGCCTCCAACTAGACCCTGCCCCATTGATCACTATGGTCTGCCTTCTTCCCTTCAACCAGTTAACAATCCACTTCATTACCTGATCATCCAGCCCACACCTTCTCAGTTTTTCTGTGAGGATGCTGAGAGAGACAATGTCAAATACTTTACTGAAATCAAGATAAACCACATCCACTGCACTACCACCATCTACCCATCTGCTTACATCTTCATGAAAGGCTATCGGTTTGGTCAAATGTGACTTCCCCTTGGTAAAGCCATGTTGACTGCTCCTAATGACCCTCTTGTCCTTTAAATGCCTGGAGAGATATAATTTATAATTACATGCTATTAATGTTATAATTACAAAGGAGCTTCCGAACAGCAGACAACACTGTAAGGTTCACACATACTAAACAAAGTGTACCAAGGGAGACACTAGACACTAAAGTCTTTGCTAAAGTGACACTGCTCATAGCTCATGAAAAGTGATCTCACATGACGGGATAAACCAAAGGTATCTGCAAAGTCTTTACACATGTAAAATATTTTAGTCTCAACTAGAGCACTCTGGAGTTTTACTTCAGCAGACAGGAGCATTGAGCCTAACACCTTGGCCGGGATTTACAAAAGAAAGAGAAAGCTTTTTCCACTTAAAGTTCCTATCAGTTGCACTGGCAGTAAATTCCTCATCATGAAGAGAGTCTTATAGTCCTGCATAATAAATCTTTTACAAAGTTTAATCTCCATCATGACAACCATTCATAGACAAGGACTGACCTGACAGTCTTTAAAGAAATCAAAGGTATATATTGTAAAATCAAGCTACCTCAAACAAACTAAAACTAATAATAATTCTCTATGACTTATCTCTTCTTCTGAAAACACAGAAATGATTGTCTGCTAGGTCTTTTTGGTATTGTCAAATTACATTTCTCATTCATCTTTACAGTGAACTAGAGCAAAATGTCAAGTTTCTTTTTCAGTGGTTTGACCATTTCTGAGCAACTGTATACTTTCTTCATTTGCACCTTAGCTTTAAAGATGAAAATGCAAGGGTTTCCTAATGAAGAAATTAGTTAAGGGACTAACACATGCATCCTATAATGTTTCCTCTGCAGCATCTACAGTTCAAGTACGCTGTTTAAAAGCTCTCAGTTTTGTGTATTGCTGCTCCTAATGCAAGTATTTACTGAGTTAGAAAACAAGAAAAGTCGTAAGTATAACCACCTCCCTTCCAATTTTCTTATTCATTATAAGGTTACGGAAAGAGAGTTGAAACTCTTATCTTCTCCACCATGCATGTTATGATCTGCAAAGTGTGATCTTCCCAGTAAAGGACTGAGAACCAATTCATAGTATCAGCATAAGAAAATGGGACTTGCAGGAGGAACTAGTCAATAGACAATTAAAATTCCCTTATGTTCCCTTTACCACTACATAAATCTTCATTCCTTTTTTGATAATATAGTATTGATCCAAGAAAGTCCAATGCCTTGTATGAATATTAGCACCTCACTAATATCTTTTAGTTACTTCCTTTGAAGTTACATGGATTGCCCCTATGGCTGGAAATTATATCAGTTTCCAAAGAAGCAGTCACGTGACTATGCATTAATCAAGCACCTCTTTAGTGATTCCTAAAATACTAGGTCAGCATCCAGCTGTCACCTACCAATTTTTTTTATGGTTGTTTTCCAGCCCAATGACTGAAATTTTAATTATGGAGCATAAGTGACTCAGAAGGCCATGAAGTAAGAAAGTTAGAATGCAGAGTTAAAAATCATAATTCATATTCTCTGTTTCAGATTGTCCGTTCTCCTATTTGTGAGGCCTCCTAATAAATGGTGATTATTCAATACCTTTGTAAATGTGAAGTATAAAAAAATCAAGTATTTTTTAAAAATAAAAATAGTACTAAATACTCCTAAGTACTCATCACTTCCTCATCCCACTCTAATTCCTGTAATCATCAGACTAAAACATACTTGAAAGGTAACAACTTTGGGACCTCAGTACTTGAAGTGTGTTTCTAAGTACTCTCTGCATTAAATACATCATCTTTACTGGACCAACAATTCAGTTGTATCTGTGATCAAATAAGCAACTTTTGAACAGCATCTGTTTGCCTGGAATGGGAATATTTATACTAGTCTTTTCATTGCAGTTATTTCTGCTATCACTGTTTTGCACAAACTTAATATGCAATGCAAACATTTGGTAGTCTGTTACTCCTGGATTGTTGCTCGCAGTGTCATTCCTGATGTGAGAGTGCAGAATACTAAGGGACACAGAAATAAAGAAACATGAACACAATGTAGTCAAGACTACTTTGCAAGGAAGTATGATGAAAGTGTTTTTCAGAGGTCTTAGAAACAGATATACCCTATACAGTACAGTTGACTTGTGAATTTGAGCCCTTCCACATGTGCTGGGCAGCTGGCACATGTGTCACTCTGTGTCTGCTCAGAATTACTGTGCTGGGGAAACATACGCTGTGAGAAGGGAGAAAAACATAAGCAGAACTCTCTCAAGAAACACAACCATCACTGCTTAAACTTAACGTTACTAGGGAACCATAATAAGATGACATTAAGTAGTCATTGACTCATTTCCCAATGAGCAATGGAAAGTGGAAGGGTTACCATATGCCATTAATTTAAATTATATTAAAAGGGCTCTCATAAGAATGAGAAATGACTACCACAAATAATTTGTACGTATATTAACTCAGGTTATTTTTGAATCTTCAGATTGTTGCAAACAAGAGGAAAAAATATTTTAGAAATTCTCTTTTGTTACCAAAATGTTATTTTCTTCAATTGGACTCTAAGAGCAAAGGAGACACCATTTGTTGTCACCCAAGTAGGTAATTAAAGGCTTGAGATCGTAAATATCAATATGTCAATAATTAATGGAACTAATATAGACTTTGATTTACGTATATGTGGACCAGATTCTTGGCTGGCGTAATAATCAGCGTATCTCGATCCAAGTCAGTGCTATTGAGCTGCATCGATTTATAGCAGTAGGAGACTGAGACAGTGCAGACAATAGCTATTTTTAGATTATATTCTTTGGAAGAAACCATTATGATTAGGCCTAATTCTGCACTCCTTACTCAGATGCACAGTTCTAGCGGGATTCAGGGTGAGAAGGGAAAAATGCAGCCCATATTCTGAAGGTTGTATCTGAGAGTTGAACATAAATTCTGTTGCAGCTTAATAGTGATCACATTTGAGCTACATATGCACACAACCAAAATACCATAGAAGATAGATTAAATTTTAAAAACAATGGTGCATAAAACACAAGCAGATCTGAGCAGAAAAGATAAGAAATCAATCCAAGGCATAGATGCTAACATTGTCATCCCTCTTACTCGACAGCTGCTTCTCTGAGGATCTGTCATACGGAAAATATGTGAATGCAAAGAAACATCTGTTAATCTATCTTTGCTCCCACCCAGCTCCTTAAAAGCAAAAACTGTAGGCTTGTTACTATTTTCAATAGTGCCCAGACACTTGTTCTCTGCATTGTAGTATGGCAATGGTGATGGCGTGGGGCTGCCTGCCTGCTTGGGGCCACAATGGCAGTGCATTGCAGTCATCTCAGGCATGTCGGGTAATACAAAGACAAGGTCTTAAAGTAGCATGTAATCCTAAAAAGTGTCATTCCAGAGGATTTCAATTTAGGAATACTTAGCATGAGGAGAACTAAATTCACACATAGTTTAGTTTGCAGCATGCTCTAGCTAGGGAGATAATTACTAGTTCAGCTGCTTCTGTTACCTCTTTTCATCTTATTAGACAGCCCTTTCCCTGATCTTTTGGACATTGACAACACATGGCATTCATATCTGCCAGAGACACTGACAAATTATTCCTGGCATTCATTACTTTGTTTCTTTACTTGAGGAACTGGGAGAGTGTCAGCAAACTAGGTGCAACTAGGGAAAATACAAGGAGGCTCCTTTTTCAGATAGAAAAGAGAAATGAAAGAGTTCAAATGCTTGTTTCTGTTGGCTTTAGCAATAGCCAGGCAGTTTCACAAACTTAATAAAATGTGCTCCTTTCTCCTTAATGCCTATGAAGTACATATCCAAGTACAGAAACAGTAATCTCACACCAGACTGAGAATGCAATGTAAAAAGTATGATGGTTCAACTGAGCATTATTTTTCTACTGACAGACAAGGTGTGTCATTTCAAAATCTAATACAAAATATATTCTCATTTGTTTCATTTTGGTCTGTTTTTTTTCTTTCTCTGTCTGTAAACATAGCAGTAGGCAAGTTTAATGACATCAGGAAATTTTAATTTTCAACCTGAAGATGAGATGGCCATCTCAGTTGCTATCATGATCTGTCTCAAACTGACATGTTTATTCTTGTGCATTTATACTGTGGCAGAAAATACCATGAAGGAGCTGAGTTATAAACATTAGTTTTCATTGAATATGACACTGCAAATAAACACGCCAACACACTATAACTTTGTCATCCTCTCAATGCTGCGCTGATACCCCTGCTGCCAATAAGTCCATAGAATGGTATGGGCATCAGACAGGAATACAGGAAAATGACCCATGAATATTGGCTAAAAATAACAGAATTTAAATGTGAAACCACAGCACTGTGAAAAACAATGAAAAAGCTCTTGAAAAACAAAAAAAAATTATGTTCACTGCAAAAATTATCTTTCAACCAGCAGTCATGCCCTTATTTAAATAATAGGCCATATAGAAAGAGGAAAAGATAATCAAACAACACGTCTATTATCATCCTCAGATTGGTCAGTAGAAGTCTTCATAGTGCTACTCCCACTGTAAAAATGGGTGTAGAGGCAAATCTTGTACAGTGACGAGGGTGGAAAAATCATAACAAATCTCTGTGTAAGTGCCTTTTGTTTTTACTGCTTTGGATGTGCATTTTGCAAAGCTGTAAAAGCATGGAAAATCCTACCAAATAAGCAAATGCTCTTCTTTAACCCTTTGGCACAGGGCAAGGAGTGTCTGGAAATCTTGACTTTTAGTGTCAAGGCTATCAAAACAAAACAACAAAAAAAAAAAACCCATGATCAACTCACAGCTCTCAAAGTCTGGCAAGAAAAATCAAGAATGTAAAAGCTGCAAAAATAAGGCTTGCTAGACAAAAAGTAAAGCACTAGAAATTATTAGGTCTTTCAACTTTTGAACAAAGAAAGTTTGTGTTTTTTAACAGATTCACTGTTTCTGCTTTCTAAAAGTGGCATTTAAAGCAAAAAATTAATTCACCTGATCAATAACAAAAATAGCAGTAAAATAGTCTTCAAAAGCTGTTGTCTTATTGTCGTGTTGTCTCATTCTAGTAAAAAAATGTGTTCCAATTAAAGTGACTTGACATGATTCTAATTATTATAAGGTAATTTCATTTTTCTCCAGCTTGAAACCTCGAGATTTAAGTGTCTTAGTCACTATATTTTCAGGACAATAAAAGACAGAAGTAATCTGTATTTTGACATTAAGTTATGAATAAATAGAAAATTAGCTGGTGAACTCCTTTTAGCTCTGGCATAGAATCATTATAATGGTCCAGTTTCTCAAGTGAAATCAATATAATTATGTCAAATAAAACTAGCAGACATCTTTTTGCAATACTGAATAGTCATGCATTTATAATGTGACTAAATACAGATATATATTTTTACATATGCGTGTATATACACACAAGTGTGTAGACCATCTCCTGGATTTTACCAAGATATTTTGCATGTCTTGTATTGTCCATCCTCCTGTATTCTGCTGGTCCCTGTGATTCTCATTCTAGGAATGTATCTCTTTGTCTCCCTTAGGCTGATGAGTTTTAATTCCAAATTATCAGGGCTGCTGGATATGTGACATTCAAAACAGCAAGTACCCAGTGTTTGAGTGGTTTAAGTTGCACTTCTAAACTTGGTTGTGTCCCTAACTTGATGGCTCTGACTATGCATGTGCTACCTGCCCTCTTTGCCTTTATTTGGAACACTACAGTACAAAATGCAGCAAAAGGGGCTGACTTCATTAAACAGATCAACCATCCAGAAGGACAGTTGCTAGAAGAAGAGTGAAACATAGCTCAGACACCCTGCTGCCGCACTGCTGCACTTATTTCTGAGCTAGCACACATCTTATGCCTTAGTCCTCAATTCCGATCTCCAGCTGCAGCCTATGATGAAGGAGGGTATACCCACTGCCCTTCAAACCAAACTGATCTCTTTCTGGGAGTTTCCAGTGTGCTTAGAAAACCTCCATCAGGTGAAGTCCCTCAGGAAATGACTGTGCTGGAGGACCTCTCTATCTATCCCTGCATTGCTGATGGACAGTGGGCAGTGAAATAAGCAGATAGCGGCATCCACGGGCCCCACAGTGGCTCTTGGTAGACCAGAGTGTATTTAGTGGCTCCCAAAGCCAGGCTGGCCAGTGAGCAAAGTGTCTTGAAAGTGTCTAGATGCATCTTCAGCATTAAATCAAGCAGTTCAAAATAACGACTGCAGTTCACTGCTTTTAAAGTGAGGATAATAGACAAATAATTACTTGAAGCAGCTGTTACGAAGATTAACATGTGGAAGTTTGAGAGGACCTCAGACATCAGACATCTTTTATATAAGAATGCTGAAGTATAATTTCTAATGCTCATGGCAAGAATAATCTTGTAGTTTATTCCTCTTTCAATGCTTTTTCTGTCCAGTGGGACAAAAAAAAATAAAAAATTGGCCATACCACTAGAGCTTCTTCCTTTTTCCCAGGCAGAAGAGTAGCAGTCTTTAGTTCTGTGTTTTGTGTGTGTGTCACTAAAAAAAGAAGAGAATAGTTACAGGAACTGAGACTACAAGATCTGCAGGTGTGTGTCCCACGATCACAGGCAGAACAGCTGGAAGTTCAGGAAATTGCTGGTTTCAACTCTGAAGAGGTTGTATAATAAATTCAAACTAAAATTAAACTGTCTTGCCCCCTGGGAAAAATTAAAAGCATTTGTTAAACCTGCAAATCAACAAATTGCATATTTTACCTGGACTGGGTTTGAGATATGTGACCCTTCAATTTACATTTCCATTAAACAACATACAACTACTGTGCACTGTTTTGTTCTTTCACCATTCTGTATTGACTACTGCCAGTTGCTGTAGAAAACAAAAGACTAAGAGGCACAACGTTCTTAAAAGTTCAGGTATAACCTTATAAAGTATTTCCAGTCCTGCAACTAAACTAGGAACTTGACAGCGTCAGGAAAGACAAAGCTGGAATGCAGTTGAGGCTTGCAAGTGATGTCATGTGAAATTCAAAGAGTTTCTATAACTATATGAGTCAAAAAAGGCTGAACAAGGAAAACGTGAGCCCGTTGCTGAATGATGCAAATATTTAGTGAAAGCATAAATAGAGGAGACTGACATACTCATTTTCTTTGCCTCAGTCTTCAGCTGCGAAGTCTCCCAGGTCTCTATACTTACTGAAAGGCTTCAAGAAAGAATCAGCTGAAGACAAGGATCCAGTCATGGAGTACTTGGGAGCACTTTACTCACACAAGTCTTTGGGACCAGATGGACTGCATCAAGAGTCTGAAGACAAATGGCTGATTCCCTTACAAGGAATCATCATCTTTGAAAGGTTATGGAATCAGTATTACAGGATGGGCAGCCTCACTTTGATTCCTTGTAAAATGATTAAGCAATTCCTGTTTTGGTAAATTCCTGGGCCTAAAAGGAGAAGAATCATAGAATTGTTGTGGTTGCAAAAGACCTTTAAGATCATCAAGTCCAACCACTAACCTCACACTCCTAAACCTGTCACTAAACTAAACTAAACCATTTTCCACAGCACTTCATCTGTGTGTATTTTGAATATCTCTATGGGTGGTGATTTTACTATCTCCCTAGTCCTTAGTCAGAAAAAGACCTGGGGGAATATGTGCCAGCAGTGTGCTCAGTTGGCCAAGAAGAGCAGTGATATCAGGCTTGTATCAGCAATAGTGTGGCCAGAAGGACCAGGGAAGTTGTTGTCCCCTATACTCAGTACTGGTGAGGTTGTACCTTGAGTACTATGTGCAGTTTTATGCTGCTTACTACAAGAAATGCATGGAGGTGTTGGAGTGTGTCCAGAGATGGGCAGCAAAGCTGCTGAAGGGTCTAGAAAACAATAAGGAGCAGCTGAGGGAACTGGGATTGTTTAGACTGAAGAAGGCTGAAGGGAGACATGATCACTCTCTACAGCTACCTTAAGGATCTTGTGGTAAGCTGAGAGTGAATCTCTTCTCTGGAATAATGAATGATAGGACAAGGGGAAATGGCCTCAAGTTACACCAGGGGAGATTTAGATTGGGTATTAGGAAAAACTTCTTAATTGAGAAAGTTGTTAAACACTGCCACAGGCTGCAAAGGAAGATGGTTGAGTCACCATCCCTGGAGATATTTAAAAGACATGTAGATGAGGTGCTGAGGGGCATGGCTTAGTGATGGGCTTGGTAGTGTGATGTTAGTGGTTGGACTCAATTATATTAAAGGTATTTTCCAGCCACAATGGTTTTATGATTCTAGAGGCAGTAGTCCTTCACTATTTCAAGTTCTTTATCCCATGCTTCATATCACCACTTTCTCAGCCTGCCCCTGCCCTTATCCCCTCCTCAACCTGTCCCAGTTTTCCCTTTTCCCCATTTCATCTTTTCCTCTTTTGCCTTCTTTTTCTCTCATCCAAACCCACCTCTTGTCTGTTCCCTAACCAATGCCTCTCCTTTCCACTCCTCCCCTCCCAGCCATGCTCTCCCTGAACCATCTGTGTCTCCCTCTTCTTTCTCTAAGTTTCTGAGCTGCAACCAGGAGAGTGTTGAAAGCATAAGACAGGGTAGGCCGTGGGTTTACCCTCGCTTGCCCTAGGAGGAGAAACAAATTGTCCCAGGGACACAGAGACATTGCAGCTTCAGACTGGCCCGTGCTTGATGTACATGGAGTCTTCATAGATGCCAGTGCTGACCCTGAAAAATGTGGAAATGGTTTTTCTGGAAGACTAACAAATTAATGTTGTGTTGGTTTTCACAAGGACAGCAATAATCACTCATTTTGGATCTCACTTTTAATGCTTGCCAGATAAAACAAAGCTTAGACACAGCAGAGATACTTAGTGAAAAGTCTTTATAACATTTTATTATCACTATGAAAATACTGATATATCCCTGACTTCTTTCTGAGCAACTTTAACTTGAAACGGGAAAAGAAACTTAACATTTCCTCAGCCAAGGTGCAACTTAATCAGTCTGAGCAGTTACAGTCCATGGCAACTGAAATGAATGGTAGCAATAGAAAAAGGAAAACAAACATAACTTCTGCTACAATTTCTACTTCTTCCTAATCTAAAGATATAGTCCATTCAGCTGCCTCTGTATGTAATGCTTCTCTTTACAGAAAGCAAATAGAGACAGAAACCATCTCTTCTTCCCTAGCACAGGGTAACACAGAGTGATTCAGTAGTGCAGCACAAAGACAATTGGTAATTCTTAAAAATCAATCAAGCAGGTGAACCTAAGTATCAAACAATGTATGCACATGTAGCAAAGTGATATCTGGGAGCAAAGAGACACAGTCAAGTTCTTCCTCTACTTATTGAATTTCAAAGTAATGGAAACTGCACTGTTGTCCCAGATCTAGACTCTCTTTATATGCTTATCCAATTTAATCCCAGAAACAGTTGTGCTAATTAAGGATATCCAGTGATTTGATCATATTCTACCAGCTTCTGAAGAGGAGTCTTTTAACACAACTCCAAGAAAAATTTAAAGTTTTTATCAAGAGTTGAGATTTGTTCATTTAGTGTTAATGAAACACAAAATATGCCAGCTGCCAAACTTGCCAGTCTAGGCAGGTTTCCAGATTAAACTGCTTTAATATACTATTTTCTTTCTTCTTTAGTGGTGATATGAAACAAAAATAACATTGGGAATTTTGTTTTGCTTTGCTTATTTTTTATGAGCATCTGTAGAGGCTTTGTTTTTAATGTTCTTGCTTAATATGATATTCTCCAGAAGATCCAGAAGTAACATAGCCAAAGATAGTTTCAATTAGCCAATATAGAGTACGCAGGAAAACACAGTATTTTGAATATTTTTCCCTCCTTCTATATTTTGCATCTGTAATCAAGCTCATCTGCAAATAATGACACTTAGACATCCTATTACTTGATTGTGCCTTTAATTCAGGAAGTGAGATAAATAAGTGGTATCAGCTGGGCCAGCAATTAACTATGCATTGAACTGCAGTTTCAAAAATAGAGCCCAAGTCAACTCTCTTGAAAAGATTGGTCCTAGAATATTGTGTGCATTTGTATATGTATTGTTAAAATACATACAGCCATTGAACATTTCCTAATGTGCTCAGGATAATATGAAGTGAACACGTGTTTCTCAGTATGAGAGGGTATTCAAAAAGATAGCAACGGATGCAGGGGTTTGCAAGGTGGGTGACCATCCTACATCTTCAGGTCTCTGGTCATATCTACATGACAGACTCTGGTGCTGTGCATGGACAAACAGGCTTGCCAAAAGCAGTATTGCTACAGTGCCAGGGTTCCCCCATGGTAGTGTGCAGTGCGAAGCACCCTTAGTGCTTCTGGCTGGATCTGGTTTGTTCAGCACTAACTGGAGCAGGTAAGCCAAGAAATCCTTTGCATTAACCACATTAGCAACATAAAGGCAGCCAAAGTACAATGAATTCTGTGAAAGAACTGGACAAAAGAGTCATTGTGAATAAAGTATCAAAGGCTTCAGCTGTATTTTTCAGTTAGTGAATCATTGGCAAGTATCTCTTTAATTTTGAGCATTCGACATAGCTAATTGTCCCATAATTTATGCAAATCTATTTCCATCATATACACAGAATACTGGCTATTAGTTATTTATGAGTAGCAGTCAGCTAGCTCTGGGTCATTACAGAACTGTTCAAGAAGGAGAAAACAAACAGTTTAGGAATAATGAGCAATAAATATTCTTTCTTTCCACACAGTACTATCTCTGTTTCTAGGTGAATCCATACTGAATGTCACCATACACTGTAGAGATATTAACAAAAATCCATTTTTAAATGTATATAAATAACAAACAGGAAAGGTTTCTATCTAACAGTTATCAAAATGCAAAGAATTGTGACTTATTCTGAGTCAGATACTCTAGACTGGCATAAAATCGACATCATTCAAGTGCCAACAGTGGGATCACTGAATTTTCATTGATTTATACCAGATGTAAGTCTGGACTTTTTTTTTCCATTGTTTAACCAGCTTCACTGCAGATGATTCGAAAGTCAGGGACACCATAGTAGCAGGCAGTTGGAGAGGTGAGATGCAAAGGGATTAAGGCATGAATAGGTTATTGGCAGAGGAAAGTGAAGCCAGATTCTGGCAATGTTAACGTGGTTGTGACACGTGAACCTAGAGATGATGGAGATAAAGGGCAGAAAAGAAAGTCTAGGCTTAGGGATGCCTCCAATTCTGCAGTAACTTGAAATTAACTTTTGAGAGATGAAAACAAAATTAACAAAACTTAAATTTACCTGAGGAAAAGATTGGAGAAACAGAAAGATTTGCCAACAGGTTTCACCAAAAGCAGATTTTTATTTTTTTTTTTAAATCACCAATTAACACTGTGATTGCTTTTATCCTGCTGTCTGGCCTCATCATCACGATAACCAACAAGCTGTTTTTCTAAGGATACTAGCCTGGACACATGAAGCCCTTTTACTAGATTGTCCAGCTCAGAGAAACAATGCAATGAGAAGAAACAAACTTTCCTGAACTTAAAACGAAAAAGATAGTATCTACTAATATGAGCCAGTGGCAGATCCAAAGGACCACAACACTTGCTTCTAGCCACCACCTCTGCCATAATACTGCCTACATACAAGCGTGCACCAGCATGTACATACACACATGTTTTCTCTTCACCATCAGAGAAACCTCAAACAAAGAAAGAGGCTAGGTTTGATTTGTAAAATGCTTTAAACCACAACACTACAGAAACATATGGGAAATAAGAAAAAGCAGAAATTTCGGAAGAATAACCACTTCAAACCCAGTTGCCCATGTGCAGAAAAACAAGCTCAGGAACCCACTGTTTAATAAATTGATACTAGCTATATATAAAAGTTGACTGTCTGAACTAAATACAACCTACAGCAGTGCTAGTGGGAAGTAATTTACATTGACAGCTTTTCAAAACAGCTAGTTTTCCCTGATAAAAAATAAAAGTCTCAAGGATACACCACAGCTGTTTTTAAACCCACCTAGCAAGTTTCCAGAGGAGGAAAAGAAATAAGAACAGATAAAGATTACTGTAGAAAGGGAAAGACATGGTCCAAAAGAGCCCCTTTTTTTGGTGTCCGTTCCTGTGACTGGATATTCCATGCTAAAGGAAAAAAATACACAGAATGGGGCAGACATACAGTCTACTACCACAGATTAGGAGAACTGTTGGAGGTTGTGCATGTTCTGGTCTTTGATGAATAGTAAAACAGAGAGCAAGAGAAAATCAGTATAGAATGAGTGACAGAAACACTCAGAAATAAAACCAATAGCCAGTCCAGCTTGGAACAGAGAAGGAATATTAAATATGTTAAATGAAAAATTGTCACTTTGCACATCCTGAAGGGGCAAAACTCAGGGTATACTTCAAATAAACCAGGCACAAATACATCCCTGATACAGCCTGTAGTCAGATAGGAATGGCTTTTCTCACAGGAGTGGCAAGATCTTGATCTTCTGGACTCTCCATATTCTTCATGACTTTACATCAGTTAAACCGCATGATAAACCTCTTTGCAAAGATATAGGGCTAAAGGCCAGCCAAGGCTCATGGAAGGGTGTGTCATTCCTCTCCTAATTACTTCAAGCAGAAGGAACCTGATCAAAGAAGTGCTGACATTCAATCAAAAGTCAGACAATATGCTCATGAGTAATAAGCACCGTCACATTGTTAGGACGTGCCAAGACTTCCACTGAAGTGCATACTGGAAAAGTGGTAGGAAGGCCAGGAAGGCAATTGCACAACATGCATGACAGAGGCTCAACAAAAATAAATAGCTCTCCATCCAGAAAATAACCTTTCCTCATGCCCCTGTGCAACTGTGGAGAGGATAGACAAAGCACCATTCACATTAAATCTGTTTCACTTCATATAGTAGCTGAATGCAGGATACCCAACTGGGTGCAAAACCTGTAGATGCCATGCAGTTATCCATTAGCTGCATAACAAAAACTTTGTCCAGCCAGATGAAACCAATTCAGTATGCAATACGAGAGATCTAAAGGACAAGGAAAAGGTTGGCAAAAAAGCACAAGTCATTTTTCCAGCCTGCCAGTTCAAACCATTGGAAAACTGTCTTACCTCACTGGGGTGGAGCAAAGACAGGTCTCCAGGTCTTCACCATCTGGAGCCTGTCCTGCTTTTTAGGTAACAAGATAAAAAAGCTTCATTGACAAGAGGAATGCAAAACTTTCTCTCTGATTCTTTCCCCAAAGAGGCATAGCACTCAGGCTGAGACATAAAGGCAAAGCTTACGGGACATTATGGGAAAAACACCAGAGGCCATATTTCCCTGGAACTAAGGAGTCTAAGGAAAAAATTCAAGAGCTGAACATGTCCAGTCCCACTCAAACATATTCATTGCACAATGTATGCGCCATGGTATGACATCTTCAATAAGGTAAATTCTAAAAAACATACTATTACCTTTCTCTCATACATTCCTTTGTCATTAAATTAAAAAACATCTTCCAGGATTCATAATGCTTCTTAAAGACCAGATCCCATAGACCTTTAATGAATTATACTATTTGCATATATAAAAATACTCTCCTGTGAAGACATATCCATGTCCATGGACAGGTCCATGTAGCTACTATCTAAGCCAGAGTCTTAATTTAATACTAAAAATAGATAGTAGTTGCATGGACCTGACACAGAAATGTCTGCTTTCTGTGGCCCGGAAGCACGAGGCTCTCAGGCAAGATGACCAGGACAGGGAGTGTCTCACTGCCCTAAACCTCTTTGAACCATGTGGAGAGCTGAGAGCTGAGAGGCCATGCTAAAGGACTTGTTCACATCCAAGATGCCTGATATATCACCTGCATGCCCATGTATGCCATTATAACCTTTTTCTTACAAAAAAACAAGTTATTGTTGCCTGGCTCTGGCTATTGAATTGGAAGCATAGCTGAGGCACAATTTAGTGTCACCAGCTCACTGCTACAGTGCCAGAAATGAAGAGAAAAGAAGCTACAAGAGCAGATGCATAGGAGAAGAAGCTTGACAAGGAATGCCTGTGATTTTGTGCTTCCTCTCCAGAAAACGGAAGTATATGCTTCTCATGGCTTCTTTTTATAAAGTACACTCAGATAAGGTTGGAGTTTGCTAATCAGTACATATCCTTATTATAAGCTCTTCCATCTCTCTGTCTGGCAAAATAATCAAGAAAAGGTCATGTTTTCAGTGCCTCCAGTTTGAAGTACAAGTCAAAGTACAAGACATTGCTCGTAATTTTTTTACAATCCTGTATTATTTTACTGCTCTCAGACACCAGCTACATTATGCAGCATGCACAACATATTGCTTTCCTCTGGTCCAATGAAATACGTCTCTACTCAAATTTTTAAGCTGATGTTAACAACTAAGGACATTCCTACAGTATCAAAGTAATTTGTATATGTAATGGACCTAAAAGGTCAATATTTTCAAGTATTCAAACACTTCTGAAGTTAGAGAAACCGTGTTTTATTGAAGTGAGAATTCATCACTTTAACCCAGACTAACAGGAGCTGTGAACACTCAGCAAGTCCTAAAACTAAGAACTTAAATTTGATGTGATCCTTTCACAATTATGCCTACAGATACGTGGAAGCAAATTTCAGATTGTGGCATTTCAGCAAAGAGATAGGAAGAAAATAGTAGGAAGAAAATATATTTTGAATTAGTACATCTAACATGAAGTGTTTGAGTTTTACTATGGGAACTTCTTAATGTTTTAAAAACATTATCCAATGGAAGAAAAGAGTGTTTAGAGAGACATGCATTGATTCAATTGAAAAATCAAAATATTTGGGGCAGTGTTCATCTCACTTAGCTCTGGAAATTTCCATTTACGTATCTAAATCTGACTAAGTCATTCTAGGCTCTTCTAAAGCCAATAGTGAGAAAGAAATTATTTCTGAGGAGATATTATTTTTGTCCTTTGTTGTTGTTACTCTTAGTTTTGCTCTAAAATAAGATAAGTGGATTTTGAAAGTGCTTAGTCTTCTGGGAGAACACAGCGTAGCAGCACTATACCTACTGTAGCTACACTGTGTACATTGTGAGCAAGAAAAGAGATTGATTGCTCTGCTGACAGTCAGAGTAGTGAGGTGGGGAGGCTTCTCTGGAGATCCTGTGGTTCAAATCTTTCTCAGAGGTTTGAGAGGTCACCTACATAAGGTTGCTCTAATAAATCTGTGAACCTTTAGGGACACTGATGCCTGGAGGCATCAGGCAGGACAATCAATACCTTACTGGCACTGATGTGCTTCACACACGACAAGACAGGAACAGCAATGGTGGAGTTACAAGGAAATTTCAACTGTCATAACAGTTCCCATTTCTTTGATCAGAAACACTCAACAACATTGAAAATTATGTTAGAAAAAAAAAAAAAGGTGGAGTAGGTTAGGGAGGAGACAGAAGAGGATGCATAAAAGTCAGAAGTCATCCCATGTAACAGCTTGGTAGGAAAATGTTTTCACACTTCAGCCCACTGAAACGAGACTGAAGCTCCACCCTGTGTAATGTCTATATTTTTACTGTAGATAATTGAAATGGAACGCACTAGCCTATACTTATCCTGCCTAATGAATGTTATCGTGTGGAAAAGGTAAATCAATAACAGCTGAGATCAAACATACCAACCTCCTTTTGAGTGTACAATGCCCTCATTTATATAAACCTTTACAACCTGACTGCCCTTCTCATTTAAATGCAGAGAGTGAAACATTGCCCAGTACAAAAGACCTTCTCTCTTAGGAATTCTCCATGCTGTTTGAACGGGTAGCCCAAATGAATTGCTGGAATGACCATTGAAAGGGCTACTCGTTAGCTATGACTGTCCTTGGGAATTAGCCAGATGTGAGGTAACGAGACCACAAAGTGCTGTTGGTATTGGCAGTAAAGCCAAGGTTCATCATAGTACCTCTTGTCTAGACTAGGGATGTAAAAGGAAACAGAAAACAATTCTTCGACTATATGCACTTGATGTTCCATCCTCTTTTTCTATAGAAAAATGTAAGACATTTGGAATTTTTCTTTTTTATTTTGGAAAGACAAATTTGGAAACCAGAGTGACTCATGCTGGAAAGTGTCTGACTGGCATGTGATAGCCAGCTAGCTCCAGAATGTTAAGGCTGTAGAAAGAGTTTGAGGAAGGCATTTGGATTGAGATCTTGTTGTAATTTAACTCTTAGTGTCCTCATAATTCATTTTGCTTTATTTATAAGCAAAATACCTAGTCTATCCATCTGCTTACAAGCAAGTTGATATATACCAAAAGATCCCACATACTCTGGGAATAGAAGTTTCACTTTTAGAAATGTCTTACTGGTCCATTCCCAAATGCATTGCACAAATATCCTTTCAGGTAATTCTGTAGCCCAGATACCCTGATTTAGATCAGACCCCATTTCCTGAGTCACTGGGCAGCTGCAAAACAATTGTTTTTCTCTGCATATCATTCTGGCACTGTGTTATCTCTCTCTGAATCAAGATCCACCAAGCCTTTACACAAAATTCCTTCTCTTTTCCAGCTGCTGCACTTTGTCCTCCAGACAGCTCAGGTTCCATTACAGAGGGACTGGCTGACCCAAAGCTATAGACTGGAGGAAAAATTTATAGTGTTTTCTCAGTATTTTCCCCAGAAGCTAAATCACACCTGTTTGGGGAAATTTTCTGTCCAGTGGCAGCTACTGCAAATTTAACAGAATCTCTCACGCTCTTTTGCTTCCTTTCCTTGGTAGGATTGGTAGGGTGATGACATTCTCCTCTTTCACTCTTCCCTCACTTCTTTTGGGAAGGGTAGACAATGAGTTTCTTCAGACACCACATCAATCCTATCTCCCAGGTCTCAGCACATGCCCACTGTCTCACTAGTAAAAAATCAAAAGGAAAAAGTCACCATCAATGCTCTAAGATATTTCAAGCATTCCTACTAATATAGACTATTGGGAGGGTAGAAGGGGAAACACACTACCCCCTTCTTTATCACCACCTGCTTATAGACTTCTTGTTTCCAAAAGTCTGTCTTGTTCATCACTTTTACTTACAGTGCATTTGTCCGTTGTGCTGACAAGCACAGAAGCTGATCTTTCATTATCTATTTAGCATTCCAAATAAAGCAGGACCTACAGAATGTTCCTCTAAAACCACCTACCACTGTGTGCATGCTCCAGATCATATGACACTGTGGTGAAATCTTACCACTCAACTTACACACAATCTCCTTAAGAAGGCTTATTTTACTCTTTTTTTCATCATTCTCACATTCCCATACTTAGTCCCCAAGTGCTACTATTCAGACATGAGTCTAGGAAGAGCTTTCTATGCTGGACACTTGTAATGTTGGAATCCTACCAAAGCATGTCGGCTACACGTCGGTTTCTTGGAACTCCCTGCTTTTCTGGTCTTTCATTGTCACACCTTCACAGAAGTGGCACTCTCATGTTCTATCCATGTCAGGCCCTCAAAGCTGGGGCAATGTTTTATGTTTACAGACATATGGAGCAAATACAGAGACTTCAAGGAGTGTCAGATACCAAACACTCCTGATGCAGAGAAACAGCTACATAGACATGGGCAAAATGGACATCTGCAACCTCTTTCACCACCTTCTAATGCTTCTATTGCTATCTGAGCTGACACTGAGTTTCTTAAGGAATCAAGGAATCCTCTCCTAGCTCACTCTTCTCTGCCAGCGTGTCTTCTAACTTTCAAACTGTAAAGCTTCTTTACAGCTCAATGCTCTTCCATGTCCAACCTCTCTTTTTATGTACTGTGAAAGACCATCTCTTTGACAGCTTCCAGGCCTTCTTGTCATGTAAACAAAAATTACATGAGGTGCTCTACAAGACTTTCCGTCACTAAAATGCTCACTCTCAGATTCAAATTTGTGCTGGATCATAATTAGCTCTTTGCAAATAGGCAAGGAAAATTATCCAGACTTAACTACATCTTGAAAAATCTGACATAAAGATTACCAGAAAAAGAGAAAGTACATGTGAGCTCTGACGTTTGACAAGGATATGCAGTATATCTCCTATGTGAAGCAGAATTGACAAGTCATCCATATCATCATGAAAATCTTTAAAAGCTGAAGTCCTCCCTCATGTGTCTTTTATGAAAAAGAATAGCAGAACAGACAGAGAAGTAGAAAAGCAATCTGTGTAGCTGCAGTAATGAAATCATAGTCTGGCTCCCAACCTGCATGTTAACAACTATGGTGCCAGACATTTTTATCCTTCACAATTGCTTGGTTTTCGCTTAGGGCTTTGTACATGATTGGATGTACTGACAGATTGTGCTTTGGCCTTATATTTCTAAGATACATTTAATTGCATTTATGTACATATTAAACATCCTACTCAAGGCCTGGTGTTGTATTTGATATACAATCTGTAGTTAAGAAGGGTTTTCTTTGGTTCACTCAACTAAGAAATGCAATCCTTATCTGGAAAACTTGTCCATCTTTCTAACTTCTCTGAAACTAGTCTACATCTCATACTTAGGAGTGTTCATGATGGGTTTTTTCTGTTTCATTTCTAATCCTTTCTGGACCAAGGCCAGAAAACTTATAGGAAAAGCTTCTCTCCAACAGCCTTAACATTATTGACACTTGATCACTTGTCAAGTGCATAAGTCAGGTCTGCATAATTAACTTTAATTCTCTCTATTACCTGCAGAAATGACAATAAAATAGCTCAATCATCCAGGATTCGTCCCTGACTGTTGTTAGGTCAGCTGAAGAAAAAAAAGAGTTGAAAACTTCTTGCAAAGCTGAAACAATGGCAAAACAAAGCTTTTGGTGTAATTTGTTTATTTACAGTTTAGGATTAATCTACATATTTTCCAAATGTATGTTGAATTTTAAAAGTAGTAAGCCTTAAGAAAAGACAGGGAAAAAAGTCATAATTACATCATTATAAAATAAGGCAATTCTTCTTCCATTTGACTTGAATGAAGTATGTTTTCAAAGAATATAACAATTGTATTTGGGACCAAGTCCTGTAGTCCACTGAGAAATTAGAAGTTTTTTTTATTGTGAGAATAATATATATTTTTTTTTTAAATTAAAATGACTTCCAGTTCATTTTCCTGTTTGGCTGTTAAGTAAAAAAAAAAAAAAATTTCTGGTGCTTGAAGGACTTCAAGATCAAGATACATGTAGCATCCACTTGATGGATACACCTGTAGAGCAACTGAGGGGCAACCTTATCAACACATATGAATACTTAAAGTACAGATGTTGAGAGAATGGAGTGACACTTTTTACTGTAGTGTCCAGTAATAGGACTAGGGGTGATGGACATAAGCTGGAACACAAAAAGGTCCATTTAAACTCAAGGAAAAGCAAGGATGACAGAATCCTGGCACAGGCTGCCCAGAAAGGTTGGAAACTCTCCTTCTCTGGAGGTTTTCAAGATCACCCTGACACCTGTGTGACCTNAAATGCAATCCTTATCTGGAAAACTTGTCCATCTTTCTAACTTCTCTGAAACTAGTCTACATCTCATACTTAGGAGTGTTCATGATGGGTTTTTTCTGTTTCATTTCTAATCCTTTCTGGACCAAGGCCAGAAAACTTATAGGAAAAGCTTCTCTCCAACAGCCTTAACATTATTGACACTTGATCACTTGTCAAGTGCATAAGTCAGGTCTGCATAATTAACTTTAATTCTCTCTATTACCTGCAGAAATGACAATAAAATAGCTCAATCATCCAGGATTCGTCCCTGACTGTTGTTAGGTCAGCTGAAGAAAAAAAAGAGTTGAAAACTTCTTGCAAAGCTGAAACAATGGCAAAACAAAGCTTTTGGTGTAATTTGTTTATTTACAGTTTAGGATTAATCTACATATTTTCCAAATGTATGTTGAATTTTAAAAGTAGTAAGCCTTAAGAAAAGACAGGGAAAAAAGTCATAATTACATCATTATAAAATAAGGCAATTCTTCTTCCATTTGACTTGAATGAAGTATGTTTTCAAAGAATATAACAATTGTATTTGGGACCAAGTCCTGTAGTCCACTGAGAAATTAGAAGTTTTTTTTATTGTGAGAATAATATATATTTTTTTTTTAAATTAAAATGACTTCCAGTTCATTTTCCTGTTTGGCTGTTAAGTAAAAAAAAAAAAAAATTTCTGGTGCTTGAAGGACTTCAAGATCAAGATACATGTACCATCCACTTGATGGATACACCTGTAGAGCAACTGAGGGGCAACCTTATCAACACATATGAATACTTAAAGTACAGATGTTGAGAGAATGGAGTGACACTTTTTACTGTAGTGTCCAGTAATAGGACTAGGGGTGATGGACATAAGCTGGAACACAAAAAGGTCCATTTAAACTCAAGGAAAAGCAAGGATGACAGAATCCTGGCACAGGCTGCCCAGAAAGGTTGGAAACTCTCCTTCTCTGGAGGTTTTCAAGATCACCCTGACACCTGTGTGACCTGATCTGGGTTAACCTGCTTCAGCAGAGTGTTGGACTTAATGGTCTCTAGAGGTGCCTTCAACCCTCTACCGTTTTGTGATTCTGTGATACATAGTGTTTTACATAGAAAACACTTCTTCCCTGAAATAGGAAGGACCTGATGACTCATCTTTGGCACTACAGCTTTGGGGTTGCCAGTGGACATCCAAAATAAACTGTCTTTGTGCCAGATACACAGTCAATCCTTCAGGCAGGCTGAACGCTTCCTCTTAGTACATGTCCACACTGTACACATTCTGCAGCAACAAAATGTACTTCTGTTACCTGGTGACTCCTCTTTGTAAGGCCTGACCACTTCTTCTCATAACTATGGTTTGTGCTGCATGGTCACGTAGCTATAGGCAGTCAGTCTGAGCTCTCTCCAACAATCTTAGCATGTCTGATGTTTCCATTCCAAATCATGGCTGGCTGTCAGCATGGGACACTAAGGCCAAAGCCATCTGAATCAGAAGTCTTATTCCTTTCCCTTCATGACCAAATAATTTTCTTTTCTGACACATATGTTAACAAAAACTGGTCGCAGTATTTTCTCTGTGAATGCAAACAAACACGGTACAAGTGTAACAGGACTGAATTGTAACTTAGGTTTCGCGTAATTGGCAGGAAGTTGTCCATGTTTTACTATTTGTTCGCCCAATTGCTCTGCTTGCTACAATCACTCAAGGTCTAGGAGTGAATGGGCTTTCACGCTGGTTGTCTCACTCTCTGAATTACAGTTGGGTCAGTACTGCTGTGTTGCCTGTGATAGATCACGCTGAGACCAAAATGTCATTTGCAACTGCAAAGCTGGGAAATGTGTCCTGTGGATTAGAGTTTAGTTCAAGAAATCACTGAATTTCTCCACTTTTTGCTTTCACTACTGTGCAGCAGATTAATTTGAGAAATAATGGTGATGACTTGATGGCAATATCTGTTATTATTAATTCATTTACACATTGTACCTTTAAACAACAGAATATAAACAAACAAGCTATGTACCATGTGTAGCAGAGAAAAAAAAATAGTCTATGAGAACATAGCCTTTCTTGCATATAATGACATGTTGTTGCTGCAGAAAGTCCCTAAGGCTGATTTCTTACTTGCAGTTTCAAAACATCATCATTAGTAAGGCACTGGGGAATGAAACTGTTTTGTGAATCCATTTATGTCTTTACTGAAAACCCCACTTTTCTATGTGAATAACAAAAACAGCCACTTACAATTTATCCCTCACAGCTTTTGATGTAGGCCAGAAGACTACGTCAGGTAATACAAATAACATACCCTGGTAATCTAAGTTGGCTTACTAGCTACCACAAAGAAAGGAGCCAAATATAAAATCCATTGTTATCTTTATGACTGGTCATATGTTGTTTTACTACTGTAGGATTTCTTGTTTAAATTTTACTCTTGTTGCCTTCATAGATATTTTGAGCTTATACTGAATTAGAAGAAACATATTTTCAAAATATTTCATCACTGAGGTAGGGAGATAAATTGAAAAAATTCTTTTCCTCACCCCCCAGGCTTATAAATTCCAGAATTTCTTTTACTCCACCTATTTGTTTTGGTTTTTTTTCTTTTCTGAAGAGCAGGAATAACAAGAGTAACCCTGAAAACCACAAAAACACAATCCAAGAAAAATGCTGTGGCTTTGGATTTTTACCCTAATCTTTTAATGGGTGTCCAATCCTAACCCCCCGAATCTTTACTCAGTTCAGATGGATCAGGCTTGTACACAGAATTGCTTCTGTTCTTCAGAGTGTTTCAGCTGACAGCCAGGACTGCACAAGAATGCATGACAGAACCCTCTGTCCTTGGCATAAACTGGCTGGGATGTTAATCATTTCTCACTGACTGACATTTTTTTTATGCCTTCTGACTTTCCAGATCATCTGAGTCTCTCTTCCTGGTGCTCTCAAACACACCATGTCCTGGTTGCTTCAGGGAGTCCAGCTGCTCTCTGCAGTTTCATCTCTAGCAGCCTCCCAGTAGCCAGTACCTCCCTGGTAAACAGGGCTCTGACAGATTTTGACTGGTTCCAGTTTGTGCAGCTGCACTGCACTGGGAGAAGCAAAGAATATATTTCATTTAAAAGTGAAAGAAAGGTTAGTTCAGTAATGTGATCCATTGTAAAACTGCTTTCTCCTCTGAGGGCAGTCAGGTAAAATCCATTACACAAAGAATTTCAAAGATTCTTTTTTCTAAAGTCACCAGTAACAATGCAGCCCATTGTTTACATTTTAATTAACTTCTATTTCACTGATTTTAAAATAAGATTAATTACCCTAATGCTTTCAGCTGAATTACTTCAAGTTGAACCCATTCAAGACCTATTTGCAATCTTCAAAGACTAGCATGGCTTGTTTATGTACAGGAAGTCAAATTAGGGATAGCTTCATAGTAATTTAGTAGCTCATGGACACTGCAGTGATGAGAAATATTTCTTGGAAAATCTTTCCTCTGCAGATTCTGGTCTTAAAGTATTTTTCTTCTTTACCTTTGTAGTGTGTACAGCTGTCTCAGGTAGCCAGAAAATAAGGAAAAGGAGGTTATTTGGCAGTGTAGTAACAGATCAACATCGAAAAAAAGTATCCCTCTATTTGTGCCAAAGACAAAGAGCATACCTGACCTTGAAGTTAAGTCAATGTAAATAAATGTAGAGAAGATACGCTAAGTTCCATTGTCCTGTACTTACTACCCTCACATCTGCAATTTCACTTCCAAAATCTTAACTATGCTCAAGAATCTCATTGCTTTTAACCTATGCTTTTCAAATATAGTTTTCAATAGCTGCTAGCAAACATGTAACATATGTATGTATAACCGAGCGCACGCTGTCTTACTGTGTGTCTCCGAGAACAACATCGCACACCTAAAAGGAAGTGTATGATTGACTCATTCATAGGAAAGATATCTATATAAAAATATGTCTGCATTCATGAATTCATGAATTCCTGATATGAATCAGTATGGTTTCTTGATGATATATGTGTAGAGCCCTAGATCTTTGGCTTTGACTACAAAGCATATTACACAACACAGGAAACATGTGAAAAGGGAGTTTTAGGCCAAATTTGAAACGCACCACTCCCAAGCTAGTGACGTGCTGATCTGATCTTCCAACATAAGTTGTTTGCTTTAAATTACCCCTCCTGTCAGTAACACAAAAGTGCTGTGACAGCAGCTAGTAATTGGAAGGAAGAAAGGAAGTTTCCAGCTGTGCCATTTTTTTTCTAGCCACCGTCTTACATGTACATTAACTTTTTGACTGGCTTCGTCACTATCTTCTCTTGATCCTCAGGCCCTTCCCGTCTCTTTCAATTTTTATTCTCATTTTTGGCATTTACTTTTTTTAATTGACTCTTCTGACTGTCAGTATAATCTGTTAAGAGAAGAACTACAGTGATCAACCTTTGCCCCATTGCACAGAGAGCTCCCAGAGAAAAACCCATTCTTTCCAATGGGATTTCTTGCCCAGCCTGGCAGACTTTTGACAATTTTCATATACTCATAGGCAAATCTGAAAAATGTTTTGGCATCCAGTCCCACATAGCAGTGATGAGTTCACACAGGTAGTTACTAGACTGAACATTGAGGATATAAGAAATTCTTTCCAACTCTGATGAAAGTTGCAGTCTTACATCTCTTTTACCCAATAAGTGACCTGCTGAAATTTAATAATGTTGATAAAAGTTTAGGGTTTTGTCACACCCTTAGAGAGTAAGACAGGCGATCACCAGACTGAACAAGCCACAATCATCTGCTGATCTCAAACAGCAATGCCTTGTTCCCCTGCAGTCATTTCTTTCACAAACTAAAGGCATCCCCACAGTTCAAGGATGAATTTTGACAAATAAGCAGAAAGCTAGATAGGATTGCCTGTGTTACCGAAACTATCCTGAATCTGTGAGTAGTATGAGGAATAAATGAAACCTTTTACTTAACTGTCATCACATCATAAAACCATCCCAATGAACCTATTAGTCCCATGCACATTATAAACTTGAGTCCTTGTCACTTTTCATTCTGGTTTGTTAAGAATGGCTGAATTGGAAAAGACTTCCCCAACCATAAAAACAATTTTTAAAAGGATAAGCAATCTCTAATAAGTTAGCCTGGAGCTTAATATCTATTAGCTTCATCACTGAAGGCAAAAAGCCTTTAAAAATACTGAAGTCATTATGTCAAGCAGCATAACATATGCTTTTGTTCATGAATAAACAGGAAAATGCATGTTTGCTTACTACTTGAAGATATTATGGTCACAAAATACCTCTGTGGTCATCCGGCCTGATTTTCTGCTTAACAGATGCCATATGTCTTCCCATTTTTATGACTAGCTTAATTTCTAATAGTTGTATTTGAGTTAGACTCTATTGCTTAAAAGAGGACATTTTATGAGTATTAGAGTGGATGAAACAGATTTTCTGTGACTCAGAGACTCCTGGCTGATTGACTAATTAGTTACCTTTAACACATTTGAATTTTCATTAGAGTTTCTCCCTTAAGAACACATTGTATTTAGAGTAATAACCACAGCAGGAATCAAATCTTAAGAGCAGAAACTTAGTACATTCACTACAGACTTACTATTCACAGTTTCAACAGTGAGAGAAGTTAAATATATTTTGATTCTTTGGGGCTGAAAATACATGAACACACAGCTGTGTGATGTGTGTATATCCTGGCCTTGTTTTCTTATCATTCATATAAATTATTATTGTCTTTGAGAACACTGTCTTCACAGAATCACAGAATCTTAGAGGTTGGAAGGGACCTCGAAAGATCATCTAGTCCAACCCCCTGCCAGAGCAGGACCACCTACAGTAGGTCACACAGGAATGTGTCCAGGTGGGTTTTGAATGTTGCCAGAGAAGGAGACTCCACAACCCATCTGGGCAGCCTGTGCCAGTGCCCCGTCACGCCCACAGTGAATAAATTCTTCCTCATATTTCTTTGGAATGTCTTGTGTTCCAGCTTACACCCATTGCTGCTTGTCCTATCATTGGCCATCATTGATAAGAGCCTGACTCCATCCTCCTGACACCTGTCCTTTACATATTTGTAAACCTTCATGAGGCCTTCCTGTCAAATGGATGGAAATTAACCAGTATGTTAAAAATTGGGCAAGTGACATCCCAGCCAACAGACAATCGCCATTAGCATGATCGCACAAATAATATTGCTACTTAAATCAAGCATAGATATCTCCATCATTCATTTAAAACATTCCATCTTACTGCTAAAGATCTGAACATAAACTCAATTTGGTTTGCTTCGCTTTTTACCACCTGATTCATACTGTATGCATGTTACTCTGAGTTGTTATCATCTGAGATATTTCTCACAATTTAGGTATGTAAAAGGCTATGAGCAAGCCATAATGAAGAGCTATATACAGTAACTTATACACAGTAAGGTTGTACTTTTTTAATTATTCTATAATATTTTAGTCTTTCTTGTAGCTTTTGCCTCTCCAATTTTTCAACATGCTTCTTGAAGAGCAGACACTGGAACTGAGCTCTACATTCTGATATCAATCACATCAGAGCCAGCTGTAGAAATAAAAAAGTCATCCCCTCCTGACTCTTCTTCTGAAGCTACAGACATTAACACATAGCTGGTTTAGCCATGTTTTCGTTTTAGATGTCCATGACTCTTAAGTGTTCGAGAGTCTCTTCTTTACAAAATACAATTGCTTTTCTTCTAGAAAGGTTGTTATTCCATGTTTTTCTATATATAACATTACACTTGATCACGTTAAAGACCGTATTGTTTGCTTGTGCTTAATTTATTGATACAGATGTCTGCATCAGTATAACATTCATCTCACCTGTTGTCAGCCACCCCAAAGTCCGGCCTTCTGTTTATGCTAGCCATAATAGGTTCCTTTTTGAACCGTCAGGAAGTCATAGCTACTTCCAAAAGATACTTCCTCATATAGTTAGATAACGACATGGAATGTATTATTGCCCTGGAGGTGTCAGCAACTCTCCTGACTCTACAGGACTGTACAGCCAGCATAGATTACACATTTGATATTATAACTGCTAACAAAGGGACATTGGACAAATCCTGTCCACAGTGATATCTGGGCCGTTATTTAGGTCTACCCTGATCTTTATGCACCTTTCATCTGTTTTTATAAGAGTGATTTTATATCTTCATTCAAGCTAAAATGTGAGCTTTGAAATGAAAGGAGGCCAAGGACTTATCTATACAGGGCTCTGCAGGGATAAACACATGGTAGTGATGATTTGCCTGTTTCCAAATACATTTTTAAACCTATTAACTTAATGAACTGTTTTACTTTTTTCTCATTTTTTTCCATCAAAATGCTGTGTGACATGAAAACAAACACCTTGTAGAATAAAAATGTCTTAAATATCCCTGGTGTTTGAACAGTCATCAATAAACTCATTGTGATTGACACATACTGCAGGTTTTCCTTTCTGGAGATCCACTCTTCGTATTCTTGGTATCAGTGTCAGGTCAGTACATTCAGAAATATCTGATACAATAATAAATTTTCATATATCCCTCTGAAACCTCCTCATTATTTCAAAATTTATGAAAAATTAGTAATGACAGTTCAGACAGCTCTCTTTAAACAGATATTTCAAAAATAATTTCAGCTACTGTAGTTTTAACATTCCCTTCAATCATTAAAGAAAAAAAAATCATCCATATGATATTAATTTCTCCTATTTTATTCAATCATGAATAGAAACTTTTTTTTCCTTTTCACTAACATTTCTAACAGTTTTATCTATAAATAAAGTTATTTACTGAGGGACGGGAGGTGATGTCTTTTTAAAAGGTTTTAAAAGCTTGGGGTGGGGAGGGACCCATTTAGGAAAAATTCCATATCTGAAATTTGCTATTCAAAGATCTTCTCATATCCTTTTGCTTCTTTTCTAAATTTGCTCAGACTCCTCCTTTTTAGTTTATATCCTTTCCCCTGCTTCATTAATGTTCCCATCATAATGAATCAGAAACATTCAGACAGGCATCTTAAAAATGCAATAATCTACCCAATCTTCAGTTACACAATGTAATGTAGAAGAACTTTCAAGCTGTTCCATTTTCTACCCAGAGCCATCCATAGTCTTTGGCTCAGTTCCAAAAATATCCAAGTGGGTAAAGACATCCTAAGACCTTTAAAACTTACTTACTTAGTTATATCAAGATGGTAATGAGCTCATATTATTTCATGCTAAATTTTTGAGGTTCAGAAAACCAAACTCCCGTTTTGATTTCTGTACAAGTTTTTGAATCCAAATAAGACCTTGAATAGTTTCAGTTCCACACAAGAAAGTATCATGAATTTCCTAAATCTTAGGCTTGATTGGGATGAATTGAGAAATTTGAGGAATTTGGATGCTAAGAGCAGAAGTAGAATAAGAAAATTACTTGCCTAGAAGAATTAGGAATTCACATCTATGGAAACCAGAGTTATGTGATGTAAATTATGAGAAAAGGCAGAGAAATATAATATTCCTTTTATTATTTTAAGCCATAGCTCTTTTTTTTTTAATAGAAACAAATCACTCTCTGATTGTAAATGGACTCCCTTTGTACATAACTCAGAAGCTAATACCAGGAAAACTAGCAAAGTGGACAGGTTTCCCAGAAGGAAAGACTAAAATAAAGCAGAATTTGAACATTTACTGTTCTTCAAGTAGTTTCTGCACTAAATGATTTCCATACACAGTATTCTGGAGCAGTAAAGTTATCTAAAACTATATCCAGTTAAATCAGATTAAAGGTGAGACACAATACGTATTTGCTGTGCAACAACAAGCTAAGCTTGGCTATAAAGTTAATGCTTGCACTTTAGTCTGAAGCAGCACTCTCTTGGATGTCTTATTTGAACTAGGAAATATATGTGTAACTGTGGTCTGTAAATCAGCATTGAAATAAAATTATACTCTACTCCAAGCCCCTTACTGTTGTCCACCTAAGCAGTGCACCACTGTTCCAGCTGTAGAAGCTGTAGGCCTCAAAACATTATAAGTATAGCAGCAAAACAAATCAACATGTGTCTTTGTGCAGTAGATATGTTACTGTTCATATACTTAACTCTTCTGTAGCTATGAAAAGTACCAAAATTTCAGAAACCAATATGGTCTGTCCTGAAACTATTCCAAAAGGAAAATTTTTTAACAGCAAATATATTTCAATAATCTTGGTTTGAGCTGATCTCTTTTTATTTATTTATTACAACTGGATCATTAAACAGAAAATTTTAAAATTACCTCTTCAACTAGCTTAATGTCTGACCTGGAGATAGATCCAGACGAGACAGTAAAAGCCTCCAGCCTGCTCCAGTCCTTCTGTCCTAGCTTCTTCATATTTTTGCCTCTTGAAGTAGAAAACAAAACAGAGGAGCTGCTAGAAAAGAAAGAAAAGTAATGAACATCTGAGCCAGAGGAATTTACCTATGAGGAAACATTATATGTAGATAGCTTGATTGAATGGCAGATTGGAGGTGAAATAAAATATACAAATATTTGAAGTGAATTATCTCCGAAACAGAAAAGATGATTTAAAGTAGGGGAAGAAAACAAACAACAGACATGAGAAGATATATAGTAGCTCAAAACATACATTGGATGAAACAAGAAGGGAAAAGTAATTTGTTTTTATATTGGTTCTACTGAATTATTGTTAGTCATTTTCTGATGAATTACTAGCAAGGAAAATTCATGATTATCAGCCATCATCATATAGAGATCCATGAGGCATTGTCAACTTCACTTCCCAATTAGTTTTAAGAAAACACTTGATAAGTTTATAAGGAGAACACACGACACAGTTGTGAATCATGCCTATTAATCATGCACATAATCCAAAATACTTTGAATGCCTTTAGGAGTTCCACAAGATCATTGACAAGGACACATTGTCTCCTCTTAGCAGATATTTGTAAAATTCTTTATTTGCTTCTCAGTGATGAGAAAAATTAGAGAAACTAAAATAAAAAGGAAAGATAATTTTTTTGTCATCATCCCTTGAGTTAGAGGTAAGTGTTGATTAACACACTCACTTTTCAATCATTCATTTTACCTTGGTTGTTTGTTTGATTTTGAGTAGAATTTCCCCAGAAAGGAAATTTATATGACTGCTGTTTATGCGTGGTCAGAATTTTCCCCATTTTATTTTCAGTCCAGTTTCTCATCGATTTGACTATACTAAAAAGCTTGATAACTACGGAGGAACCACTGAGAAACCAATTCATCAGCAGTCAAGAATCTACCTACAGATCTCTCCAGTTATGGGATGTTCTCCAGGTGCCTGTGAGCCATCAAGAGAAATCTGACAGATTGTGGCTTTGAACTCTGTTCCATGCAATTGAATCAATGGCATGTACAGTGTGCAAAGGTGTTTATTGACTAATTCCTTCAGGAAGAATGATAATTCCTGTATTGAAACTGTCCTTCAGTCCTGCTGGTTTAATATCTTGACTCTAACCATGAGCAACATTCTCACGGGAAATGAGAAGTACTCCTGTAGGCAAAGGGTATGTCTCCCATAGATGTCCTGCTGCAATTTTAAAGATTGTTAGTTTTAAAGATGTGTCAGTACTCTGACACGTGATCAATATTCCTGCCAAACCATTTTTATATTAGCTATACAACATACAATTTTTATAAATCGGGACACCTTCTCCTCCTTCCCAGGGAGTAAGATTCCACAGATGCAAATTCCTGCAAATAGTGCATTTGCTTTTAGAGCTTTGAATTGTCCCAGCAAGCTCCATTGTGTGTTCCCTTGGCCAAGTGCTGCAAAATGGAGAAAACAAAAGCTCCAAGCCTGCCTTCTCTGTATCACTCATACAAATTGGATTTTATTCTCTTGGTTATATTGTTCCCGGGATACTCAATCCAAAGGACTATGTAGGAAAAGCCCTACCTACAAGTTATCCAAAACAGTTCCCCTGGAAGCAGCCTCCCTGGAGGAAGGAACACAAATGAAGACTTAGAAGAGGATGTGGAAGGTAGATTTCAAATTGCCAACACATTTATGCAGGAGATGCCAATGATGTGTAGTCTTAATTCCTGTATAACTCGATCCTTTACATTTTCTCTAGTAACTCCTAAAGCAGCCTCACATTTTCTAGCTAGGAAGGAAGGATCTGTAGGAAGGATACTCAGTCCTGACTTTTGGTGCTGCTTTGCCACAACTCAAGACATAACTATAGTCACGAGAAAGAAAGAAAGTTTCGTAACGGAAGAAATACAAACATGGAAAATGAGTTAATATTTCTAAACAATAAATTCAGCTGAAACAAAAAAATAACACATGTACTCTAAGTGTTCCCAGACCTAAACACCTTGAAAGGTTTGAGGTCACATTTATTAAAACTGATTGCTATCTTAAGCAGTTTTGACACATATCCTTACCCTCAATGATAAGCAAGTAAGTCCTTTGAAGAATTCTGAAGCAGGTAAATAAGGATCTATCATACAGGGCCATTTTGACTTTATATTTTTGCAAAAATTCCTCCAATTTAGTTAAAGTCATGAAGGCTTTTCAAGTGATACTTCATGAAAATGACATTTTAAAGCAACAATCTCTCTGTCTGGTCATATGTGTGTACACAATGGAAGACAGCACTTACATATTCAAAGCTCAAGTGAAGTGATACAATTGAAAGTAAACTGGAAGTGACACACCTTCAAGTAACTAAAAAAATATTCTCTAGTGTCTAGACCTAGACTTAAATATATTTTCAACAGAGATATGATTCTTTGCTTTTATTTTACTGATTATTAGTAAACCACTGAGTAAACAATATTTTCTAATTCTGTTTCTGCTGTTGAAATCAGGAAAAAAGGCGTACACATTATTGCAATATGACATGGTGCACATGATGAAAGACATCTGCTTCCAGAGGTTATGGTTCAGAATTCAACTCACATTGTTATGCAATGGTTCCAATTACACATTCATGTGCCAGTGGCATAAAGAGCATGAAAAGTCAGTCTCATAAGATCTGTTTAGAAACAGGTTTGCCATAACTTCCCAGATATTTGCAGATAACCCAAAATAACAGCTGGCCACATCTTAGGCCACCCAAGACATTGCCATACCACTGGCTGGCATTTGTACATCCTAAGGCACTGACTTTTAACTATGGCTTTACATTTCTCTAAACCTACAGGAAGCTTTACCAAGAAAGATTTTGTTGAGAGCAAATCCTAAGGATTGAAATAAAAGACTACAGATGGAATAAATATGTAAGGTAATGGCAAGAGTAAGGCAGTATTTGGTTTAACAAATGCATATACAAAAAAAAAAGTTTATCTATTAAAAAAAAACTATCAGAAAGTACAATAGACAGGTATATGGTTAGAGAAGTGGCAGGGTCTACTTAGCGTGATTTAGTAATCATCTCAATAGGATGGTTCCTACATCTTTGTATGTAATAAGTCTGAAATATTTTAAGGACAATTCACTTAAAATGTGTACTTTCTGGGACTCTGCAAAAATATCCTTTTCATCCTTTCTTAGGTTCTGTCTTCCTTAATATACTTAGTTTCTTATCCCACTTATTGCTTCTCCTTGGCTTCATTAGGCCAAGTTCCTTGGTCTGGAATCTTCTTTTGAGTTATATAACAAATAAGACAAATTGGATTGTGATTTTGGCTTCCAACAGCAGATGCTAACCTAGCACAGACTCTCGTAGCCAGTAGTAATTTAGCATCCCTCATCTCTCACCCTTGCAGGGTACATGATGAGGTGTTCTGTGGCAAGCACAAAGGGTGGAGAAAAGACACACTTTCTCCCACTGCTCTTTGAGCTAGCATAAAACCCAGTTCTCTCTCTAAATTCTCTTTATAGCATCACTGTGGATTAGATAGCTATGGATTTATTTTATAATGCAGAAGTTTCTACTCAGGAGTTTCTAGATTTTTCTTTAAAAGTCAAAGGTTACTGGTGACATGAAGCCAAGTCTAATTCTAAGGCTTACTTTCAGTATGTATAGAGGATTAGTAATGGATAGTGAACAGTAACATACTAAAATACATAGCAAAGCTGAATCCTAATTCACTTTTTTTTTATTATTATTTTAAAAATAGATTAGACAGACAGGATCTCACCTCAGAGACATTCACATCATTTACCTCTCTCCATCCGCTGAGAGACTAAAACTGGGCTCTTACCTGGTCAGACCTGTCTCACCAAGGGCCTACAATTTAGCTTTAAGTTAAGCACCTTACTTCTGAAGACTGAAGTCCATGCAAAATAACTCCAGTTAGTTACAAACAGATAGTTCTAAATTATCTACAAGTGTCACTGATAAATGTGAAGTAAAATACATCAGAGGACAAAACTGAAATTACTCTTACAAGGCATTAGAGTCTATACAATGGCTCAGTTCAGCAGGGGAATGAATGTAAGAACCACTGTAGACAACCCACTAAGAGCATGCTTAGGGTCCAAAAAAAGTCAAACAGCATTCAGATGCTGTAGAAACATAGAGGAGATGATGGTAAGAGCATGGAAAACATCACAATGCCTTTACATGTACAAATGATAGAGAATACTTTCAATACATCTTGAAGCACCGGATGCTGTCCCCCATAGAACAATAAGACAGACTTAGTGAGAGTTCACAGAAAAATTATAGAAATGGAAATGAGGAGAAACTGGAAAGACAGAGGGTTTTCCCCTTGTAAAAGGATGAATGAGAGGCAAAATGAAAACATTTTTTTAATTCATATCATCATATAAAACAGCATAGAGAAAACAGATCAGGGGCTTCCACTCTGACTCTGGAAGGAAGAACAACAAGGCATTCACTAAAATTAAAAGGTGAGCAAGTCAAAACTGATAAAAGGAAATACCTTTTTATATTACATGTAATTAAATTGTGGAACTCATTGCCAAAGGAAGTTGTTGAGACCAAAAACTTTACCAGATTCATCAAGAGATTGAGTATTATATCAATATCATGGATATCCAGAGTTATCATAATTAAAGAAAATAAAACTTTTGGAAGAGATATTAAACCTAGTGCTTCAGGGCTTAAGCTAATCTCTAACAATTAGTGAGTAGGATCAGGAGATCTCTGTGGAGGCAGATTATTCTGCCTCTTCCTCCTGCAGGGTTCTGCTATCATTCTTTGTAGCACCTGGTACTAGTTATACCAGACAGAGTAACAGACAAAATGGCTTTCTGTTCTGACTTAGTCAAAGATTCCTCTATACTTACAGTCCTCTATAAGAAAGCTTTAACCAGAAGTGGGTGTGCAAATATGTCTTAAACCCTTGTGTGAAAGCACAGGATGGGGCTACATTTTCATCCTTAGTCACATGTGAAGGATACATAAACACATTATTACATTCTTGCAGGGGCTGATTCTTTTCCAGATTTTAGTGTGAGGTTTGCCCGGCACTTCAAGATTTATTCTGATACACAAAGATGCAAAACAGTCTCGAGAGATAGGTAAAGACAGGTAAAGAAGTTATATACAGCAGCAAGACAATCTAGATATCAACATGTTTGTTGCTCCAAAACAAAAGAATAAATCAATACATAGGGCATTTTAAGGAGCATGTTTTGAAGGAAGGCACTAAAAAGATACCTCTTTTCCCTATTTTTCTTCTCCTCCAGTTAATTTCACTGAATTTGAACACAAAGTCTGATCCCCATCCTGGCATGGAAGACTTAGAGCCTAGACAATCATACAGAACAACCATGAGTCAAGTAACTCATTGACTTCCTTCCCCAGACAGGTGTGCTATTCACTGTCTGTAGATTAAATTTAAAAATCAGCAGTGAACTTCTCTAACTTAGGGCTGGCAACAGGGAGATGCCATTATCAAGGGCTGACAAGACATCCTACAGTGAACTGTCAACCAACGGAAAAATACATCTTTTGTATTATTTGCAGAAAATGGATGGGGGAGGGGGAGAGAGAGCTTTTGGAATTATTCCAGACATAATTTTTATCTCTTTTTGAACCAAGAATAATTGACCTAGTTTTACTCCAAACAATAACTGACCATTACAAACATAAGAAGAGGTCTTTAAAAACTGCCTTTTCATCTCACAAACTCACCAAAGCTCTTTCTTTGGAGAATGAGATTGCCTCAGCATAAAGAATGCATACTGGCTTTAGTTTGAGAAATCTGATCTTAGATTTTTTTCCCATGAAGAATAATTCCTTGATCTGTTATCTTTGGCACTTTTCCTAATCATTACAAGTATTCATTATCTATTTTGTTTGGTTGGTTTTTAAGCTACATTTAGAGATATTATTGGCAAGTACTTGCAAATATACAGTAGCCTAGGTAACCCCTTCTTTTTTGTTTGCCTTCACCCACAGGGTTAGTTTAAGCTACCTCTGTCAGTGTGGGTGGAATTTATTAAAGTTCATACCTAGATCTTTACTCCATTTGAATATCTTCAACAGTAATACCTTTTAAAAGCAACAACTGCATATATAACCTGAAAGCATTTAAGGCAATTTTTTTAATGGTTTTAGTCATTATTTTTGTCCATGTACGTATGAACTCAAAGATATAATTCTGCCAGTTCAGGCCTTTACTCTCAAGTGTAATTTTTTTCCTTATTTAATTTTAAAAGCATTCTAAGAATGAGAGTTAGTTAAAATTTTTTTTCTGCCCCCTTGTAAAATGTGCCCTGTAAAAAAAATTTTGATCAAAAAAAGTCAGGTTTTCTGTGATAGTGTTTTAACTAAAATGCATTTCAAGCTTCAGTTTACTTAGTCTTAACTTTCAATGTCTTATTTAGTTTACATAAACAACAATAATTGGGGTTTCTATCCTTTACTCCTGGATCTTCAGATTTTTCTTTTTCTTCTCATCTTGTTTTAACCCTCTCCACCCCTACATACCTCACTGAAACAAGGCAAGAGGAGGTAAACAAGGTGTAAAAATGAGGGATGAGAACAACTTTTGCATTTACTTATGTCTCTCAGATGGAAAAATTCAAAATAATATGAATGAGAAAAGTATGTTGAAATGATAAATAATAGCAACAGTAATAGCTATGCAACTCTACAGCTGGATAAATAGATGACTATATAGTTGTGCAAGTACTCTTAATTTATGCATACAAATTAATTTATGCAAACTTCTTTGGAAGCCCCCAGCCTGCCTCCTCTGACCCAAGTTTTACTGTCAAACAATGCAAAATTTTAGCCTGGAGTGAATTTTTAGAAGTGGCTCATAACCCACTGAATATAGGAGTATTTTTAATGAGAATGCTGACACTATCTCATCTACTCTAGTACTGACAGCGGTACTCAGTTCCTTGCACATAATACTCATTTAAATGCAGTGATGACAAGCGCTTGTTTTTTCACAAGCCCTATAAACTTCAGTTCAAACAAATACCTGTTATCAGGCTATTCAAGAAAAGGAATGTGGGAGGGGGGAGTCGTTTTAATGTTTTCCTTAGTTTTGAAGTGGTTGAATGGTTCATCAACCCACTGAGTAGTTTCCTTAGTCATTTTCTTTTTAATTAATAGACTTGTGAACAACCACAACTGCCTTGCGGGACATCAGAAACACTAAGCAAATGACTAACTTGCAGTGAGCAATCTACTCAATACAGCCTGCCTTAATTCAAGCCATACATGCTGAAAAATAAAAGCGTGACAAGTATGCAGGTTATTGTATAGTTTTGTGTCTGCTTTAAGTTAAAATAATTCCCTGGTGAGCAGAAAGTAGCAATCGTAAAACTGAAAGGAACATTTTAGATTTATTGCCACCTGTTAACATGATTTTGAGCATTGTTGGGGACATGCATGATCAGCTGGGTTAGTGTCACCGTGCTGGTGGCAATCATGGCTGCAGAAGGAAGGTCCACGTCGTGTCTGCTCCCTGGATTAGAGCAGACATTAGTGTCTGATTACAGGAAAGATAGCACATGTTATCACTGTTTCTTCTGTCCTGTTTCTGGATAGGAACCATCTACTGGGGGTTCATTAGAAACCAGCCTCAAGGCAATTCAACTCTGTAAACTACAGCTGTCTAATTGGTTTTGCTTGTGTGCACTGTCTTTGCTTTTATAATCGAGAAAAGCAAAACAGCCTTTCTAATTAGATTGTTAAACATAATAGTTGAATGGCACGACTGTAAAGAATTTGCCCCACACTTTGTAATTCCAGAATAAGGCACAGCAAAGATCCAGGATTTTTCCAGCCCATTTCTTCTATCATCATATCCAGTGGTAATGAACCTGCGATTTTTTTCCCTTAAAATAATGCAAATGATTGTAGGCCTTGCTAATATCTAAAAGAAATGTCAAAATAGAATTCCAGGAGCCAGCCCTTCTCTCCCTTTATTCTGTTGTCTCTGTTTTCATTTGCTTCAAATGGTGAGACTATGCAGTAATTGATGTCTTTGTTAGCAGTAAACACAGTGTAAAAATACTTAGAGGCCTGGAAGATTAAGTCTCCTCTCTGCCTGGAGGTGGTCCCCCTCAACCAGGGCTGAAATGTACCAGTACAGTGGGGAAAGCTCCAAAATCACTATTTGCTGCACCTGTTTTGTGTATTAAGAAAGGAATTTAGTCTGTCAGTTCTGCACCTTTCATAGGCTCTAAATTGATTCAGAAGGAAAAAGAAAGCTCCATGAAGACAATTTTCTTCCTGGTGCCTTAGATTCAGATCTTGCTTCTTTTATAGGTTCTTGCTGGTTTTCACATATGCACTTACTTGTCAGCACAATGAGCATATGCTGAAGGATGGATGCAGTGAGGCCTCTGTTTCCATTTGCTTTCTATAGACTAATTCAATGTATAGCCTCACGGACATGAGTGTGGATACTTGGATGAACTCCCAATACAGTCACAGCTTTTCCCTTTTTTAACAATCATACTCTGTTTTCCTTTCAGGAATCTGTCATGGCATAAATAAATGCTGTTAGGATAAACAGATCAGTAGGCAAATGATCGAATATAAAATAAGTGCAATTTGTATTGATAGGTTTTAGTCACTGTTGACGTGTCAGTGGAATGTTACCGTATTTTACGATGGTCTTCAAACCATTCAGTGGCTCTTCCATCAGATATGTTTTCTGATACCTCAGTTACGAAATGGGGAAAAGGAGAATGGTTTAATTAAATAAACAAAAATTGACTTTCCCATAAACATTGTGTTTGAAAAGGTTAATTGTTCAGTACTCAGGCAAAATAGTATCTTTTTTCTGGAATAGCACAGAAACTGATGTTTGAGGGGTATGAAAAATGTCATGAGAAATAGCATACTATTTGATGTGTAACAGCAGTAAATAACAGCAACAGGAACCAGCTGTGCAAGCTCCATGTGGATGTCTCAAAGGAAAAAGAAAATGAGTAACAAAATCTAAGTGCACTGCAGCGAACAAGTAGCATATATTGTTCTCTACCACCTTAAACCTAAAAGCTGGTGCCCACTTTCACCTGTTCAGGTAGATGTTTATCATATGGAGGGAAAGTGCACTTCAAACCATTGGTAGCTACTAAAAAATGTTTATTCATTAGAAAAGACTATCACAGTTTAGCAGTAAGAGCTTTTTCTCTGCAGACTATAAGGCAATCAGATGGGAGTTTTTGTTGTGGAAGTCGGTTTAACAAATAAACAAATGTGTTCTGCTCATTTATAATGGCGTTTATCCTCTCTCTCCCCTAGCTTAAACGCAATGGATATTTAGAGCTTTTGGATTTCACTTTTACCTATATATTCTTTACCTATCTTCCTTCAGTTGCTGACTGGCTTTTAAGAGGTCCAAAGTGCATGGGTTAGTTTACTTTGAGATTTTGTTTGCTTTCTTTTATGATTTTTTTTGGAAAGGGGTTAAGAAATATATCACAGAGACTCCAGAGGAAGCTTTTGTGGAGACATCTTCTTTTTACTCTTTCACATGTCTCAATTTACACCTCAGAGATACTTCTGTGAAGAGCATCTGAATCATGATTTGTCTGGGAGAGCAGGCTTGAAGTTGCTGCCCTAATTTTGAGTAAAAAAAAAATAAGCAAATGTCACATCGTTCTGCAGAAAGTGTAACCTTTCAAATGTCTGCCAATCTGAAAAAAAACGTGAACTTTATTTTGAAATCATAAGAGAGTTTTTTCGGACTGTTGGCCAGCACCTTACAGTGTCATTCTTTTTCATTTGAAAGTGCCAGTTCTAAAAATCTAAGAATTTTGTGCCACTGTACCCATTTTAACAAATCTCTGTGATGAGTTTTTTCCATACTTAATGAGACAACAGGTGATTGGTGACTTGGTAACGTGGTGAGCAAACATTTTTCCATTGGTAAGAGGCCCACCCAGAAGATACCACTTAGTCTTGATTTGGGTCCTTTCTTTATGACACAATGATACACAGTGAAACAGACCCAAAAACAGACACAAATCCTCTTGTCAGAGTACTCATCTACATTAGGTAGCCTTGATTCCTCACTGTGAATCAAGCCAGGCAAGTGCTTGGCTCTCCCCCAAACACTCTTCAGCAATTGCTTTAGCCAGTAGCCTACTGTTCTGGGTAAGATTCTCATGAATTCCAGAATTTCAAAAAATGTTTCTACTTTAATTATAAGTGAAATATAACCATTGTTCTCTGGCCAGACCCAGACACAAGTTCTTCCAAATATACAGAAGACAATAAGGCTAGAATTCATCTCTTTTAACCTCAAGTATACTCTTGGTCTATGGAAAGAACCAGGCTTTTCTGAGGTGTGATACATCTAGTCTCTCTTAGATATCTTAAGTGAAGTTTCTCTTACTAGGTATACTTAGGTCCAAGCTTATCTCTGAGGCCTGCTTTTAGAGTCAGTGGACAAAAAAAAAAAAAATAACTCTAGAGTATGATTTGCCTCCCTTTAAAGTAAATGATTAAAATAATCTAAAAGTGTGGGCTTTTTTCCATTGACTATGTACAGAATCCAGATGGAGAACTCATGGTTAAACATCTTTCTCATAGATATCTGACACTGGATGTGATGAATTCTGTCCTAAGAGAAAATGTTCATGCCCATTTGTATTTGTAGTTATGGCTCATATCCAGCTTGAACAAAAAGAGAGAAAACAGGGATTTAAGAGCAGTTTGGTGTTGTTTTCTTGGATATTCTATTGGCTTTTCTAGGCTTTGGAAGAAAATTTATACTATATTCTTTCTTAGGTTATGTGCTGAAGTAAGTTTTTATGTTGTCAAAGATTAATTTAATAGTAGAACATGGTCAAGATCAAAAGGCTCTTATATGTCACAGCTAATTAGAGAGTTACCACAAGTATGACAACCAGTGATTCTTGTTGGTCTAATACCTGCTGTAGCTAACCATGCGGATTCAAAGCAAAACGTAATATACTCACATTGTGTTTTAATTCAAGGTGTCATAAGTGGTTAATTTAGGAAGCAGATATATATTTACCACTCCTCATCTCTCACTTACTATTAACATAAAAATGAACAATTGGCTTCTATTCTAAGCAAGAATAATAAGACACCTGGCCAGTGACCTCACAGAGACCAGTTAAAAAAAAAAAAAACAAAAAAAAACTATGCAATAAAAAGCTTTATGCTGATTCTATACACAGCTTTATCAGAAAGTGATCTCACAGTACTGTTACTGCATCTTGAGGGAGGTGATTCTTTCCTTCTTTGTTTTCTTGCCATTCTTTCTTTTCTTTCTTGTCTTTCTTCGGTTTTCTCTTTCTTTCTTTCTTTCTCTCTCTCTCTCTCTCTCTCTCTCTTTTTTCTCTCTCTTTTATCTTTCTATCATATTTGGCATATCTAGGGCGCCCATCTATGTATGGTCTAAGAACCACTATCTTTGTTATGCAGCAAACAGAGAAAATGATGGATTTAAAGATGAAACATTTCATTCTGCATTATTCATTGATTTGAAAAGCAGTAAGCAAGAACATTCTATTACTCTGATGCAAAAAATTAGTCATTCTATGCCAATGACTCATGCATCAGTGCTTTGAAATACATAAACCTAACCATTCACCCCAAAGTTAGCCTTTGTATCTTGCTGTGATCTACCCACTTTCTATCTTACCCACAGACATTTGTATGAAATACTGTTCCCACACACTTCTCTGTACAAATATTAGAATGCACTTGCTAGGGAATATTGACTTAGACTTCTAAAAGACTAAGATTGAGATGTTTCTATTTCAGAGGGGGAGCTGACATAGCCTGATGTCCAGAGGTGAGAAGTACTCTTAATTGCTACAGATTTTATTAATAAAATTTTTATGCTGACTGTCTTGACATAGAGCTACTAACCATGACAGGAAGATCCAAACATCAAAAAACGTAAGTCCCACTACTAGGTACATCAAGCTTGTCATGACTTGGACCATGCAAGGTGAAAATGTTACACTTAGTTTTACTTAGAGGTTGTATATTGTATAATATATATAGTCTCTCTAGGTAAAAAATAATCTCTTTTAGAGAAGTAACAGGCTCTTATATGACCTGGAAATGGTTGTTTTCAGTTTTTTGTTCCTCTTCTTTCTCCAATTCCAAAGCTGTAAGTTCCTTCCTTCTTTCATGTTTACACATTTTTTTTAAATACACACTTTTCCTTCTGGAAAAGGCTTATCCCTGCCTTAAATCTCTCATTTTCCATATTCCTCTTAGATACTACTCTTTCTATCACATGGTCTTGACACTGACCTCAAGACTTTCCAAAAAACTCCAACTCTTTTTTTTACCTTTTTTCCAGCAACAAACTCAAAGAAAATTCTGTTTAGAATTTTTTCATTACATATTTTTTGTTCTCCACCAGATATAGCAAATTTGAAACTATTCATCAGAATGTCCCCGTAGTGCTTGCATGTATCAGACTCAGACTTACAATGCACAAATCTTTTACTAGCTGAACTGATGTAAATATCAGAATGGATTTAATTTTTAAGGTTACTGAAGGAGAAATAAGGCAATCTGCTTGAATGTCTTAGTCTGCAGAGAAATTCAAATTAGTTTATATTTGTTAATAATTTTATCTATTGATCAAACTTGATTATATTGCTAGAGTATTTTCATAAAGAAAAAGTTTCTGAAAGCCAAGAATAAATTTCTGATCAAAACAAGAGATAAATTACTAATCACCACAGCTTAATGGTTTGGGCACTTGCCTAAAGTGCCACAAATCGTGACACAAGACCCAGGCTGACTTTCTCTATTTTAGCACAAAAAGGATGTAAGAACTTATTTCTGTATTCAGACTGAGCCATTTGGAAACTTCAGTAGAGAGGAAAACCTTTGCATTGCTCAAAGTAGGAATGCTTTTGGGCCCTAACATCTCAGTTGTGACTTTCATAGAATCATAGAATGGTAGGGATTGGAAGAGATCTCTAAAGATCTAGTCCAACTCCCCTGCTAAAGCAAGTCCACCTAGATCAGGTCGATAAGAACATGTCCAGGCAGGTTTGGAAGCCCTCCAGAGAAGGAGGCTCCACAACCTCCCTGGGCAGCCTGTGCCAGGGCTCCCTCACGGTAAAATATGTTTAAATGTTTAAATTCAACTTTTTGTGTTCCAGCTTCAGTCCATTACCCCTTGTCCTCTTGATAGATACAATAGAAAAAAAGAGATGCCTCAACCTCCTGACACCCACCATTTAGATATTCGTAAATGTTAATAAGATCTCCCCTCAATCTCCTCTTCTCTAGACTAAACAGCCCCAGTTCCCGAAGCCTTTCCTTATATGAAAGATGTTCCAGTTCCCTGATCATCTTGATGGCCCTGTGCTGGACTCTCTCCAGAAGTTCTCTCTCCCTCTCGAGCTGGGAAGCCCAGAACTGGACACAGAACTCCAGATGAGGCCTCAGCAGGGCAGAGTAGAAGGGGAGAAGAACCTCCCTTGACCTGCTGGCCACACTCTTCTTGATGCATCCCAGGATGCCATTGGCTGCCTTGGCCACGAGGGCACATTGCTGGCTCATGTTCAGTTTATTATCAATCAAGACTTCCAGGTCTCTCTCCGCAGAGCTGCTCTACAGCAGTTTGACCCCCAGCCTGTACTGGTGCATGGGGTTGTTCCTTCCCAGATGCAGGACTCTGCATTTGCCCTTGTTGAACCTCATGAGGCTCCTCTCTGCCCAACTCTCAAGCCAGTCAAGATCACGTTGAATGGCAGCACAGCCTTCTGGAGGATCAGCCAGTCCTCCCAGTTGCGTTTTAAAACTCTACGTGCATATTTATTTTGCAAACGGTATCCTATTTGTGACATAGATAAGATGCTCTGTCAACTTTCGGCACCTAAAATGACAGCTATCCTTATTCTATCTTTCTAGATCTTGTCTTCCCAAGCTCTAGTCACCTTCCTCTCTCTCCCCTAGCTTAAACGCAATGGATATTTAGAGCTTTTGGATTTCACTTTTACCTATATATTCTTTACCTATCTTCCTTCAGTTGCTGACTGGCTTTTAAGAGGTCCAAAGTGCATGGGTTAGTTTACTTTGAGATTTTGTTTGCTTTCTTTTATGATTTTTTTTGGAAAGGGGTTAAGAAATATATCACAGAGACTCCAGAGGAAGCTTTTGTGGAGACATCTTCTTTTTACTCTTTCACATGTCTCAATTTACACCTCAGAGATACTTCTGTGAAGAGCATCTGAATCATGATTTGTCTGGGAGAGCAGGCTTGAAGTTGCTGCCCTAATTTTGAGTAAAAAAAAAATAAGCAAATGTCACATCGTTCTGCAGAAAGTGTAACCTTTCAAATGTCTGCCAATCTGAAAAAAAAACGTGAACTTTATTTTGAAATCATAAGAGAGATTTTTATTATAGGAGTGAGCTCAGGGCTGCTGTCTTACTCTAGGGATGTGAGATTTCTGTGAAACACGACAACTATTCTAGAGTACATGTAGTGTCTTATATGTGTATAATGTTTTTGTCTGGGCCAGATTTTGATAGCGGAGGGCTACAAGGATGGCGTTGTTTAACAAATCGCTACTAGAAGCTTCACCTGTAGCTGATAGGGTTATTGCCAACCAAGGCCTGGCTAATAGTGATGGAGGTAATGTCTCTGTAGATAATGTATTTGAGAAGAGGAAGAAGTTGTTGTGCAGTTGCTAAACTGCAGCAGTAACAGGGAGTGAGAATATGAGAACATCTCTGCAGACACCAAGGTCAGTGGAGAAAGATGAGGAGGGAGGTGACCAGGCACCAGGACTCCCCTGTGACCTGTGGTGCAGCCCATGGTGAGGAAGCTGTGCCCCTGTAGTCCATGGAGGCCACTGGGGAGCAGAGATCCACTCACAGCCCATGCAGGACCCCATGACGGAGCAGGTGGATGCCTGAAGGAGACTGTGATTCCATGAGAAGCTTACCCTGGAGCAAGATCCTGGCAGGACCTGGGAGTTTGCGGGGAAAGGAGCCCACGCCAGAGCAGGTTGGCTGTCAGAACTTGTAATCCTGTGAGGGACTCAGGCTGGAGTAGTCAGTACCTGAAGGACTGTTCTCCTGGTGGATAACCCACATTGGGGCAGAGTGTGAGGAGTTGTCCCCATGGGAGGCCCCACTCTGGAGCAATTTGTGAAAAACTGTAGCCTATAGGAAGGACCCATGTTGGAGTAGTTCGTGGAGGACTATCTACCATGGGAGTGACCCCACAGTGTAGCAGTGGGAAGTTTGAGGAAGCCTCTCCCTGAGAAGAAGCAGCAGCAAAGTCCATCTATAATGAATTGACTATAATCTCCATCCCTCATTCCCCTTTGCTGCTGGAGGGGGAGGAAGAAGAGTCCTGTGAAGAAGGAGTTGAGCCAGGTGTTTTAAGATTGGTTTTTATTTCTCATTTTTCCTGTCCTGTTCTGAATGTTCATTAATAAATCAAACCTTTTCTCCACCATTTGAGTCTGTTTTGCCTGTGGCGGTAATTGCTGGGCAATTCCCTGTCCTTATTTTGTGTTATGAACCTCTGATTATATTCCTCTCTCCTGTCCAGTTTAGGAAGGGGAGTGATAGAATGACTTGGTGGGTATCAGGCACCCAGCCAGGGCTAAACCACCACAATGTGTGAGAAGTGGTGCAGACATTCCTTCTCCAATTTTGTAACTGTAATTCAGTTTCATCAACTTTTTCATTTAGTTGTAGCTTTTATTGCATCTAGAGAAAGTTTTTTATTTAGGCATGAGTGAATGGTGGTCAAAAGTAATGGGTTAATTTCTGATCTCATTTCTTTAATATCTGCTTCACTGAGGTCAGAACTGGCCCATTTGGTCCCACTGACACACATGGGCCAAAACACAGACCTTGGGAGTCAGTAACAGGACTGGGTGAATGTCCTCATCCTGCCCTAAAATTTCCAGCACAGTTGTGTGGGCCAGAGGAGGGGGCTTGTCCTCAAGCATGGTATCTGCCCAGGTTGTGCAGCAAAGCTGTCCCAGGTGGCTGTCAGGATGATCAAGACAGAGCACAGACACTCTCCACTTCCCACACAAGGACAAGGCAAGGGGGCTGTATGCCTGCTGAAGATAAGACACTCTCTGCTTGTGCCCTGTCAACAAAGAGGTTTTAAAGGGGATAGAATTTAAAGGACTCTGCTGTAACACCTCCCCTCTCCCAGAAAGCAGAAATAGGAAAGGTGACTGACCCTACCATTCTGTGATTCTATGATTCTATGACTGGAGGGGCACAGCAACACAGGGGCAAGACCCCAGCATGTGAAGCTGAGGAACAAGTCTTCTCCAAGGGACAAGGTACACTACTCAGAGTAGTGAAGGTTCAGGATTATCCAGGACACCAGTCCCTGTCCCAGTGGTGCCCCAGTAGGGCCACTATCCTGCTCCAGCTTACATTGCCCTGTCTGGCCATGGGTTGCACCAAGCCAGACCCACACATGGGCAGATAGTCTGGCCTAGCCTCACCTGTCCCTGTCCCTGGATGGGTGCAGAGATGTCTGGAGTTACCATGATCATCCAGCCCTGCTGCCCAGCCCCTGTGGCCCCATGTCTATCTCACAGGCTCCACCTCTTCTGCTATAGAGTTCCTTGTGGGCGTAAGAGGTCTTTTTGCATGTTTTGGGGTGCTCTAGTACAATATCTGCTGCATAGCAGAGAGAATGAAAGAAATACCCTTTGCCACCATCTCTGGGCCTGTTGATGCTTTAATGTGAGTCTCACATCCTCTATTGCAACAAGGCAATTAGAAGCCTTGGGAATAGGAAGCAGCATGTTTCACACCATAGTTTCTGTGCCTGGAGGGATCCTCTGGCTGCTGATGATGGGGAAGGCTATGGAAAGGCTGAAGCAGCAAACTCTCTCTCTAGGCAAGGAGGTGAGCCGGAGCAGATGTTCGCACTGAGCCGCAGTGAATCCTTCAACCTACTCCTTGGGATCTGCAGGTCCATGCCAGGGCTCATCTCAGAGTGGACAGGGTAGCCCAGCACTTTGCAGTGATCTGCTTTATCAAGAGGATTGGAGTAGATGATCTGTAGAGGTCCCTTCCAAACCCAACCATTCTGGGATCCTGTGATCCTGTAATTTCTAATCACTATTGTATTTTTATTGTTTTAGAGAAACATGTAGGAACACTTATGCACACAGTTCATTATGAAGTATCACTTAAAAACCTGTACAAGTTTTCTTCCTTATGTGTAAGATGCAAAGTATGATCATTTAAGAACGTTAACTGGAGTTGTTAAATATTCCTGTCATATGTTTTTTGGGAGAATTGTTTTCTCCAGGTCTATGACTATACATCAGAATTTACAGCAAATACTACATATATTCTTGACAAATAGGACTGTGGGGAAGAAATTACAGTGCAATAATTCATTTCTGTTTTCCCTCTTGTTTTACTGATAGCACTGAAACAAATTACAAGGAAAATATGACTTCAAGTAAGCATTTATGTGGTTCTAAATGCTACTGAAACTCTTTCATGTCACCTTTGAGAACACATTTCCCCCAAGCTGTGCACTTGTGTGCACACAAGCCTTAACGTGTGGCAGTGGGAAGCTTGTGGGGATGTGTTCTAGTGTAGTAGGTTGGGATTTACCAAAGTTTACCATGAAGTAATTAAAATGAAACATGATGTTCCTTGGGTTTATTTCACCAACTTTCATAATGCCTGCAAGTAGGGAAACAAGGGGAGTATCTGGGAGGAGTAATGTTTCTATTGCAAAATGTTTTGAAAAAAAATTTTAAAATATTGTATTTTTATTAAACTTTTCAAAAAACAGCAGTAATTTCCAAAATGTGGAAGAGGAGTCGGTGTAACAGCCAAACCAATACTGAATGTTACCGGAATGTAGAGGTCTAGAGACAGATAATAAAGCCATCACTCTGCACCTAGCACAGTACATTTAACACAGTTCTTGAAAGTAAGCCAGTTTACACATTTCTTCTGCTTATAATAGAAAATATACTTACAAGAATGTATTTCAAAGGGTGGTGATGGTGAACACAAAACTGATATCTTGAATTTTTCTCTAGCCTTTGCCACTTACTTTTCAACATATGAGTGAGGCAATACTTCTCTCTGTAGCGTCCAGTGATGAGATTAGGGATAATGGACAAAAGCTGGAACACAAAAAGTTCCACTTAAGGAAAAACTTCTTTACTGTGAGGGTGACAGAGCCCTGGCACAGGCTGCCTAGTGAGGATGTGGAGTCTCCTTCTCAGGAGGTTTTCAAAACCTGCCTGGACGCATTCCTGTGTGACTGATTTAGGTGGACCTGCTTGAGCTGGGGTCTTGGACTATATCTTTAGAGGTCTCTTCCAATCCCTACCACTCTGAGATTCTATCATACAGAAAAGTGCTTTCTAACAACAACAAAAATATTTTATCCATTGCCTCACATTAAAAGCTCCAACTCGTCATCACACTTTTGTATTTCTGTTTGTTTGCATGTTTACCTTAGTGTCTATCTCATATCTCAGTAACGTGCGGTTTCTCTGATTCCTCCAACACACTATTCCTCTTCTAGCTTAGAATTTGGGTTTTGAACAAGAAAAAAGAAACACAAAATGAACCATTTAAACACAAAATGTTTCTTTTTCCAAAACACAGATGCATTTGCTTCCATATTATCTTCAGTTTTAGTAACATGCATCAAAGCTAAAGTAGAAGGCCATGCTGCTGCTGCAGCTTGCAGTGTTGTTTCAGGCTTCACGGTTTACTGGATACAGGGACATGGTATCACAGTCCAGCAAAACAACATCTGCTAGAGTGATTAGAATTACATCAACCCTGGTGGAGAAATGTTTGTAAAACTCTTTGAAGATGAAAAGTCGTATGCACAGGATAATTGTAGGTAAAGTTCTAACAAAATTGCACGCAGATTCCATCTTCACACATTTTCTTCACCACCGAATACCTTATCAACATCATAGATGTCCTAAACATTGTTTAGAAATGTGGGGTTAAAAGTGTCTTTCTTGTCAAAAATAGATTAATATAAACCAGTGAAATTATGAAGCTGACGATTTCAGTTTACCAAGCTTGGTTCAAATGACAGAGGGTAGATTTGTACAGCTACATGCCTGTGATCATGTGTTGTCACAGTAGTCCACATTTGTGCATGTTTGATTCCCACAGAATACTACAATGTCCCTTTAGAGACTTTGAAGGCAAATAAAATGCAAGTAGCTCTTTGGAGGTCACATGATATGGTTTCTGTTGTTAGTGTTATGTAAATATATAGCTGGTCTGGGCAAAGGACACCATATCTGAACTTTGCAAGCAACCAGAACACAGCTCACAGTCCATGAGTACTGGCAGACAGAAAGTATGACCACCCAGGCACTGAGAATAAAGCACATTGAGGAGATACAATGCAGGCTCCAGCTGGAGAACCAGCCAGCCTCATCACAGGAGAAGGAACTGTTCTGACAACAATTTCATCATGAAACTGCTGAAGTTGAGAGACAGCAGTTAGTGACAGCTGCCCAGAAAAGCAGAATAATACTTTCGTCTGCCATTGACAGACAGACTTTCATCTGTCATATGATATGTTTCCATCCTCCATCTCTCTCGTATGTGTGTGTGTGTGTCTGCACATGTGTTTTGTGCACAATATTATATTAGCTCACTTAACAACTGAGAGGAGAGTGCTTCAAATTACTCTTTTTATTATTCTAATATGGAAAAAAGAAATCAGAGAGGGAAAAGTCAAAAAATAAAGAAGTCGAGGTTGCTGAGGCCAGAGTTTACTGATTCCTGACATGTGACCTTCCTTATATAAAGTACAAGTTCTTAACATATGACAATATTATTGCAGAATCAATCCATTGTGATCACAGTAATAGACTTGAAGTAATTTTTCCAGCTCCCATTTTTATTGTCAGACCTTAATTTCCTTGTGCAACACCCTTCATAAACCCCACAATATTCTTTAATTCTTACACTAGGAAATGTCTATTAAATTTAGTCTTCCTCTCACGTGAAGTAACCTCCATCTCAAGCTTGGAATTTAGTATTTAGGATTTGCAAGCAGTGATGAGCTTTCAGGAAATCTACAGCACAGTTTGGAAGAGAAATCTTTGGACTTTCCAACTTCTAATATTCTCTTTTACATAACTCTTTGCTCCTCCAGTTACTAGTTAGGCTTAGGTACTTGTCTAGTCACAGATTTACTCATTAGGAATGCAAGTGTTTAGTATAAATAAATTGTCTTGGCCGAGAAAAAGTGACATTTCCAGAAGATAACCTGTTCTGGCTCTTGAAATAACATTGAGGGATGTAAGTGTACTATTCACTTGACTAAGGTGCTTGTCTTTGTCCTTCAGTTATAGAAGAGGTTTAGAGAACTAGTCATGCCAAACGTGATGGGAGATGAATGTTACTTTTCTGAATTTACACTCAGGTTGTAAGCAAACTTCCATACCTTGTAAGATTACACTGGCTAAGTAATTCCCCAGACAATGCTCCTTTTGCCTATTCCATTCCACTTTGAATTATTTACTGTGTTGCACTTTATAAACATTTAAAGTTGATATGGTCTGAGGGAACAAATAACAGTTTGCCTGCTATGAATGTAGACTCAACTGCCAACTCCAATACCAGCTGTAGAGAGAAAAAAACTTCACTTTCCACTTCAGGATATTGATGGGAAATACATTATAGTTATGGGAAGAACATTTTTCTGCTGAAGAGTAGTATTTAGTGCATAACCAATTCACTTTGCAGAGGAACTTGAAGCTAAGACCAGTTCCTTTAGGAAAATATTTCTAGCAAACTGTACAATAACTGTAGCAATTTTTTCCTCTAACTTTTTGTTGTCAGAAAAAAAAATCTCTTATTAAAATTTTTCTATTAAAAATCACTTTGTAAGAATAAAAAAAAGGCAACACAGAAATAGAAAATATTTTAAAAATTCAAACTGAAGAAGAGCTTAAAAAATTGGGGTTAATATCAGAGGAGAAAAAAATCTGCATCAAAATTACTTATAAAAATGTGTTTGTTCAAGATCCTTTGAAATTCTTGTCAAAGACAAAAAACATGCAGATCTCTGCATTTAGGATGACTGACAGCTTTTAGGTTAAAATAGTTGGTTTTCACTTAGTACCACAGCATTGTCATGTGGGTTTGTTATTCTGTAGGATCCCTTCTCAGTTTTAACAGTGTTAGAGTAGGCTCCCAGGCCAGAAAGCACCAGCATGTCCCAACAGCCCATGGGGACAGCTTCAATGAACATTTTTGTCCCAAAGGACACCTTACTATATGGCCTAGTTAATACGGAGGAAGTGATAAGCAACCTTGTGCCTATGGTAACACCAGACTATAGGCCAGGAAATGGCAGTTACAACAGAGCAGCCAATGCTGTGGCACGGTAGAAGGCTGTCTTTTTCCCCATTAGGCAAAGCTGGATTTGAAATCCCCACAAAATGCAAAAACATAAGACATGAACATTGCTAGTCACGACTCAGTGTACAATTGGTATCTGTAGCTTCATACCAATTGTGTTAGAGATGTTAGTGAGGTACAAAGAACAAACTCAGTCTCCTCTGTGTGAGTTCAGTGATCAATTCTTGTAACAAACTAATTAAAGGGTTCTTCAACCCATGTCTTGTAACACACAAAACACATAGGAGATATCACTGTCATTACAAGCAGGACAGGTATAAAACCCTTCCCAGGTCAGTAGAATAAATATTTTTGGTTGCTCTGCTTCATCCAGGCACTGCTTGCACCTGCACAGTCAGAGAGCTGCCCTTGCATCTCACAAGGGAATCTTTCCTGTGATAATCAACATGGGATCTCTCCATCCAGGTTACAAAATAAGGTTTAGGAATGTCCCTCTCCTAAGGCAACAAGAGATTAGTTTTGTCCAACCAGGGTTGTGATACTAGTAAAACTGTTTCAGCATACATGAAGTGACTACTTTCAAGGTGCCACTGATCTCTTTTCATTTCTTTTTGAACCCTTGTGCTGAGATGGAAACAGCATCAAAGAAACATAGGTCAACATAGAGAGCTTCTAATAAGAGAAGGCAGCACTAGTTGAGGTAGAACCATTATTCAAGAGCAAAGACACAAGTAAATCCCTCCTCTCACCTTGATTTTTTTTACAATTCACAGAATCTTGATGTTTTTATGGTCATGGATTTGGCCTGGGAGGCAAACAAGTGGACATGTTAATCCTGCAGGACAAGAGCCACCTATTCCAGCTTTTAAACACAGTTAACCTACATTTTGTTTCATGCTGCAACAGCTAGTGCTCCCTGTGCTCTAGCTAGCTTATCAGAAGCAAACAGTGGGAGCCCTACAGTGCTCTCAGTGAAATGCTGAGTACATAACATAGCTGCCTTGCACTTTGTGAGCAAGCAGACACCAGCCTCCTGCTTGAAGATGGATATTTGCACTACTCCCAAAGCACTAAGGCAGTGTGAAGAGTCTGTCATGTGCTGATGAGAGGTACCAGCAGCTGTGTTTTCTTTGACACTGAACTGCCCCAGCAATGGGGCTGCTTGACAATTTGCTTTAGGACTGTGTTTTTTCCATCTGAAAACACGGCATTATTCTAAAAACAAAAGTTGTAAATTTTATTAAAATCTTCAAATATTAGACACTGATTTTTTTTTTGTCAGAATCTTGCCCTTCTCTGTTGAATGCAGAGTGAAAATAAGGCAATCTTCACTTTGCATTGTGAGTATATACAGCTCAACGCAGTAAATGATATGCCTATTACGTGAACTCTCCAGAAAATGAGCTACCAGGAAGAAAAAGTTACTTATGAGCCACAAAGTCCCTGCCTAAATAGTTTGGGAATTTAGACAGAACAAGGCCTCCGGGGCTTGGCTTTGGAACATTCACATCTCCAGTTAGGAGGAAAAACCATCAGGAAAAAACGTGTGAGCTTAATGTAAATAATTATTTTCAGTCTTCCACATTTGAACATTTTTTTCTCCTGTGAAAGACTTTCTTTAAGCAGAAAGCGACTACCCAGTGTGTTTTGGATCCTAACCCAAGAGAATAAATCCCCTCTCATCTATACAGTGAAATCATGTCTCTGCTGTCAATGACCCTGCACAAAGACTAAGAGCCTCTTGCACATCTCCTGTTGCAGTGCAGGGAGAATTCAGGACTTGCACTAAAAGGCAGATGATTTTTGTTCCAGAGCTGTAATCCTTTTTCAGCTGGCTGGTGCACTGATAGTCACATTTGCTTTGTAACTGAAGCATACTGGAGAGCTTCCCCAGTTTGATTATCCCTTCCAGAACTGGTGAAAGCCTGTGTTGTTTTTTTTTTTCCCCTCTCCAAGTTATCTTGTTTAATCAGGACTAAGTAAACATACTACACACTAATAATAAAATCACTGGAAATTCTCTACTTAATCTCTCTGATTTTCTTTAAAGGGTTCAAACAAAGACCAGCAGGATCTCTAATCTTACAATCAACAAAGTTACATCACCACCAGCCTTTGTTTTACCTGTTTACAGATCAGGCTAATGTTGTTAGAGGGTGGTGACATTAACTGTTACTGTTTCAATAGATAGTGCAATTGCATTAGGCAGGCTGAACTTTGTTGTCACTTCTGCTTGCAGTTGCTTACCGGAAACTCCAGAGATTATTTTTAATACCACGAGATACCACTGTGGCTAAGTTTGGAGCAGTAGATCTCAGTGTTGCCACTGAAGGATCTACAGGAACCTTTGATGAAGCCTCCAGTCATGCCAGAGCAGCCCCCCAGCTGTGATGCTCAGCGGCACTTCATCTGGGCCAGATAACCACAGCCAACTGCATATGGGGAATGGAAGTTCAATCTGCTCTCCACTTCTTTGACAGGTCACTCCAGGTAAAACTTGTCCCTCCACTCTTACACCGTTCCTGGTCTCAGGGGGATCCTGGCTCCAGGCAGATAAGAGTGCAACTGGCAGCACAGGGAGTCAAGCACCAGACCACGGAGAAGACACACCAAGGTGAGGGCTGCCTCCTGTCTCAGCTGCTGCATGGCCACAGCATCACCTTCCCTGCCCCCTCCCCAGGCTGTGTCCTGGAAAGAGCTGCAGCTGATTATCATCATGCCTCCCACGTGAGAGGGATGTGCTGGAAGGAGCTCCAAAAAGCCTCCCACAGCTCCTTGCTTGAAGTTAAATGCCTGATCTAACCCTTAACAAACAGGAATAAAAGTGCTAGGGAAGGAATTTTAATTGGCCAGCACTGTAAATGCTTTGAAGATGCTGTGTCATTATTGACTAAATTTCACTGCACCTGAGCCAGCCAGAGGGCAGTGATGTTAGTTTTGAACCCAGGATATTACTGTTATTGTGCCCTAGCATGCCACTGGTAGCCTGTATCATCTTTTTTCATTGAATAGATCCATTGTGCCTCATAGTGTCAATAAAATCTTGCCTTGTTTCTGCACTGGGTTTCACTGAGTGTTGATGCTGCTTTCTCCTCATACCTCTGCCTGGCACTGTTCCGCCACCAACACATGGCTCACCCACATGCAGTTTTGAGCACCCACAGAGTGTGGCAGCATAGTTAACCACCTCCTCTATCCCACTTCTCAGGAGTCCCCTCCCTGCCTTAAGCTCAACAACACAGTGTGTTGGTTTCCCTTCATGCAGCTGCCAATGCAAAACAAGAGCAGTGATAGAAAAGGAAGGAGAGTTTATCTAGACTGACTCATGTCAGAAGTCTTTAGTTTGTCATCCAAATGAGAACCTGTAAGGATGCACACTGAGCCCAACAAAATAGTCCATATGTCATTCAGATACAAAGTATTTGTCAGACAAGCTGAAGAAATTAAATTCATAAAGAGCTACTACATAGCCTCATCACAATGCTTTCCAGCAGACATACTGTCTTTGTATCCTCTGCTCAGCAAAGTCAGAAACTCTATTTTTCAGTCCTTTCAGGTGAGCTAACCATAGGATGTTGGGAGCTTTTTCCATCTTTCCTTTAGAAAAAGGCCCTTCTAATTAAAAGTAAATAGCATCTTATATGGGATGTCTGATGCCTTTTGGCTCCTGTGCAACCACAATGAAATCTGAGGATTCCAGTAGAAAGTATAGTAATCATGGAATCCAGAGGAAGAAACTTCTGTGACTATTTTCTCCTCTCGTAAGGATGTACAGGACTAAATCTGAAGCTTAGGCACAAAAATAAATGAGACATTATTCATGGGAATTCTGCCAATGCTCATAACTAAAAAACATCACTGCTTCACGTTTTTGGTTTGCATGCTACATTGTTCACACAATGGTCTTTTCTAACAGCCCTTCTTAAAAATCCAGGAGACATAAGCAATCTTTTATTACACTCCTTAACAGTTTCTTGGGTATTCCAGCCTCCAGCAAGGAACTCGTCTGCTTTTAAATCACTAGTTACAAATTTCTGGGAGTTGTTTTTACTCGCTTCTTCAATCCTAGCTGTGCATGAGCCTCAGTACATACACCCAGGCATAACCAGTGCTAAATGCAACTGCAACGGGAACAAGGGACTGCTGTGACAGATGGACAAACATTCTCCCCCATGGATGGGGGAAGGGTTCCAGCACCTTCAGTCCCACCAGTATACTGTCCCTTACAGCAGCATGTCGCTGCATCATGGCAACAGTGATGAAATGTGATGAATGTCTATTAATTTCTATATCCACATCTCAGTGAAGGCTTTAAAAAAGTTAAGTCCATTCCTATAAAGGTCAGTAGGTGGTATATGTGTTACTCTGAGAGTCTAAATTGCCTGAATAAAAATAGACTGTTGAATGAGGGACGTTCTACAAATGAGTTTTCTAATAGCTTTGATATTGTTGTCAGCACAGATTTCACGGATGAGCTGAAACTAGCCTGAACTTGCTGTGCCACCCAAGTTCATCAAAAACTGCAGGAGGAGTTTGGATAAGGAGAGTAGAAAGGCCCTAAAGGTGATTCCCACCACCTTTAAACCTAGACCAGTTGTCCAGAACAGCCCCAGTGGTCTCTTTGTGGTTCACCATCATCTGGAAGAAATCATCTGAACCATCACAGTTCCCAGACAAGAGACCATGCAAAATAGGTGAGAGACAAGTAAACAAAATGCAGTAATATCATCCTGAGAAAGCTCATGTTGGAAGTTTCTTTCAGACAAGCACTTCATATATATAACGATCTTCAGAGACTGTAAACTTTTATCCTGTTGAGGTTATTTTAAATCAAAGGCCAGCGTGCCAGCAGCTGCAGAAGCAAGGAATGCCTAAGAAAATAAATGCCAGTTAGAGTGCTATTTAATGTCGTTAACTGCAGTGGGTGGAGGCTGGAGGGCAGTAGCTTTTAACAGGTTTTATTTGAAAGACTAACTCAGTGTGGTTGTCACGACAGTTGTCTTTGTGACTGAAGTTGTATTGCTAACAGATGGAAATCTGGCAGCTTTTTCAAGTTTATGCAGATGCTTTGCAGAAGGAGTTAACATCCTAAGTGATCCTAACATTAACCTTACACAAACCTTCCTCCACTTTGTTAATAAACAGAACATTTTAAGACTGTTCTGCTCAAAACAGTCACAGAAAGGTTCAACTATGCCTCCCTTTTCATAGCTTCAGTTACTCTTACAATTTAGCATGAAAATTCTTTTGCATAAAACTCTCTTGTTGAAATGAGAATTGGATATGTAGCAAAAGTCAGTCTAGTCCTCAAAATATCCATTTTAATTATAAAATTACCTACCAGGTTGTCTTCATTAATGAGCTAAGCTTGTGGACTGTCTTGTTCTTGAAGACTGGCATTCAGTACAATAACTAACAAGAATGATTTAACTAGAGAAATATCTAAATTGGCAATCATTTAAAAGAACTGAATAATATTCTTAATAGCTGTGTAATGTTTCATCTTTTTTGCTTTGATTGGCACTTTTTAAATTGTTAACACTCTTTTCAAACTGACAACACATTGCCTCATTCTAATCTGCAGTGAGCCCAACTGTATTACACACCATCTTGAGTGCTAAAAAGGTTCCGGAACAACACACCACAGACATTTTGAGAGATTTTGTGTATTTTATGGATCTCTGACTGTTCTTTACATCAGATTTTAGGAAATCAAGAGACCATATGCTTTCATTTTATCCTTTGACATTTGTTTGAAACTATAGGTGATGTGGAAGTTACAGAATAAAATGTATTTGTACAATCAATGCACTATCTGCTTCTGTTTGAGACGTCTGATCATGTGCATCCACACTGTAGGTGCCTTAAGCAAATGAGAGTAAAACTCTTGAAACCATTCCTTGTGTACATGTACATATGTAAGTCTTTGACCTTCACTGCTTGAAGGCATTAGTCATATAACTCTGTAAAGAACACAGATAAAAATATGTAATACAGAGACATCCAGACCATTAGAGGATTTCAGAGAAGGCAACATCAGTTTTGATTTTTTGAGCATTATCTGTATGACTCATGAGCTGTCTTTTGTATTTGAGCAATATGACTTGAACCAGGAAAGATGTCTTCCCTTAAATTATGCACTTACCCTAGAAACTGAATAGATTTAGATTCTAAGCTTATGCCATATTCACGTAGGCCAGATATTTTCATGGAGACTTTTAAATCCATTTATCCTTTGGATGTTTTCTTTACAGGAAACACAGATACTTCCTTTTGGAAATCTTTTTTATCCCTCAAAAGTTAAAAGTTAGGCACAAGTCAGTTTTCTTGAAAGGATGACTCTTTGCTTTCTGCTGCTTTATGTCCCAAAGGACGATCGTGGCTGCATATTAATCGCGCCTCTTTTTCCCAAGTATATAAGGGAGGAAAAAAACTCAGGTTACAGTGACTAAACATATCCTGGAACTACTTGTAAGTAAGAATTTCCATCTCCCTCCTGAGGGATCTGTATAATTCTTTTGGATTATGTTGTTGAAATGACCAGATCATTTCTTATTTTTAATTTCTTTATACAGGCTTCTCTGACAGGATGCTTCACCTGTAGAACACCAAGAAAGTGACAAAACTGTCCCTTAAATTACTTAAATTTTCACATTCAGTGTCCCAGACAATTTCTGCTGAAGCTATAAAGGCGCATTAAGGATCTAAAAAGGATACAGGTGACAGAATAAGAGCTGTGTTACAATAACAAATGGGGAGGATGAGAAGAGGTGAGGACTGAAGGAATATCTCGCAGTTCCTCAGACTGTGAAATGGTAACTCAGCAAAGGAAACAATCTCTGCTAAGTCTTGTTTTTCTAGTACTGGAATTTAGGGTTTGCAGTTTTTCTGAGTGGTTTAAGCAGGGCCTCAACTTTCTTTGAATTGTCACAGGAGAGTCAGTGGCCACTTCTAAATTCCAGGGCATTTTGAAATAGAAAGGTCTTTTAGTTGTTTGACAAATGTTATGAGAGTCCAGAGGGTTAGACGATATGTCAGGTGGGAAGTACTGTTAGTCCTAAACAGTTTTATGAGAAATCTGAACCATAAAAATCCAAATTCTGTGCATAGGTAATACTACACAATTGTGTCTAGTAAGCATTTATAGCACTTTTTGCCTTGGGCGTCTTGTAAACTAAAAAAGATCAAAGCCTGAATGCCCTCAGCACTCAGTCAGACCTTCAAGAAGGGGTCCAGCATCCCTCTCAGTTGATGATTGCCTCACAGGAAACATTGAGCAGCTTGAAGAATAGGGCCCCAAATGCATATCTGTCACCCAGTTAAATTCTAGAGTAAGCGTTTAGTATTTTTTTAACCACCATTTGTTACATCCCAGTATAAACCACAGCTAAAAGAAATCATATGCACCTGGTTTGAATCTCGGTCATTAATTCATTAGCCTATTACTAACAAGATGTCTTTAGAACAAGAGTATCTATTTTAGTTAACCAGGTACTGTTATTGTTCACATTTCTGCTCTTTTTCCTTTAATAGGCTACTTATTGTACAATTCACTTATAAAATTCCATCATTTACACAGATAGTAATAACCCATGAAGTATGTCTCCAGCTGTTTTCAGCTTTTGTGACCTATGTAAACACTGAGCTTTGAAATAACTTCTGATTTCCACTAAGTTAATGTCCAAGCTGACTGATTCTAAATGCTTAAATGTCTGTAAGTACAAGTGGTCTCAAGTGAGTTTTATATTTCATATTTCACCCCACAACAAAGCTAGGAAGTTGTAAATCAGTACTATCTCCTGATGATATTTGTACTCTCACAGGTTTGACACCCATATAAAAAGGCATCTCTAAGATTTGCCATACATTAGATGACTTGTACTGCGGACTTGCCCAGGTAACAAAATGCCCTGTCAAGTACTGCACCATAATTTTACTTCATTCTACACAGCAAATGCATAGTGTCACCTTCAAAGAAACCTACTGTAGATTTAAAAATACATCATGAACATCTGTCACACAGAGTCACAGAATCTTAAGGGTTGGAAGGAACCTTGAAATATCCAGTTCAACTCCTTCCCTTGACAGAGTAGGACCACCTAGAGTGGGTCACACAGGAACCTGTCACGCATCGTCTTTTCTCTCTTCAAACCCAGGTAAAAGAGACCACCAGAAGCAGAATTATTAATCAAATACACTTATCACAATAGTATGTATATTATATATAATATGCATTACTATAATATAATGTATATTATATTATTTTATGTTCTTATATAAAATCTCATATTGAAGTGACATTTTAAACCTATGTGAGTGTATAAAGCAAGAAACATTTCTCCATGCAATTCAGTGGCAATCCTACATAAGCCATTCCTTATGTTGGTTTTCATTCAGAGGACACGAACTCTGCATATAGAATTCTGCGAAGCTTTACTTTTTTAATGGTCAGAATCTACCCTTGCACAATGCAGCCATACAAGGACTTTCAGTTAAGTCTGGAAGCCATGCAGGAAGTTGCTATGACAGGAGCAAAAGTGAATATCATGCATTTTAAGTAGAGAACGCAACAAAAGTGTGCATCCTCACTCTCAAGCCCTTGTTACCTCCGTCTGAGACACGTCAGGAAGAAGTCATAACAGATCTCACGACAATCTTTCCAGGAGGCTATAAAACCAAACTTTATTATATAATGGTATATCTTCATATCACCTTGAACATTTGAACAAATTGGGAAAGACACCATTAACTTCTTTTTCTTACTAGAAGAATTAGTGACCGGATTCCTTTTTCTCTGTTCATTTAATTGCACATCTAATCAGTTTGACAGTGGTCATTCAATAAGATTGTAGCAGAAATCATTGTTAAAACCCAATAACTCAGACCAATTTTAATTTCCAATGTGTCAATTTAAAGGTCAGAAGCATTTTTGCTAAGTCATCTTTTGGTGCATTTATACATAAGAGCACAGACCTACCTAGTTTTCAGTTCTGCACTTTTTGAGTGAAGCATTTCTGTTCTTTCATTATTCAATCCTACACTCTGAAACTAAGCAAATGTAAACCAAAGTCTTTACAGAATGAGTCATGTGTCTAAGACATTAAAAATAATGCAAACACACACACATGGGTAGTGTGTATGGTTAACTTTTAACTATCATTTTGTGGTGACTGATTAAGAAAAAGAGAAAACTAGCGTTACCTGGTAACAAAAAAAAACTGGCGTTTAGCATGGCAGCATCAGCTGAATCAACTGCCCTTGGGAGCCCTTTAATATCCATTGTGATGGTTCATCCTAATATATCGTGGTTACACCTACTGTTGCTCATCCAATCTAGCAGAATGCATTGCTAAATTTAGCACAGTATTTATCTCTACTATGTTTATATGTTCTGAATAACCTGGCTGTCATCCTTAACCAATTCTGGCAATCAGCTAAAGCGGATGACATTTCTAGTGTGAGACCAACTAAAAGACTCTTTCAGCAGCTGTCAGCTGAAATATTTTGTAAAATTATTGTTTCCAATCCAATTTAGAAATGTGTGAGTCACCTGACTTGTAATTAGTTTTTCTCAATAGAAGAGTGTAAAATGACAGTCTGTTTATCCAGTTTCCTCATCTGTTTATGTAAAGGTCTTGGTATTTGCATGTGTGTGTTTTCTTCGTAAAATGATTGAATTCTTGAAGGAAAGTAAAGGATCAAGTACTTGTTATTCAATCACAGAACAGCAGTAATATATGCACCAGGAGATGAGGTTTTTCTGTTTCCTAACACATCCTGACATTCTGCCCATCTTAGACAAAGACATTTTAGCTTCTTAAATCTATTCATGATCATCTTTTCCAACTGAGGGTATCCTCTACCAAGCAAACCTTAACAAACTCATAAAAATGAAGATAGTACCTTCCCAAGTAAGCAGTGCAGAAAAATTTTCTACTAACTTCCATAAATGCTGGATCACATGTGGGAATCATCAGATGGATAAAACAAATGTGCTAATTAGGAGGATAATAGTAGGGAAGGGAAAAGCAGAAGCCACTACTCATTACTGGAATAAGCAGTACCAATCAAAGTTGTATTATAGGCATTCAACAGCATCATTCTCCAAACTTTTCGGTGAAGACCTTCAGCGCCTCCTGATCTGAATCAGTGACCTGAAAGTCACAGGCAGATTTGTGAGTCATTTGGACTCATGTTTTTAGCACACCTAAAGGATCTAATTTAGCTTGATACTGAGCGATCAGAAGGTGTTCCAAACCAACACATAAAGAATATTTTATAGTTGGTAACTCTTGTTAATCAAGATTCAAAGGAACAAGGTTAATCCTCTGACTAAAATAATGCAAGCAATTATTGTGAAAGTTTGTAATTTTGCTGACCTCTAAGAAAGAATTATCTGCAAAGATTGAGGAACAAGTCCACATGTTATGTATCACCATGACTGCATATTTATCCTCTGCAAATTGTATCTGCCTCTCCTGCATAATAATCTCACAAATTACTTGACACGTTTAATCTAGTCTTTGACTAGAGGTCCTTGCCAGAAAGATTTGTAAACATTTTTTAAAAGCACACATACAAATGTTGAAATTTAAAAAATTGCACTAGGATGGCCACAACAGATTTTTCTTTGTAGAAAGTAGGTGTCTAACTATACAAAGAATATGGTATTGGCATGAGATACTTTGAAAGGGGTGACAAGGAGGTAGAGCGGAAGAATCTCCCATCAAGGAGAAATTTGACATGGATGCTGAAGAATGTTTGACAAATGCATAAGTTCAGGGTAATAGGGATTGAGGTCAAAGCAATAGGAAAGGATTTTTTCAGCTACACACTGGATTGACTGAGATTGGGGGAGATCAGGAGGAGGGAGCAGGAAGAAAAGTACAAATCTCGTTCATGTATTAATAACTTTTTGGAAATGAGGGGGAGAGATGAACTTGGAGACAGGTAAAAAAGAGCTTCTAAGGTAAAACAAGGGCCTGGATGCAAATGCAGAAGGAAAGAGGAAAGAGAAAAGTGTAATATTGCCATAAATAATTACACTATGCACAGAACATTGTAATAGTGGTGATGAGAGAGGATGAAATTATTTCTAGGTTTGTTTTCCCATAAACAGAGTTCAGTGGGAATTCTTGATCCTCTGTGAGTAGGTGAGAGCAAAGAAGAAAGTAATCTGCAAATGGTATAACTGCGTACTGCTGCCCAGGAGGAAGAGGCAGCTGAATTTTGAATGGGGCTACAGTGGTCTTCCAACTAGCAGACACAAATTATTCTGGCAGCAATAACCAGGAGTATAGGTAGAGGTTGCTCAATTTTGCAATTGTGACTTCTGAAGTAACAGCTCTGTTAATTTTTTGAGAGGTGTGTGACCACTGCAAGCCTGCACTGCAGAAGAGAGCTGAGCTCTCTCATAGGAAATACCTTGAAAGATGTTTGGTGCTAACACAGCTGCTCATAAAATTTAGTAGGGTGCTGTTAGGAACATGAAAAGTAAAGTAGCAGATGATGCTGTCTAATTGGAGACTTATGATTTTGACACTAAAATAATTCCTTTCCTATTGGAAGTTTTCTTTCTGAACTTTAATATTTTTTTTAACAAAGTTGTGGGTGAAAGAATCATCACAGAAATAATCCTTCTAAGGCTTAGTACAGGATGAAGATGGTTTGTCAAAGCCTGTTTCATAACAATGAAATCAATAGTGTCATCCCAAAATAGTTTCAGAAATAGTGTGAGAAGTGTGATATTGAAACAGTCTCAAGAGAGAAGAGCTATCCTTTCAAGTTAAAATTCCACCTCTGAATAGATCTTACAAGGAAAACGGGACCTGCCTCAAACGAAACTCTGTTTTATGTAGCCTCCTCTCTTCTGAAATGCTGACTAGAAATTGAAAACTGTGAAATGTAAATCTATTAATTACATGAGGCTTGGCTTTTATTTTGGATAGTTTAGAAAAGATGATGCATGCAAATGTACAGAGTGCTAAGTGCAACAAGTAAGGTATGTGTTTCTGATGTCTTGTTTATTACAGAATGTATTCTTTTTATGTTGTCTTATAAATGAACAAACATTAAAACTCCCATTCAAAGTGACTTGGGTTACCTTTGGAGGAAAAAAAAACCTTCCTAAAACTCAGATGGATTTTTTCCAACATCCTTTCAAAACTTGTCCAGCCTCTCATTTTGTACATCCTGGGCCCTGTGAAGTTATACTTAATAAAATCTTGTTATCAAGAGCTTCCTATTAAATTCAATCATTTCACAGTGTTTTCTCTCCATTTAGAGCTGTTTAGCTGAATGTTTACTGATGAGTCAATCAGTCACTACTTTGTTTGTTCAACTTAATGTCATCACATCACCATGAGATCACCACAGCAAACATTCATCAACAACAGCATTGTCTCATCTGTGTGGTTGCTACAGGCTGGCCTCAGGCTGTCCACAGCCAGGAGGCTGACTGGTCAGTGACCTTGGTCTGGCTGCATTGTGCCCAGGGGAACTCATATGGGGCATGGGGTTTAGCAGTGACACTGTAATCATTGCTGAGGATCATCGCTCTGTATGGGACAACTCCTCAAACATGATCTAAGCGGGTAGAGCAGTTTGCAAAGGCCATCATGACAACAAACCAAGGGCAAGTGAGCTGATGTCTCCAGGTGGAACAGGCTGTGTTTCGCAGTGACAGTTTCTGCAAGGAGAAGCTATGTTTTTAAAACACTGGCAATTGTTAAGGAGCAAGGTAGGAGATATATCAATAGACATCAATATGGCAGCCCAGGAGGTTCCACATATAATGATAAACTTGATCAAACACAACTGGCATTTCATGTGCACTGAGTGGTACCATCATAGACTCCAATTTTCTGGAGCTGAACAGAAGATGGTAAATGTATGTTACTGTCACTCAAACCTACTGGTTTGAATTACTTTTTTTTCAGTACAGTGTATATCTGCCACGTCTTGTCTTCAGAGACTGTTTTCCCAAATATCTGTAAATGGACACAGTCTAGCTCAAGGTGCACCTAGGTGTATCAGGGAATATCACGTTTCAGAGTTTTTGAAACAAGGGCTGTGAAGGTAGAATGCATTGGATATTATTTTGTCTGCTGTAAGCAGAAGGCATTACATATGTCAGTATGAGACCAGACTGGCTATGTTAGTTTTCACACTAACATGTAGGTCAGAAACAAATCAAGCTTCGGTGCAGAAGCAGGTACACAGAGGGCCATTAAAAGGTAGTTTTGGCCTCAGAGCAAACCTTTATTCACTCCTGGCACCTCCAGTCCTGTTGCTATTTTACTTTGTGACTTGAATGCTGAAGTATCAGCAGTTTGAATTTTGTACAACTCTGGGGACCAAGTAGCTCTTGTTACCTTATTTTTTCACAAGATCAGTGGAGCAAACCCCTACTGAAACCAAGCTTTTCAGCTGACTTTCCTTACAAGTCACAACTTACAATAACACAGAGCTGCTGCTGATTTTGTCCATTCAGTGCAACAGTGTAGGACTTCCAGTAGATTCATCTACAGGCATCAAAATAAAGCACTTCTTTTGTTCAGTGAGGATAAGATCCTCTCTTGGAGATGTTAAAAATCGCCAGGAGTGCCTAGGACTGGATTTGGCTGGAGCATGGACTTGTGAGTGGCCCCTTCAAAAAGGTACGCTATTTTCCTTCAGGCCTTTTAAAACCCAGAAATCAAAAAAGAGATTTTAGCTAGGTCACAGATAAATAAACTGCTTCAGGAGAAATAAAAATTTGTGTCAATACTCAATTATGAAGGATATCTAAGCTAACAAGGTCAAGCCAGTCCTTAAATTCTGTGATTTGGGGAAGTGGGAAGTGAGGCAGGAGGAGTGGCATAGCACTTACCAGAAGGTCTGTATCCTCCATGCAGCAAAAGCTCTAAGTCCTAATAATATCCTGGCAGCAATGCATATTAATAGTGCAATTTCAATAATCAGCATATTTTGTCAAATAATTGTTAGGCTGATGGTTATAAGAAGTGACACTGCCAGTATCTCATAAAGGCTGAAAGAAATATTTCCCATTTCCACACTGTATAAACAAAGCATGCCAGACAACCTCAGGAATGCTAATGATCTCCAGTACTTTAGTATATTAAGTCTTCATCAATTGAGCACAGACCACAACAATGTTCTAAGAGTCCTTAAACACATGAGAAACACATGAGAAATGATGTAAAGTTTATATGAGCTCATATAATCTAGGTTGGTTACAGAGTCAAGCATAAGATCATAGAAATCAGGTCATGTGTACCATATCTTTCCTACTATAAGGTTGTGCCCTACATTATATTTGCTGGTGCCACATCCAGCCCAGATTTAATTGACTCAAGCAATGAGTCATCCACTGCTTCCCCTACAGCATTATTCCCCAATCTAACAGATGACATTGTTGGGATTTTTTTTCCCTGATAATCAGACTTCACTGTCCTTAATTTCATCCCATTATATAATAGCTCACACTTACGCTGTAACTGCGGTCCAAAAGCTTTGCAAGTGTTAATTGAGTTTCATAACAGCCCTCCATGAAATAGATAAGTTCTGAGTCAAAGATGCAAAAACTTGAGTTACTTGCCCTAGGCTGCGCCTGGGATCATACCCAGCACAGCTGGGCCTGTCTCACTGACTCGGAGCTGTTTGTGTGCAGTTTGTGTGATAATCAAGATATAAGAAATCTTTTCTAGGATGTAGCTCTAGCCTCTCTCCTACCAGCATATGCATTATGAAAACAGTTTATTCCTTTTCAAACATTTGTATGTATATCTTTGCCTAGTCGTTATTTTCATACAGTTGATATTTGCTCGATCTATAAATAAACTTAGTCCTTTATTATTTTGCTCTTTCCTCACGACTCCCTGATCTGAAGACACATCTTTGTAGAACATGTGCCTGGAATGAGTTTATAGAGATAAATCATGTCATGGCTCTTAACCTCCCAGGCTGTGACACAATATGAGGGGCAAAATCCAGCTGGCTGATCTAGTCGTTGTCAGTTGAGACACAGTAGCTCACTGTGCATGTGCTGTTATCCCATTGTGAAGCAAAGCAAAGCGGGTTCATGTGAGTCACCATCAACTGACCCTAGCTTTTCTCATAGTGCAGCAATGTATCTTACTCAGTTACCACACCTTAAGTGAAAGAGAACAGGAAACTCTACCGGCTGACACAGACCTCCTGTCTGACAAGCCCTTAATTTTCTTTAATTAATGCATTTGTTTTTAGAACACAAAATCAGAAATGACATTTTATTACATCTCAGGTTTCTAATTGAAGCAACTCCAGCAATATTTCAGATCATAATGCAAATGTAGACAAAAAGTAGAAAACTTCTGGCTGTTATAAAAATGGTTTTCTTTTGATTAACTTAATTGGTTTCTAAGTATTTCTCTTCAATTTGCTTATTAGATTTTGAGTGATATCTATCTGAGCTGTTTTTCTAAATCACATTTAACCTTGTTACTTAAATATGTTTCTATACCTTCCTCCCAGATTATTTTGTGATATCTTTCTGCTGTCTTGCCTGCTTTTGCTACCCATTCTTATTGAATTGGAAGGTAGAGTGGAGATTCTTGCCATCTAAAATTCAAGATGCTTTAATATGTCAGAAATGCATAGCTTCAAAAATTTCTCAAGTGATAAATGACTCAACATTTTTCTGTGTTCTGCTGTATGCAACATAAAGGCTCGTAATATATGCAAAAGTTGTCTCCTGTAAGATTTTGGTACAGAATCTTCCTTGAAATTACCTTTATGAAATATCCATTACTTCTTCACCCTGACAGCAAAAGCAAACTCACACAAAGAAAACCAGCAATCCTGCTCTGCCTGAGCAAAATAGCCCTGGAATATGGGAAAGATCTTTCTTTTCAGAGGAAAGCAGTAAGAGACAGTTCAGGGTATGAACTAGTGGTTGTCACACCTGCTTACCTAGTAGGTGTTTCTAAGCTATTTACCTAACTTTGAAATTGCTCTCAAAAAGGTTCACAAAAAAACTGAAGCTAACATCTTCCATTAGCCAGCTCTACAGTTGACAGACCTCACCAAAAAAATTTGCTACTTGTGCATAATTAGAGGACCTGCAAACTACTAGTCAAGATAAAAAGATCAAAGGCTATCATAAATCTTGCTGCCTCAAAGGGTGAGCTCACTAGCAGCAGAAAAAGATTGATATTTTCATTCTATGAGGATTACTCACTCAGGTATGGTATAGGAGTGGGATGATTGCCTCTCCAGTATTTATCATGAAGCTCTACTTAGGGACACAACATCTTTTTCTAGGATCATTCCTGTGTTCAAAAATGCTGTCAAATTATTTACCTATCTGGTCTGACATTTAGGGAGGGATCACACTGACCAGAGCTAGTGTAGAATTTTATTTATTTACTTCAAGATAAAGTGCTTATGGTTTAATATCAAAGTTTTTTTCATGGAATTGTGTCAACTCAGATAAAGCTTCTGCCAGAAAAGTTTCCTCCTGTCCAGAATCCAAGCTAGAGAGACCTGAGGAAGGACAGATGACTCAAGTTGATGGTAGCAGAGAATTCTGCATCTATCTTCTCCATATATTTTTCCCCCTGATGACAGCTGTAATTAGTAGGCCCCAGTCATGTAATTTTCATCTCTTTTGTCATTGTTTATAAGGTGTTGAAATAAATTAGTAGGGGTTTTTTTTTCCTTTGTTTCTTATTTTTACTACAGGAAGGTTATGAGTTGATCATAGTGCAGAACAATGACAAACAGTGAAGCCCATAGAATATTTCTTGCCTTCTGTCTGCTCCTAATCTTATACTTGTAACCAAGAACAATTCTTGTCAAGATTCTGTGTAGTCTCAGGGAATCTGGAAACAAAACTTCATACCTGTCTTATTCTACACTCTGTAGAGAAGATAAAATAGAATAAAATAGAATAAAATAGCATAGAAGATAAAACCATATGGTGTCATCAATATCTTTCTTGTGAGTTAACCCAATATTTCCTCCCTCTTCCACTAAACTCTACTACTCTTTCTCTTCACCTGTGAAAGACCAACGAAATACTGGAAGAATCCGTGTACAGACACGCAATGTCTGGAATAAAAATTCAAACTTCTCTGTTTACAAAACACTATTTAGAGTAAAGAATTCTTTTCACTAGCAGTGCAGATTGTGCAATAAACAAGAAACAAGAAAGCAGGAGACCAGGCAACACCAATTTTCTTTAAGAGAATAAAGGATAACTATTTCTGGTCACTTCTGAACAAGTGAGTTTAACCATTCTTAGTTTTTAGAACAGATAGGAGATTAGAGCTAATGTCAAAATTACATTAGGCTTTGTGGCTATTTCATTGTGCTTGATGACATTAATTCCTCTTCTTTCTTCACTTAATATTAAATTACAGTATTTATTGATGATTTTTTAGGAATAATACTAATAATGATTAAAAATTTTGAGCTCAAGCTCTATACCAGCCTGATTGATCATAAACTGTTTTTAGATCAATAAATCTTTCTAACTGCTTTCCAGCGAAGGAAGCAAAAAATTTTCCCAGTTCAGTTATCCTGCTGGTGAGTTTTTGGTCTGATTTGGTTTTGTAATATTTTCCTTCCAATTGTTTAAATGATTCATCACTTAATGAACTTCCAAAAATTTGCTTTTTTGTTCTAGCAAATATACAAAACCTTGAAAACTCTTCCAGGACTGCTAGTGTCACAAGACAGCAACATTCAGCACCTATGAAATCTTGGAAATTTCCACGTCCTACATTTATTAGCCTCTTTTCAGTTTCACTACTCCATGAAAATGATTTTTTTTTCAAAGCCTATTAGATTGCATAAAATACCACTTTCACAAGCAGACAGGGAGCAGGAAACATAAATAAGGTAGACACAATGCTTTGACACACTTTACCTGTGCAGAATGATTTTCTGTGACTCTTGTAACATTTCATTTCCTTTGCTTGAGCTCATGCCTTTCCCCACCACAGGAGAGAGCACATAAAATTAGGTTTGATGTAGTAGAGAGCCAAGAGCACGTTACTACTACCCCTTTTAACATTTGAAAGCAGGCAGATACTCAAGCTGTCACTGCTCACAGGTACTTTCCAGTGATACTCATTAGGACAATCTTAGTTTCTCCATAGGAGTTTGGATGAAATGAAAGGTGAAAGTAATGTGCGAAGAATGACCAAATGAGTATTGCTAGAGGTCATTTCTGTGCCACACAGACAACAAAACTCATGAATGACCGTACTTATCATGTCTAACACAGTTAGATCCTTCAATCTTCAGCTTCTCAGAGAAGAATAAAAATTAAATTGCCTCCAAATAGGCCTTTCAAACCATTTGAGATGCTGTAGAGTATCTGCTATGATTTCCAATAGTGCTTTCAGAAGAGTGTGAGTCTCACATGGGATCCCAAAGTCCTTTCTAGTAGCACTATGTGGGTGGATTAGCTACCTTAGAGTATCTAAAATGTCCCAAAAGTCCAATATTTTGGCAATGGGCCCCTGATTCCTGTGTTGCAAGTTACAGAAGCATTTATTCTCACTTTCAGGAGAATCACCAAGTGTGAGAGAATTGAAATGAGATAAAATCTCATCAGAGGAAGTTTTAATTCTGCAGTTTGTTGTAGTGCATTTCAGCAAGACACTCCTTGCCTTTACTGTACATCTACTGAGATAGCCATAACTGCTGGAAGTTATGGGTCATCCACTGCTTGGGAGTAAATGCATCAACATGCCCTGTCTGGGTCTGCAGAGGGGTGGGAGACATAGTGCATAAGGTTGCATTGGGCTCACACAGTGAGAGGTGGTGCCATGGCCATCGCACACCAGCCCTTGTCTTCCCTGCAGCACCCACCCATGCCGGCACTGCAACCAAGCAGGCCAAGGAGAAAATGAAGGAGAACTGTTCTCCACCAAGCAAATCTGCTGCTCAGGACAGCAGTGGGTTGGCTTACAGCTGACATCATGGTGAGCCCAGGCTGCTCACAGCCCTGTAAGTGGAGCTATGGGAGCACAGGGGAAAATTCTCATCTAGCAAGCTTTAAAAGAAAGGTGCATTCTCAGCTCCTTTACAGTCAAGGTGGGAATGGACATAATTTAAAGTTGTTCAGCTTTATAAAAAAAAAAAAAAAAAAGTAACCTTCACCATCCCTTTCCCTCCACAGTTTCATCTGGTGGAAAATCTGATTCAAAAGCAAGTTGTGTGCTTTGGAAAATCTGGCTAGTGTGTCAGTTCACTTTAAAAAAGAGTACAGAACAAAAAATCCAAGCTCCCATGCTCATGATGACTCTTAAGGGAACTTAACTAAAGGTGATGGTGAAAGAAAGGTAAGTAGTTCAGAGTCTATACTAGTCAGGGTATAGTAAGACAGACTATTCCATACCTGTAAAGATAACATTCTTCTCTTGTTCCTAACTCTTTCCTTTCCTGACTCCTCACTCTCTGATGAAGGTGAGTGGGAGAGCAGGAGAGGAGGTTAATGGCAGGCAGCAGTGCCATCTTTCAAGTCCTGTTTCCCAGTTAATTGCTCTTCCAAAATTTTTATTTCACTCTGCTTCTTTTTCCTCTCATATCAAGAATCTGACCCAGAATTTTCCTGCCACTTACCAAACACAAAAAGAAAAAAATGAAATCATGTGCAGAAGGGGTCATGTTCCAGTGAACCTATTCTAAACATAACTTTTTCATTTCAGCACTCTTGCTCTGGCAGCATCTGAATTCCCTGCACACCTGGTGGCTCAGGGCTTAATGTCTCTATTCCCTTCACACTCCAGTCCTATTAAAAAAAAAAAAACCACCTCTGCAGCATACAACAACCAGATGACAGGCTTTGTGGGGTTGAGTTGTAGGGCTTTTCATCTAGGTAGAACAATTAACTTCTCATCATTTTGCTTTGCTTCCTGATGTTATTTTACTCTGTTCTCTGCTACAGAAATTTGCATTTGTTTTCCACTTTCAGGCTATTTTATTGAACTGTCCCAGGTCACCCTCTCCTACGGCTGCCTATGGGTCCTCTGTACCCTTTCACCAGAGGGACAACGCTACAACCAGCCCTGGCTGTTCTGGAAGGAAGGTGAACAGCCCACACTGGGAAAAAAGCAACAAGACAACAGGCAGTAGCCTCAAAGACTTTGTTTTACTTTAGATTTTTGTGTCTTGACTAGTGCTGATGTAGGGAACTGCAGAACAGCAAAATATGACTGTGAGCTGATTACAGTTGGTGGAGAAGGAATTGTATGGACCTCTTTTTAATACATAGGGCAGGACCATACCAGGGACTATTTCTGGTACAGGATTTTCACATGACCTTGATAGGTTACACTGTGGGATTATGCTAATACTCAGAAACTCTGAAAATCAGACCACAGAGGTACCTAAATATGAGTGAGATGTCCATATTTCAAATGTTTGCTACTAACCAGTTTGTCCTTCAATTTCCCTACTTCCAAGAAATCAAGCTAATAACATTTTGACAGGCTCAATAGTTTAGTCAGGAAAGAAACTGCAGTGACTGGCATAAATTCCTAGCAAAAGTATGTTAATTCATTTTTGAAAGGTCATTTAGGATGGTAAGATGGAGGTGCTGTAGGTAACCAAAATATCTCACAAAAAAAGTGGTTTCATTTCTGTTCAAATATACAGTTCAAATTTGCAAATGTGGATCTCTGTCTTAATAGAGTCTAGAAAGTATTTCAAAGCAAATGGATTACTATTAGCTTATTTGCCTGTCATAAAAATATTAGTATCAATACAGATAAAGAATGAGAAACAAATAGATGCTTACAGAGAGCAATTTCCATTTGGAAGATGAGCTCAAAGTCTCATACTAATGAATTGCCATAGGCTTTCTAAAAATTATAGACCATAAGTTTCTGACACAGAAGATTACTTTGCTTTGGACTTCATATGATGGATAAAGATGAATTAATCACTGGAGTAGAAGTTGGTCGTTGCCTAGGAACCAATGATCATGACCTCATTGCATTCAATATACCCAAACAAAGGATAGCCCCAAAGAAAAAAATATATATGATGTTTCAGAATAGCTGCTTCCAAAAATCTGAAGGGAAGTCTGAACTACATTACCTGAAAGGAAGGCATCTGTTATAGAGAAATATTTTAAAGGAACTACATTATGTAACTTTGTATTTATAGTCCTAGAAGAATTAGTTCCAATGATCTTTTTGTCAGCGATACCAATTTTTAATGTTTCAAAGGATTGGAAGATATTTTTTAAAAAATAGACAAGATTGATTAATTTAACATTATATCCAGGCAAAAGAAAGGAATAACTAATACATACTTCAGAACTGATTCCTGCCAATTCGTGCCCTAGATGCCTTAGCAAGTGTGCAATGGTACCTTGTTACTTCCCAGAAACCTCGTGGCATTATTGCTCTTCCCTTTCTTCAAGTCAATGCTTTCAGCTCATCTAAGAAAGCTGTGAAGAAGAAAAAAACTAGTAGGACTCTTAGAAAAACAACTTAATGCAATCTTTCTTTTTCCACATATCTATCACATAAGAACACTGTTAATTTGTGTATTTATCCTATTCATTACTCGTCCTCAATGTTTTATATAAAGACTGTAACTTCAACATCACTGGAATACTTACTGTCTGACACAGTTTCAGTGTCAGTAAAATTTATGCTTTTATTTGGCATTTTTGATGTGCAAATTTTATCAGCTCTGTAAAGTGCTTCCAGATCTTTGTAGTTCGGTGAACTAACTTGGTCTGGGAATTACCAACATCTTATTTGTATTACCTTTTCAATAGGATAGCACTGTTTTTTTGATAAATAGAAGTTGTATTAAACTACACTAAAGTAAACAGTCTAAATTCTCCTCAGTTCCTCCCTTATTTGGATTAGCTATTCTCGAAACTTTGACTTCTGTTGTATGGCCCCAATATCTTGAATTTTTTAGAATTTTTTTTTAATTCCCATGCTGACTTGAACATTTGAATCTTAAAAGAAACATGCTTAGTATTTGAGATTGTTATTAAAAATCTAGATGCAAAAGAAAAAGAAGAGATTTCTCCATCTTGACAAGGTACATCTGCTCAGTAAGCTTGACATTAGCCTTTACTAGCTTTGTTCTTTTTTCTCCCCACACCTGCCTCAACCCCAACACCTGTGAAGACAAGCCAGACATAGCAGCATTAAACGGACATTAGCAACATGTATTGCCAATTCTCAAATCCAGATTGTGTCAGGAAAGAATAGAAAAGGCATCTGAAAAGTAAACTGACCATGAGGGGAAAAAAAAAGTTAAAATGGGCCAAGCCAGCATATGTGAGAGATCTTCCTCACAGATAATTTAATGGCAACACTGAAACGTTTAAAATAGTCAAAACAGGAAAAGGAGTTCAACTTATGTGTAATCATGCCACAAGAGCTGTCCGAATAGCTCTTGGATCAATTCTCGTGATGCTACTTAGAGTAATGTCAGAGCTTAGTGGTCATCTTTCAGACATCCTACCAGCTGCCTGCCATCAATATCACAGCACTCATACGCTCATCCTTTCCTCTTCATTGTAAATTTGACGGCTGTTACTCTAAAAGCTATTTTCTCTTAAACTGCAGAGATCCTATTTTTGTGCTATTATGTTAAGAATAGTCACTTTATTTGCAAGTACTTGACCTGTTGCACACACAACTACATGAATTCTTCAGTATTTCAAATAAACTATTCTTAATTATCACACTTTTAATACATTAACAAAAACAGTTTGCTATGATAAATTGTATCTTGTTTACTATATAATAGTACTTGGAAACAACTTTTACATAAGACACACATTCTCCATGGAAATGGAGCATTCATTTTGCACTGCTTAAAACCTTGTCACACAGCTACAGCTCACTGAAGAGCTGGTGTTGAAGTAGGATAAAAGTAAATATGTGACTAGATGAAGCGTGAAGATAGACATGCTGATAGGGGAAGGTATGGAAAGGACCTCAAGTAATCCATTTATAAAACCTGCATCTGGTTCTTGCCCTCCTTGCACTTCCAGAATTCATTGGAAAGTTGAGCACTGAGACTGCAAAGAACAAGGCATACCTGCTTACTGTACACAGCTCACCTGCACTTGGAGTCACTGAGCAGCAATAGTGTGAAAGGCACCATGTCATTTTAATACTTTTATAGATACAGATGAAGAATTAAAAAAAAATAGTAGAGCACCATGTCAGAAAACGCACTGTCCTACAGGAGAACAAAATGCAGGTCGTTTCTGAAAATTGTTTCTGAAATCAGCTACTAGATTTAAAGACAGGAAATGAACTGCAAATCTTGATAACGGTAAAGGTTGAACTACTTCTGACAATAATTAGGAGTTGAGAAATGCGTATGCTGTGGATGAAGTCCTGGCTTCAATAACTGTGACTGCAGATATTTTAACTGAGCTCTTTTAGGATTAGAATTTGACCCTAAATAGCTACACAATGCAAATAAATGAGCCATAGATAACTACAGGGACTTATTAAAGAAATTGAAAGCTGAAACAAAGAAAAATAAGTTGGAATGGAATGACACAAAACTTACTGTGTTTTCCTGGAATTTTTACAAAGCAGTTGTCTTCAACCATACCTCTCTACAGAGTCCAAGGAAAGGGATAACTAGGAATCATATTTTTAAATATAATTTTCAGCTTATTATTTCATTCAGTGGCCTTTCAAATAGTCTGTGACCCAATGTAAAACTGTGGCACATCAGCATATATTTAACCATCTGGCTGAACTGGAGAATTCTTATGCAAGAAAATTAATTGCGCCCACAGAGCACTGAAAAAGAGTCACAGAGAGGTATGGATTAATGGGAGAGGTGTCTACAGCAACTTACCAACCTTCACCCTGTCAGTGGCACCCACTGCCAGTGGTACCACAACACAATCACAGCCTCATGATGCCATTGTTCCCTCAATTTGAGTAGGGTATTGTGCTGGTAGATCCTACCTGACATGAAATGCTGCATCTCTTTAGCGGGGCTCAAGAACACTAAGAAAGATATAGGAGGTAAGGACCAAATGCAATGCCTTCAGTCTAACAAGCAGAGTTGCTCTATCTCAAATACTCTTGGACTTTGTAATGTTCAGCTGATAAGTTTTTGTACTTTTCTCAAATAATTTCAGCTTTCCATTTATATTTAGCAAGACAGCAAGGGAGAGGTGACCTTCCACAGCCCTGGTTTACAAACAGCACCAAAAAGAGCTCAGTGGAGCTTGGAGCATGATTCGAAATCAAAGATAATTTACTGGGTTATTTCACTACAAAATAAATTGTTTATGATACTTTATGAAACACCCACGCCAGTGTCCATGAAAACAGAATTCTGTGTTTATGAGGCAACTCTTACGAGGTAGTATAATTTTAGTGTCTTATACTTGAACTATGCTAAAAATACATTACTTTGTCATCAGGGAACAGTTATAGTAAAGAGAGAAGTAAAAAAAAGATCAGAACATTGAAGACGGGATCGTTCTGAACTGCTGAAAACTAGGCAAGGAGTTGCAACACGTTGTTCTCTGGTGGTCTGTGATGCACATTTAAAAACCTATAGCGGCCGCCCAGACTGTTGCCTGTTTGCCCAGCCCAGTCCACAGCAAACTGCCTTCCCTCTCACATCGAGCTATGCCAGTCCCCTGTAACGTTTGAAACTCCAAAGCAGCTATTGGGATGGCAGCAGGAAGCAGGTGGCACGTGTCAAGCTCTGTGAGTCCCTACAAAGCCCTCAGGGTCACAGGTCTACCTGATTCCCCCAGGAAAAGCAATGGGCAGACATCCAAGGGAAGCGCCTGCTGCACGCTGGCGGTGAAGTGATGCGTTCCCCTCTGTCAGATTTCTGGAACATGGTGGTAGCAGCTGAAAACAGTCAGAAGGATTTAAATATGTGCACAATCATCAGAAAGACAGGGAGAGAGCCTCCACTAATGAGAGAGAAGGTAAATAGAGCCTGAGAAACTGGAAACATTGTTTAGTTTGGCTTACAGTGGGAAGAAAAAAATCTTAAAAGACACTGTGCACAGTGTAGAGGTCATTAATCACAGGAAATGAACTTCCTCAAGTACAGTAGGGACATGTGGGAGCCTGTCATTTTTCAGACCATTACTCCAGAGCCTTCCAGAATTTCAGGATAGGCCAATACTTCCTCAAGATCCAGGTGACATAGCATAGCAGCAAGGTGACTGATTTGACAATGGTGGCAGAGAGCTTTGTTGAACTGGAGATAGACAACATTCCTAGGCTTTGGAAGCCCACCACAGATTCGACACAGGTGCCTCATCTGTCTTGGCAATGCTGGCCCCTTACCAAACATCCTGCCAGCCATATGCTTGAGAGAAGTGACCTCAGAACTCACTGGACAATAAATGGCTCTCCAATCTGGTAACTTCCAAATGACCCATCGTTTCCTGGAACTGATAAATCCTGCTATGGCAATCATTAAAAAAAAAAATGCAGATATATATTAGAACCAGTGGGCAAATTGTCATGCCTTTATCAACATCTGCTTTGATCCTAAATACCTTGATCCAGATGCAATATTTGTATTCTACAATCAGTGATGGGCCAGATACCGGGAACTCTACAAGTCAGTGGGAGCTGGCAAAAATCATCTCTGCTGACAATCATATGTTAGGGCTTTACAGGTTTTAAAAGTAACAATTTCATACAAAGCATCCTGGTTTAGTAGCAATACCAGGTCCTTATCTGTTGGTTCACAACATTTGCTAAACTTGTTCATGCAAGATCCTATAAATTCAGTCTTCATAAAACTCCACTGAACTGAGGCAAATTCACTCCAAAACAAAAATCTTTTGCCAAATCCCAAACAAGGCTGTAAAAAGCACTAGCAAGCTTCAAGGAATAGCTCCAGAGAAGTTTTTTTTACCCTGTGCTTTTGCCTCTAATACAGAAGGTAGCAAACACATTTGTTTCTGCATTTTTTGATGGCATTTCTCTGTTAGAAGTGCAACAGAACTGTTCTTCTGAAAAATTGGTAAAAGGGAAATTTCTTCCAAGAAGCTGTACTCATTAAAATGAGAAAAATGCATGGTGCATGGAGTTATGCTAGCAAGAGCAGGACTTTTTGTACATGACACTAGCCACTGCTGAGGCATAACACTATCTCCTGCAACCCCATGGGTCTGTCCACACACTGACACTGGCTGCACGTTGCAGTCTCCCTGCCAGCACAGCTTTCTGTGACTGCCCAGTTGTCTAGATTAACAGGGAGAGAATGACAGTGGAGAGCCATCAGCTCTATATGAAACTAAAAATGCTTTTCCATGTTTAGAGGCTTTGTAAAACCCCATGTACAGATGTGGATAGTGAAAACTCTGTTTTGAAATGAGCAGGCAGAATCATGGAAAGTGGTTTTTTAACTACTGCAACAAATATTGTTGACAGCTAAGTGACACAAAGGCCAAAAGGAGGGAGGGTACAACAGATCCAGTCAGTTTAACTCTTTATCAGGGCACACTTAATGGGACTTTATGTACAGCCATGTGAACTTTGTACTACCTAAGTTCAAATTTCACCTTCAGACTTCCCATCTGTTCTTATTTCATCCTCAGACTTTCCATCTGCTCCCATCTAGGCCTTCCTAATGCCATGCCCAGTCTGTCAGTACGGTTTTACCAGGTGCTTCTGTCTTGGAAATTTTATGGCATATAAGAAACAATAAAAATTTACGTTGTACATGTTACTTGTGTTAATTAATTCCATTGCATAACAATGTTTTTTAAATGATATTGTCCAGAAAGTCTGTTAAAATCTACTGTAGACAAATATGGCAATATTTTATAGCTCCCAGTGCCAGATGGGTTTGGAGTTCAGACATTTGCGCTAATGCATTTTGCACTGAGGTGCTGTGCTGTGAAAAATTGACTCACAGTGACAAAGAGTTAACATTAAAATGTTGCTGTTAGCTACAGGGCAGTGAATACAAGGCGCAGGTGTGTCTTCCTGTACTAATTTTTTGCTGGAAAGAAATAGAAGATAAGCCATCACTATGCCATTGTACAAATCTTTCAAAAAAGTGAAAGATGTTATTTCCTAGTACTAATATATAAATATTTTCATGTCTGGAAGAGCAAGAATGTGCTGGCTAACAACCAAAGATGTGCTGGATAAAATCCCTTCCACCTGTTCAGATTATTGTACTAGAAAAGAAAGATCATCAAATAATCAGCATTAAGTCCCATATCATAAGAAATTTAGTAAGTATAATTAGTGTATGGAAGAAGGATTCACTGTCTAAGGGCATTCCTATAACTTCTTGCTTCAAAACACTGAACTTGAAGCTAATTAATATTCTGAACTACCAGTGGGTTACACAGTGAGGTTTGCTCTGGGCATTGTGTTTTGTTCACTTGTTTCTTCCACAAGACTGAGTAAACAAGACTTTATGCCAATGAAGTTTCCTTCCCTCAGTTTTGCTCCCTCCCAAGCACTCTAGTGACTGTGCCTCCCACACAACAGGAATCCAGGATGAGACCAGGGATTTCACATTTGTACCCAGATGCTGTTAGATACCAGACAACAAGGGTTTTCCTCTCAACAGTAGGTTCAAAAGCAGCCTCCTACAAAAGGCTCTGTCATCTCCATCACCACAGGAATCTCCCTGATGGCCAAAGAGAATTTGTTTTTAAGTGGCAGCTCCATCAATATCACATCACGGGGGTTAAAAGGTACAGAGTTCTTGGCAGGGAAACGGATCTCAGCAATAAAAATGGAAAGAGCAGATTGTCTTGTCTTCCTCAGAAAAAGAGATGCTCGGGAAGGAGAACAGGGAAAGGACAGGGGTGTGCAGACTGTAGTATCTATTCAACTAAACATAAAGCTTGGATATTATCTTGTCTAACAACTTTTGGAAGCTAATAAACGGTTACAATTAATGCTGTTCATTTGCTCAGAGATTCAAACAGGAAATTGTATCATTGTGAGAACGAGCATTTACAATAATGCTGTGATTCAAGATTACTTTTGTGAATAAAATAAATAAGTAGAGTTTCCTGCTATTTGTGCTTTTATAATAAGTCATGCTTATAAATCTTCACACAGCTGTGGGTATTTGTCATGATAATCACAAATCTTCATATATTCCTCAAATTTTAGTGCATGTGATTTGTTCCTATAAATGGTGCCAGCACTGCAATTATCCCTATAGGTTTTTTCTGTATTATTTTGTTTTTAAAGTCAGTATCTCATTTCAAGGGAGAAGAGACCATACCTATGTGAATTATTGATTAAATATGACGCAAGTGTAAAGATTATAAAGATATAATAACCATCTTACAGACAACCCACAAATTAAAGTCTGTTTTCATAAACTACTCAATGAATATGTATGCATAACAAATATATTCATGAACAGAAAAAAAAAGGCTAAATTTGCATTTAATATTTGTGTTGAATAATTTTTATTTATGAATGGGGACATTTTGTTCAAGTTTGGTAATTAGCACTTGGTTTGCATGTCTGTGAACCAGATTATTCTAACACAAATTGTGAGAACAAGTTAATATCCAATAAGTTTTGAGGCTTTTCATCTATATTTCTAATCTTTCAAAGCATCTTAGATAATGCTTGACTATATAGTTGCAGGTAAGCATCTTTCTGAAACTGACACACAGTTTAATAGCTGTTAATATGATCATTATGCATTACCATTTCATTCATTGTTTTTTTCTTCGTAAGGCTGAGACTGAAGGACTTTGAGAATCAGTTGAAGGATACGAGCCTTTTCTTTTCTGACTGATTTGGATACATCCTTGGACCCTAGTAGCCAAAAACTGGTACCATCTCTTGGTCAATCAATAAGTTACAGTATGTAAAATGGGTTTGTAATCAAACACAGGTGTGTCTCACACCTCCCAATTAAACATATTGCCAACTTGTCACAACTCCCAGAGAAGATGGCAAAAATTCCACCAAGTCAAATGTACCATTGAAAAATCCACTGGAAAAAGCAAGAGACAGTATGTTCCCAGAAGCAAAGAGTTCCCATACCAATAGCAAAGAGTTAGAGAAACCTAATAGGTCCATTGCTTTGATGCTGCTGCTGGTTATCAGCAGATTAATCTGAATGGAAACCTAAACAGAGACCACTCTTTTTGGTTTTTTCTCTTTTATTTTTTCCTCTTCTTTCCTATTTTCTCTTTTTCTTTTTTTACCCCTTTTCTTCCCCTTAAAAAAACAAACAAACAAACAAACAAAAAAAACCCAAACAAAACAAAACAAAACAAAAACATGGAAGTTCTCAATATGGGGTTTTCCTGGGTGTTTTAAAGAGGTGTAAGTCGCACTGCATTTTACCATCATGGGATAGCAGAAAACATGTACCTGTGCCTCATGGGTGTTAAGTGGGCATCTGTCAATTCCTTTTTTATAAAGGGCCATCTTCATGCTTCTTGCCATTTTCTTTCAGCCTTTTCAACGGATTATTTCTCTTCCCTCCTGACTCATGCAAATGTCCTACCTCCATCTCCGTGGTAAGCAGCTTGCATGCTTCTGTGACCTCCTCCATCCCAAAACAAACAAAATTAAAAGCTCTCACTTTCTGACATGAGGTCTGGCTTTGTGTGTAGGAAGGAGAGTGATATTTATACTCACACGGCATGTCATAAAATCTTAAATTTTCACACAGGAAATCAAAATTTTGGAAAGTACCTACACACAGTGCCACTGCCTAAAATAAGTAGTTTCCTTGTGTCTTCTAGTTTTCCTGGGCTGAGATTGGAAAAACCAAATTTGTGAATGCAGGTGGGCACATGAGTGAAAGGAGGCCACACGTGTGTTTGGATAGAAAATAAGGGTGTCACAGTCTCTTTGGAGGTACCTGGCAGATGTCCTACAGGTAGAAAACCTCCGTTGAAACCTCTCAGGCATCAACAGCTAACAGATCAGGTCCATGCTAAGAAAAGTGGGTTCATAAGAAATAGCTCATTGGTCAAATCTGTGAAAAAAAACAAGCAAAAACAGAAACACAGATTTGACTACACTCTCTCAGGACTAGGATAAAATTTCTCTTCAAATTCAAAGAACATTCTTCCTGACAAAACATCACTGAGAACGGTAAAGGCAGAGCAGGACTAGGAACACAACGACTACCTGTGCTTATTGAGGCTGATTGTGTGCTTGTGCTGCTCTTTCCTATGTCATCTGGATCTTTCTCCTTCTTTCTGTCATAGAAACATTAAAAAGAGTTGCATCTTTCTGAAACACAAGGCAAGAGGCACTTCTAGCCTCAACAATTCCTTGAATTCTATTTATTTTCTTCCAGCCATATCTAATGACCATGGGATCTTTTAAAATATTTTCAAAGATTCCTCAATTACTCAGACAAGCACTTTTGCTTGTTCCTTAAGTCCCATAAACCATAACAAAAGTATACAGTGCTTTTAATCCTTGAGTCTTTGATTCCTTCCTTCAAGTTGTAATTATTTCCTGGGAAACACTTCAAGTTTAGAGAACAGCTTGATCTCTAACATGATGTCAATGTAATGCAGTATTAGATTCAAAATTAACCTAGCAGGAGATATATCAACTTCAATTAGCATTTACTGCATTTTTAATTCAGTATAAATACTTTCCTGGAATCAAACACATCGTAATTTTGATAATTCATTATAGCTGTATGTTGTGCACGGATGGAAGACAAGATCTGGATTATGGCAGTAGTTTTAGAACGGATTTCTTTTTTATTGGATTTTTTCCCTTTTTCATTTTTTTATAAATAGAAGTATTTCAGTTTTTTCTTCTTCCTGAAGGATTTTCACAGCCATGGCTCTCTGAGGGACCTGTATTCTGAGTTTCTTTCAGCACTGACCACTTTCAGTTTTCAATCTGACAAGTTTCCTAGGTCATCATGGACTTGTAAACATGTGTTGGGCTTTAGCTAGGAATTAACTGCTTCAGTTTCATCAACTACACTAAGGATGACTTTCTCCGTAATATTCTGTTGTCTGTTTTTGAACTATTTTAAATGTCTATTATGAACAAATCATTATTAGAGGAGTGTCCTGAGTAGATACCTGGCTGGGGGAGGATGCTGATTTGTCTCTTAAAGAAGACATAAAAAAAAAAAAATCAACTCAAGTTGACCCAAAATAACATATTTTCTTCTTCTTCCAAAAAAAACAACCATACAAACAAACAAAGAAACCACCAAAACCAAACAAATCCCAACTCATTCAAACCAAGATAATAAATATAATAAAAGGAGAATTTCTTTTGCCTATTAGCCTTCTTGAGGATTTAGATGAAAGTCCAGATGAACTTCCAGGTCTTCCCAGAGAGATAACAGACAGATACTTTTAAGCAGGGGATACCTACCCTAGCCAGTTTGTAATAAGGTGCTACTCTGACATCTTCTTACTCACTGAATGAGCATTGTTAGATATTGAGAAGAAAACAAGGAGGTTACAAGCTAGAATATAAGAGGTCCCAAAGGAACATAGGGAAAAACTTCTTCACCGTGAGGGTGATGGAGCACTGGAACAGGCTGCCCAGATGGGTTGTGGAGTATCCTTCTCTGGAGACATTCAAAGCTCCCCTGGATGAGTTCCTGTGTGACCTATTCTAGGTAGTCCTGCTCTGGCAGGGGGGTTGCATTAGATGATCTTTCAAGGTCCCTTCCAGCCCTTAAAATTCTGTGATTCTGTGTGGTTCACTCCAATGTAGTAAAAATATGATGTATATGTTTCATAACTGGTGTCAGTGAATATTTAAGTACATCTGCAAAGGAGAAGGCTGAATTAGTGGGTCAATCCCTCCAGACCCATTAACAATACCATAGACAGGGAAATCATAAATGTTACTTCCCAAGTTGTAGCTACCACTTCTCAGCTCCTCAGAAGCCACACCAACCAGTTCTTTAGCTCCTTAAGAATCAGTAGACTAAGTTTTACAGTCAATGACAAGGTTTTTGGTACTGTCCCACCTATTGATTCAGAAATTATGTGAAGCCAGTGTTAATGGTTCACATTCTTCATGGAATAATTGGAATTCATTGAATAATTAATGGTAATAAATAATTCTGTGAAACTGTGCCTAAAAAGAATGAACATGATTTTTAGGGACTGTAGAAAAATGAGAGCAACAGTAGCTGTAATCATGCAAAAGGGAAAGAAAAACAGAAGACACGAAAGGTTTTGGATATCTCCTAGTTAGTGCAATTTTGAACTCTGTCACCACATATTTTGTCTCCTGGAAGAGGATGGCAGGGGCAGGCAAGGTTTATTCACTTTGGAAAATCAGTTCCCAAAGAATGAAAAATTTACATCTTTTGCAGCTGTATTGATGATCCAAACAGAACAAAATACATACAGATGAGAGCCATTCACCCACTCAGTATTGCCCACCTCCCTCTTCCATAGAAGAGGTCCTATCCTTGAATTTGCCTCAGGAGAGGGACCATCAACAAGCAGCAAGGTCTGCTTACTCAGGTAGGATGCCAGATTCTATGCAACCAATAAACTAATCATTTCTAAGAGCCAACAGAGTCAAGAATGAAGTACCACTGGCATGTGGTACCACCTCTCCACACCAGTCAGAAGACAAAGAATTCCACATTTTTTGGTATTAACAGCAATAGCACATTCCAACATACCAGAACTATTGGTCTTTCAAGAACATCCATGAATGATCCTTGACCAAAAAATGTAACACTTCAACCCAATCCAAGTGCATATTTAAGGTTACAAAGGCGAGGAATGGATCCCAACTCATCTCAGAATAACTCTGACATTGGCTCTTATTCCTGTCTTCATCAGTATTTTGGCAGGATTTATGTCCAAAGAGTTATGTATTCAAAGGCCATGTATCAAATGTCATTACTTATTTATGCCATTTCATCTATTTATTTTGTTCTTTTCATGAACCCTGCACATATTCCCTGTGTCCCCAAAGCCCTGAGAACCTTCAAATCTTCAAAATCCAGGAACTGGTTTGTATGATTGTCTTTTTTCCACAGAAGCTTCTCAGATTGATGTCTCTGAATTTTGAAATATTCTGAGTCTTCAAGACCTGTTTACTCCTTCAGGACTCAGAAACTTTCTCCTGAAGTTTTATCTGTATTTCTTTAGCAGGGTGATTGGACTAGGTGATCTCTGATGTCTCTTCCAACAACCTACCATTTTGTGATTCTGTGATCAGATCTTAAACCACAGAGATCCTACGAATCCATTTGTAATTGAATAATCACAGAATCACAGATTCTTAAGGGTTGGAAGAGACCTCGAGAGATCATCTAGTCCAACTCCTTTGCCAGAGCAGGGCCACCTACAGTAGGTCAAATTGGATTGAGGGATTTGATGTTTCTTCTGAAACGTGGAGGCCTGTGTTGTGTTCAGAGTCCTGTGCCTAGAATCTTAACTAAACTTTGGGGATGAAGGAAAATTCTGTTTCCAGAAAAGAGCCAATTCTTACACTCTACATAAATCTGGAGGAGAGATTTTCAGGTTTATTATAGATGGTCCCATATTCCTGATAGTACTTAAACTCAGTCTAAGTGCACTGACACTTCCCAAATTAGTTTGCACTAACTTCTGAGGCCTTTTGTAACTCTCTATCTCTCCTTCACTCCTACCTCAAATCCCCGCTCCTGGTACCACCTTGACTTGTGACCTCAGCCCTGCCCTGAGTACTCCTCCAGTCATAAGACTAAATTTTTTTGGCCTGAACTATAGTATCATTGAAGTCCTCAGATAATCTACCTTCTCATACATAGCCAGAAGTTCTGGAAAGACAGGTGAAAGTAAGACATCGAACCTCTTGGAATTTCAGAGGTCTGTAAGGAAGTCCCACATAAGCCTTCAGAGGAGCCTGATTTATTAGTCTGCTCTTGATTCATTCAGATAACACCAAATGGGGTAACGGAGTTACATGCCTCTTGATCAATAAATTCAAGTGTTCTTTCAAGTAGCAAGTGAATTGACATCCACAGTCTGAACCCATGTTGCACATCCCAGGAAGTATCCAGCAACTAAGTTATGGGACTGCCTGGAACACCATCATGCTCCCTTCCCTTCATTTGAAGCTGACCACAGAACCTAAAAGCAATCATAGTTCATGGTTGAGAATAAAAGATTAAATGAAAACTAAAGCAGAGGAAAAGGCTTAATAATTTTCAAAATCAGAACTGAATTCATAATCTTTCTTCAATTTCTGAGTCCAAGTAGTCCAGACAATAATTTAACTCCCTAATGTTCATTGAGTTGATTCTCCTTTATGCTAATGTCCTTCACGTCCTGCATTAACAGTTCATTCTTTAAAGCAGTATAAAAGAGTCATACTATGAGTTAGTGTAGGCTGGAAACATTTTCTCCACTAGTATTTATTCAGCTTTGTGTGGATTTCTTTGGTATGGAAACTATATGAATCTTTAATTGAATGTGTCCCCACAAGTCTTTAAACATTACTGCTACAGATTATTGTTTCCAAGAACTGTTCTCTAGAATTATTTATGTGTCAGTCTTGCTGAGGACATGGAGATTTTGCAAGTGAATATGAATTATCATATAGAATGCTTGGACTTTCTCCAGGATTTGCCTGAAATAAGAGCATTTATATAAATGAAAGGGATGCCTGATTTCCTCATGGCTTTCTTGTATACTTGGAAAATTTTCCCAAAATGTTGCACCGTGGACTGCTTCATACCTCTGCCTAGAGCATGTGGTTCACTTCTGGGCAGAGAACTAGGAAAGTGCATTTTTCCCAGTGGGTATTTGAGTATGAAAGAACTCCAGTCACTGTGTCTTTTGTGCAGTAGTGAATTCAACCAGGGTGACAGCCAGCTCTGCGACATACTAAAGTCCTTTTAGCCAAGAACAACCCAATCAAACCCCAATAACCATATATAGAGTGTTGCAATAGTGATTTTCTATTTCCAGTTGCCTGAGCAAACAGTTTGTCTGGCGATTGCTGCATAAGAGTTTCACTGGTAAACTGTTATCAAGTGTTTTATTCAGTTCTACCAAAGCAAGTTGATCTTGCTTTCGTTTTGAATGTAAGCTTCCTAAGTAATTGCAAATAATAGCATCTATGGGATGAAATAACAATTGCTTTAAAAGGAAAATGTGATACTTGGCTTCATGTAAAGATAATTCATCTGCAAAATCTCTTTATCTCCTTTATTCTTCCTCCACTGGGCACATCCTGCAGCTCCAGCTGCTGAAACGTAGCGCACAGTAACAAGGCTATAAACCACATCGACATAGAGGTCTGTCAAAGGACTAGTATCTCAAATGCAAATGGTTGACTATTCTGAATTTCCTTCTCAAAGTAACCACTCTGAAAAGCAGCTCTTTTTGTATGACTCAAAGCTATTTCAGAGTCTTACCAATGGTTTCTGTTGGGCCGGTTTTTCAAATTACCAGTAGTTTTTGGAATTAAAACTCCGTATCCTACTTCCAGCAATGTTTTGCAAATCCTCTGGCTTCCTTTGAACTAAATGCTCCTTAGGTTCTGTCTTTATTCTTCTACAGGGTTAAAAGTCTGATAGGCTCAGTGCAAAATGGTCACATACTAGCAAAAGAAGGTAAAAGTCTACTTTTAGAGACAAACTGGAAATAAGTGCTGGGTTCTGAATTCATCCTACTTAGCTACAGACAGAATACTAAGGTGCACAAATTAAAAGTGTAAGTATTCGAGGTTGCTTCTAGAGTCAGGAGAGTGAGAGAGAAAGGCATTTTCTGGATGCAGAACCTTTACATAAGACTTCTGCCTTGACTGGCTGTGAAAGGTGGCAGAGCAGTTGTGTGACCAAGTTGAGAGTCTGGAATGAATTTGGATCAGAGTCTTACGGTTGGTTCTTAGAATGTTAACATACAAAGACTTTGATATATGCTTCTGTGATGGTATCCAGTCTGAAAGAGAGAATTTTCAGCAATGAGTTGAACTATACAGTTACTGAATAGAGTTGGAATGGGCCTCTGGATGACTAGTCCAACTTCCTGCTAAAAACAGCATCAGCCATCAACGTCAGATTAGATCGATCAGAGCTTTGTCCATTCTGAATAGGTCCAGAGTGCAGACTTCACAACACTCTGATTTTGTTTTATTTTTTTCCAGGAGGGGACAATTGCTATTATTGTGTAGAAACACCTTGTGATCAATTAATTTAAGGTCAAGCACACTAGTAGAGAACATTGCATTATGAACCTTTTTTTACTAGTAAAGTCCATATTTTAAGAAGAGTGAGTGAAAACTTATGGCCAGATAAGCATACAGGTGGATGAACCAGTATGAACTCACAGAATGTTGCTGAACATTGCAAAGATTTACTGCATCTAGGATCACATCCAGTATTTTGAAGATGTTAACGCTTACACAGACCTGCAGGGACTGTGATCATCTAAACTTCTGAACAACCATCTTATTGCCATACCTTCAGAGATAAAACAGCATTTGTTTACATGTTGAAATCACTTAAGCTTACCTTAGATTTGCTGCATGTGAGGACCTACCTATCAATAGAACTCCTCATAGCATGTATGCCATTGTATGAATTAAGTGGCAAAATAAAGGATAAATTGAACTGATCTTTCAAGGATAAGGACTATGTAAGTATCTAAAAGGATCTCAACATTTGAATATCAAGATCTGTGTATCCTGACAGAACAAATTTTCTTATTCTTGGATGTGAATTATTTCTCTTTTTTCCTTAAAAAATCTGGGAAATCAACTACCACTTCAATAATGTGCACAAGAGTCTAAGAATCATACATATTTCTGTAAAAAAAAATCATATTTGCAGAATCATGGGTGATGTTATAAGAGCTTATGGACAGCAAATATTTCTTTTCAACTTGCAGTATTTGTTTCTGTTTCCTTTCCCAAAAGCTGCCCATGCTATGTCTTTTACAAATTAATCTGAAATTTCAAAAGACCACACACTTAGCTTTTCCATTATTTTTTTTTCCCAGAAGCCCCTAAAAGCCTTGTTAGAATTATTTCTTTTCAGAATAGAGTTTGAACTGGAATTCCACTGGTGAAATGTTATTTTGTTCTGGCCAGCATCCATAAGTTCCATCTTCATACTAGAAGTTTATCATCATGCTTAAGCTGGAACTGTGTCCAGCTGGGGAGATGCCATTCACCTCTCTTCATCATCTTACTAAATATTCAGAGAATGAATTCAAGCAACAAAAAATGTGTGGCTCATAATATGCAGCTTAAGTTTATAGTAACACTATCCACACACTAATAAGGAATTTGCAAGCTATAAAGATGATTATCTTTGTCCTTAAAGATTTATATCCTTAACCAAGCCAGTTCCATATTAACAATAATATGCTAAGCAGTCCCTTATTTTAGAATTATCGACATTTTCCTTATTATTTTTTTTTACACAAAAAGCACAAAGCTTAGAACTTCAAAATGAAACTGAGGTTAAGATAGAAAGTGCCATAACTGTTCATTCCATATTTTTGTTAAATAGATGTGGGCCCATTATCCCACTACATCATTTGAAATAGAAAATTCTGAATAATCTTATTGCCATTGCCTGAAAATGGATTAAAAAATATAATAACTTCAGGAAATTACTCTTTTTGATCTTAATAATATGTAAATTTTCATCTGATCTCTGCTGACAGTCCACAGTTCTTTGAGGTCAAATCCATTTCTTGGATCAAACTCTTGCATTTTTGCCTTAGAAAGGACACTTTCAGCAAAATTTTATTTGCTAACTAATCACGCTGTGCGTCTGAGGTTAATTAGGAGATCAGCTATTCATTTGGAGGATTCAAAATTTCAAGATGTACTAGAGATCAGAGAAACTTAGGTATGGAGTTCAAGTCCCAAATTTCTTATTTTAGTGGTTGAATATGAACAGAAAATCTGGGAACGTGTGCAGATAGTTCGCACCAGCTCACACGGTGCCTGTGGTTCTGAGACAGCAGTGGGGGCCTAGAAGGTTCCAAGAGTCATTGTCCTCTCCAATGTCTCTGCGGTGCTACAAGCCCTCACCATTGTTACTCTCAAATCCTCAACAGCCTTCATATAATGAGCACAAAGTATAGACATCTCAGAGACTTTAGCAAAATTCAAAAGTCTCAGAGGAAATTACTCTGGCATCTCTAACCTTCTGTTTCTCTCATCATGAGCCCTCATGTGCTTGCATTTGTATCACCTTCATACCTGACCCACCATCAGACAGCTCAAGAGTGTTGTGGTTCCTTCCAAACTAGACAACCACTGTTTATCATTGCAACTGTCCAGGAGAGTATGTTTTATTTTATATACCGAAGGTAGATGAAATTTGGCAATATATTTTCTCTAGAAATTAGTTTTGATGTGCTTGGCTATGAAAAGCTTTCCTTTCACCAAGGATACATTGAAGTCTCAAAGTGGGAGCTATCACATTATTTGAGAGGAAGGGCAGAGTAATTTGTGGTGTTTAGGCATGACATATGCAATTTTATACTTTATCTGAAGGTGTGATACTGGATTCTGCCATAGCAGCCATCAATGTCATTCTGGCATTACTTCAGCAAAGCTCATGACTCCTGAGAAAAAGTACGCATCTCTGTATAGAGAAACAACCTAAGGTGCCCAAAAATAGGCTTTTTTGCTTTAGGAGTGACGTGGCAAACGACATCATTATGTATCTCTGTCTACATCATAGCAATTGTTTAGAGAAATTTGCTTATACCAACGCTTTAATGCAACATTTGTCTTAGAGCACATTAAATAAAACTTCATTCTGGCCTTGGGAAGTAATTTTCCTGCTATCTGCCTGCTATAGCTGTTTGCTCCCAGCAAAGAGATCCTTGAAGAGAAGGAAGATATTCATTACAATTTTAGTGGACTGAGAATTTCAGTAGTCTCCAATTAACTGATGTTTCTGTGGGCAAGCAAGACACTGAGAATCAGGGGATATCATTATTTAATATCAGTGCTCAGAAGGCCATTTCTAGTGTCAGTGCTTGGATGAGTCATTTAAAATCATTCCTGGAGCTACTGCAGAGAAGTTTATCAGATTCGTACGCCTGATCTGGATTAGCATGCAAAGTGCATGCTCCTCACAGAGAGAGTGGTTGCAGAGTCTGGTCTGCTTTTCAAGCTGTATTTCCAGAACTAAAATAATTCTTTCTAGCTAATAAACCACATGTATATCATCCACATACTGGTATATTTCAAACTGCAGCTTTTATATAAAAACAGAAGTGTTCCGTTGCACATAAATGGAGGTCACTGATTTCAAAGCAGGTCTCTATGCACAAACAACTATAAAGATAGACAGTACAGGATTTATCACACAATGCTCTGAGAACTAACCATAGCAGTATTGTTTCACATCTTTAAATTTATAGAGACAGACAAGTGTAATGAGAGAATCAGTGATTCATTTCACCTACTAAATAAAAGAAGTATGTTCCAGCTGTCATGACTTGCCACTAAGAAAAGCACCTGTGCTTTGAACTAGATAATCAATAACACTCTCAATTTTGGAACAGTTTTTTTATAATTTTATGTTCAGTTTGGAGGGATTTTTTTTTTCCATTTTTATAGTTTTGTTTCTTGTCATTCACCAAATCGAGGAAAACCAGTCTATCATTGAAATAACAAATCTGAACCTATCTCTGTTTTTCCACTGCCATAAATTGCATTTTTGAAGACCAAAGCTGGCATCCTAACAACTGAGGTTTAAGTGTCATTTGGAACACTGAATAAAAAATCAAGACCTTGCCTTTAAGTAGTATCTGTAAAGTTATGTGTTGAGAAAGTTCTAATTTGTCTGCTCTGCATAATCTCCTAATAGAGCAATAATAAACCCTATGTGTGTCCTGTCACCTTTTCCCCAACTAGTTCAACTGCAACAATTTCTACCATAAAAGAAGCTATAAGAAAACCTGACACCCCATTTAACAAGTCAGAAGTAAGAAACACAAATTGGCTGCACTATTTTGAATCTCTGGAGAAAATATGTAACATGGATTGAAAAAATCCTCAACTGCAAAATGTCACTGAATAATATTTTAATATTAAACAACTCTGAAAAAGTTATGCATGCCCATGTATACTTGTAATGAGACAGGCAGAGAGAGACACAGGCAGAAAAAAATATGCTGCAATTGTTTGCAAATTCTTACAGATGTTTATTCATTTTCCCTGGTTGAAACTTTATTTGGTATGTGATCAAAAGCAAATATATAAAGGAGTTTGCCATCTTTAAGAGCATTCCTTCCATTAGTGATATTATTGGAAGACAGGCCAAAGAGAGGATTTCTGAATGGAAATCTTGTTGACAGTTGTGGTAATCCAGACTGCAGTTGGCTATTTTTCCATGTGGTTGTTGGGCTGGGATTTTTGTTTACAGTTCTGGTTTATCACCTTTATATGTTTTCTACAGCATTTGACTGACAGCTTCAAACTAGAAAAGCCCATCTGTAATCCAAAAACATGTTCATATCCTCAGTTACCATAACCTTACTTGGTTTAGGAATTTTCATGCTACTCACTTTACAAAGGTACAACAAAGTCTGTAACAACTATTATCAAATTAATCTGTAAATTTAGCAACAGTACTCAACCAAATATCTGTAAAGCAGAATTTTAGCTTTCCAGATAAGTGTAGTAATGGGAGAGTTCATCAAAGAAGGCCTAGCACAATAAAACAAAAAAAAGCATGATGTTACAGTTAAATATAGAAGTAGCTTGACTCACATGACTTATCCCCAAAGGTTGGAGTGAAAACATTAGATCATCTAGTCTGCGTCTTTAATTCAAACCATAGAATCTCATCCACTTATTCCTGTATTGAAGTCAGCTGCTTAGGCTTGCCAAGAAAAATCTTCTGAAAAGATACTGAGCCCTGATTTGTGAAGAAGTACTAATTCTTGCCAGTCAACTTATCTGCCTATAGTTTTTTTTTTTCATTGTACTCTGATAAAACTGAGTATAGGATGGTGAATGTGCTAAGGAAATTTTGGGAAAAAGAATCTGTTGCTCACAGTAATTGTAAATCGACCAACTTCATTTTACTCATTTTGTGTATCTCCAGAAGAAAAATGCCAGAAGTGTTTCGCAAATCATTCTGTGATGTTTACAAAGGAAGTGATCTTTCCAAAAATTGATGGAGAAGAGGAAAAAAAATGATAGGTAAAATACCATAAATCACTATCCCTCTACTGCTTGATATCTGAGGATCCAGAAATTGCACCTCAGATTTTACATAGCTATATGAATTAAATTTGTTTGAAAACGGATGACTGGAGGACGACACAGAGGACAGGGCACTATCTCCACATTTTCTTCTGAAATGTAATCCACAGAATCATGACTATCTGGGAAAAAAAAAAAAAAAAGGAAAAATACACATGCAGTGTATAGCTAAAGATCCATATTAAAAAAAATATATGATTCTTGTTGCTCATACTCAAGCTTAAAAGCTATTGAGTTATACTTATGAGGGTGTTATTTCATTTTTCCTGCTTTTAATTTTTATTATCTCACCATTTCTAGATGGTACACACACACTGATGCAGAGCTTTGAATTACAGGAGATTTCATAACGCCACCTGTTACAGTCATGCTTGTAGCAGTCTTGCAGAAAAAATCCTACATACACACAGACAAAAAATATATTTATGGTGGATGAACGTGCCCTGCTGCTGCTGTACAGGCAGATCCTGTGCCTCACAGACATGGATGTCAGGTACTCAGTTCATAATTGAATTTCACCTGAAAACTTTACTCAAGTTTTTAAACAATTCTACCAGCAGATCTTGGTCTCCATCAACAAAACTTAGCATATCTGAATAAAGGCCATTATTTAACTTCTCATCAAATCAACAATCTATCCCAAATTATTTTCCTGGCCAATTTTGTAATGTTATGAACATATTTAGACTAAATCAGGCATCAATTTTTTTTTTCTCAGCTTTTCCTGCTATGACTTTCTCTCTCTTAGGATTCTTGGAAGAGGAACATGTAAGTTAACATGCAGCCCTTCTCTCAATGCCTGCCAAAAAAAGATAAATCGGGTGATTAGTTACACATATAATGATACAGCGGAGATTCAAGAATAAAACACAGATCTTCATTGGCTAATGACTTAAATTTACTGACACAGACCTTTGGAATAATTAATAGTTCTCAGAATAGCCAACAATGAAATATGCCACAGCTGCAACAATGAGTTGCAGAAGTTCACATATATATTGCAGCCAAAGACCGGTAGGGAAGAGGGAGTTTTGCCCTTCTGTTTTCTAGCTGACATCTAAGGCTGCATCTGACCTTGACATTCAGTGGTTTTCTTTTCTGTAGTTCATTTCATTGGTAGAATTGTATTGTAATTTATTTTAGAGATACTTTCCCTGGCAAATCATTTTCCACAGACATTAAAAAGATAAAGTAGAATCTAAAAGGCATGGAATAGGTCTCACATCATCAATAGCTGTGCAAATAGGAGGTGACTGTCTTCTCTTTTAAAGTCTTTGGATGAGTAAAGGGAGGTGGATGCTGTCTACATGTTCTCTTTCTTCACATTCCAGACTCTTAGGTCATTAGTAAACAGGGTGATATAGCATTTCTGTCACAGTGGGCAAAGTTTTAGAAATGAATGTACAGGAATATGGAGTTGATTTACATTTCTTTAGAGGCATATGATCTGAATTGAAGACTGCAGATGTTTATGATAATAGAAATCAAGGACACTCTTTCTGGAAAGAATATACATTTTTGTCCTCACTAGTCCACTGTTCTGGACAGCTTTGTTGATTCACTCTTCATGTCATTCAGCTAGCTAATTGATAGTTTTAAGCATACTTGCAAGCTTTTTCTATTTCAAAGAAATATTCCTCAAGGGTGCTTATTGATAAATATTAAGTTATGCTGCCAACTAAAAATAAAGTGAGGATATAGTACCCATGAATGGCCATAACACATCTGGTAAAAATATGTATCATGATTTAATCACAGATAGCAGCTAAGCACCACATAGCCACTTGCTGACCCTCCAACTAAGACGATATGTTACAGCGAGAAATGTCAATAGTTGTTTTACACGTATTTTTAAAGAATGCAGTACAGAAGGAATATATACAAGTATCAATGACCTACCTACCTACCTACAGATGCAATACCAAGGGCAAAGACAAAGTAAAAAATGGCACCTGTCATTAGAAGTATTATAAACTGTTGTGTTCTCTCACATCAGGGGAAAAAAAAATGGAGGGGAAGGGGGTGGGAAGAATGCTCTCATGTTCTGGAGTCACTTATTCTTATAAATCAGAACCTGAACCCTGAAAGAGAAATCCTCCCTGCCAGTTAACGGGGTTGTCAGGTCTCCAGTTAGAGTGCTGGGCAGCTGAGGCTGTGCTATGGGATTTACCAAAGGATGTGCAATGAATGCTTTGTGAATGCTTTGTGTGCTAATCTTTTACTGACTTTGTTCATGGGCTGCCATCCTTTTCAGCCTATAGAAGTCCTGAATGATAGAAATCAGAGTGGTAAGTCGAACATTATAAAACACATTTCATAGACAGAAACTCTAGGCTTAGTCTTTAAATCCTTGTTTTAATTGTGATGGTGAACAGTATGAGGGGACCAGATTGTCAGGTGGCATAAATTAAAGTAAGATTTGAACCAAATGGGGACCTGTCCCCCATGGCAGGAAGCAATAAAAACCAGGAGCTCCTTATATAAGCTGGACCAGAACAGGCCTGACGCGGTGCTGCTTTCTGTCATTACGCCCCTGTGTCCATCACAGTACAAAGTGAATAGGAACACTCCAGAGCTGCAAAAATTATTCAATAATTCTACATTTGGTAGGTGGGAGAATCTAAGAATGAGTTGACATTAACATCCATAGTACCTGTAGACTGTGGTCTTACAGTTGGAGGATGCTGTTCTCTGACACCTCTCTCCCTCCAGAAAATCATGTTTGGGGTTGGACCTGTGTCCAGGGTGCTCAGCTGTGACACTGGAAGCCACATGGCACTTATGCCACATGGCATAAGTAATACCACTTCAAGGTCACAGCACACTAAGGCCCCTCATGAGGGTCCAATGCTGTTGCAAAAGAAATTCATGAATATTTCCCTCATTCCAACAAATTACACACATCAGATGGCACAACAGTCACTCACGTAGTAGAATGTGTTTATGAAGTGCAGCTGAAACTCAGATTCACATCAGGACAGGGGAAGATAAAATGTGTTTAGTGTTTAAGAAGTTACTGTTAGGGCAGGGCAGCAACATTCCTTTGGCACTTTGGCACACTGTCCTCTACATGCAAATTGACTTTAAAAGATTACTCAAACTTAGGCATGTTCAATGCTATTTCAAATAAGAGATAAATTGAAGTATTAAGTTATGAGCTTATGAAAGATAAATAAAAGAGGAAGATGAATGGATGGAAAGCAAAATGAATAGGAAGCAAAAGAAAATGTCAAGGCTGGGAGATTTTTGTAAAAGTTTGCCTTGGAGAGCGAAACAGAAATAAAAGCTGCAATAAAGCTCAGTTGCCCAGTGACCCATTGTAAGATGTTCTCAACACCCTAAGCTAAGATAGCTTTTGTTTATCTTCAGCATATAATGGATGCCATTCATCCCATTAACACCAACAGGCTGAGTTTCTAGTGTCTGGACTGACTGCCGGGGAAATCAGATGGCCTGATCGACATGACACTTCAGGCTGGAATCACCCAGGATGCTGGGATTGGCTGTTAAGGTCTGCGTATGAAGCAACTTAGTGTGCATGGGATTTCAAGGGGTGTGGTGGAAATCACAAAAAAACAATCCTATCTATAATACTTTTATTTTGCTCTAAGGCAAATTGTCTGAAAAAACTTTCCTTTTGAGTTCTGTTATCCAAATAATTCCAGCTTAAATTGGAACTCAGCTATTAATCTGATAATGACATGGCTGAGACACATTCTCTGACAATTGATCTCAAATAACTTACAAGGCTTTACTTCACCTCATTGTCTGCATTCTTCTCCAGCCAGGAGTTCTGTCAGTATTTAACACACACACAAAAGCCTCTCAAATATAAGTATTAAGATGATTACTATGTACCTGGAAATATCCTTTAATTTTAATTTTGTTTTATTTTATTTTTAGCTTCAAAGCTTTCCCAGGAATGAACACCTGTCTTTCACAGCACTACAAGAAATAGTCGGGTACCTCAGATGCTTTGTTGTGTCAAGTCCTCTAATAGGGACACTGGGAGTATAAGTCACATTTTAATTAATGATCAAAGCAAAGGACACCTGTAAATTTTGGTTCAGTTTCTTCAGTTCTTTGATATCAGGTTTATCCATTAGAAAATGACTCCTTTGATGCATATCCTGCTGACACAAGGTATCTTTCATGCCTAGATGCCAAGGTGACTGGAGCCTTACAAATGCTGAAATTGAAAAAGATGAAGAGAATACTGTGGTTTTGTCCTGTCCCACAACCAGTTTAAATCTTATCTCTAAAAGCAGCAAAAGTCGCCATCCTGTACAGTCTTCTTTTACTCCCCTGACTCCAATTTCCATTGAAGACTGTCTACTTTAGAAGATGCCATTAGAAGGTCTTATTAGGATCTGGCCCTGAGAGTTACTGACAGATTTGTGCAAGTTCTGCAACCTTCTCCCCATCCAAACTAGCACCAAACAGCTGCTGGGGAATGAAGGGACAAAGAAATGCAAGCCCCTGAGGCTGTCTCCCTACTTCTACTGAAAAAAAAAATAAAAAAAAAAATTGTGAGAAACACCAACTCAAATCTCCGTTCATTTCCAGGGGAACTGAGAAAAGGGGCAAAGTCACTCCTAGCCCCACCCCCACCCCCCGTCCTTCAGCCACTGTAAGCAGCAGATCCAGTACAGAAGAGACAAACTCATCATTATGTGGACATGGTAATACATTCTCCTGCATGGAGGGAATGCAGAACCCACTTTCAAGCTTTGTAATTGTAGGAGAGGGAGAAGTAAAGGGTGACTGGTCCTGATTAAACAAAAAAATAATAAAAGAAACGTCAAACATCTTCACCTAATAAATGAGTTAGAAAGCTATTGATCACGAGTCTTTCTTACCTGAAAAGGTAGCATTTGACAGGCCAGATCATATCAGCATCACCACTACTTAAAGCCAGAGTCAAATCTCTTCCACAGAAAGCACTGTGTTGTGAAAAGCCTTACCATTCCAAAAACACCCAGCATTTTAACTGCTTGAACTTTGGAAAGTCTATTTTAATCCAAGTCTAAAGACTCAGAGAACATAATGCAATGACGTAAAATACACATATATTGATGGAAAATATATGGATTCTTTTACTAACTTTGCAGAATCATAGAATCACTGAATGATAGGGGTTGGAAGGGATCTCTACAGATCATCCANAGTTCTGTCAGTATTTAACACACACACAAAAGCCTCTCAAATATAAGTATTAAGATGATTACTATGTACCTGGAAATATCCTTTAATTTTAATTTTGTTTTATTTTATTTTTAGCTTCAAAGCTTTCCCAGGAATGAACACCTGTCTTTCACAGCACTACAAGAAATAGTCGGGTACCTCAGATGCTTTGTTGTGTCAAGTCCTCTAATAGGGACACTGGGAGTATAAGTCACATTTTAATTAATGATCAAAGCAAAGGACACCTGTAAATTTTGGTTCAGTTTCTTCAGTTCTTTGATATCAGGTTTATCCATTAGAAAATGACTCCTTTGATGCATATCCTGCTGACACAAGGTATCTTTCATGCCTAGATGCCAAGGTGACTGGAGCCTTACAAATGCTGAAATTGAAAAAGATGAAGAGAATACTGTGGTTTTGTCCTGTCCCACAACCAGTTTAAATCTTATCTCTAAAAGCAGCAAAAGTCGCCATCCTGTACAGTCTTCTTTTACTCCCCTGACTCCAATTTCCATTGAAGACTGTCTACTTTAGAAGATGCCATTAGAAGGTCTTATTAGGATCTGGCCCTGAGAGTTACTGACAGATTTGTGCAAGTTCTGCAACCTTCTCCCCATCCAAACTAGCACCAAACAGCTGCTGGGGAATGAAGGGACAAAGAAATGCAAGCCCCTGAGGCTGTCTCCCTACTTCTACTGAAAAAAAAAATAAAAAAAAAAATTGTGAGAAACACCAACTCAAATCTCCGTTCATTTCCAGGGGAACTGAGAAAAGGGGCAAAGTCACTCCTAGCCCCACCCCCACCCCCCGTCCTTCAGCCACTGTAAGCAGCAGATCCAGTACAGAAGAGACAAACTCATCATTATGTGGACATGGTAATACATTCTCCTGCATGGAGGGAATGCAGAACCCACTTTCAAGCTTTGTAATTGTAGGAGAGGGAGAAGTAAAGGGTGACTGGTCCTGATTAAACAAAAAAATAATAAAAGAAACGTCAAACATCTTCACCTAATAAATGAGTTAGAAAGCTATTGATCACGAGTCTTTCTTACCTGAAAAGGTAGCATTTGACAGGCCAGATCATATCAGCATCACCACTACTTAAAGCCAGAGTCAAATCTCTTCCACAGAAAGCACTGTGTTGTGAAAAGCCTTACCATTCCAAAAACACCCAGCATTTTAACTGCTTGAACTTTGGAAAGTCTATTTTAATCCAAGTCTAAAGACTCAGAGAACATAATGCAATGACGTAAAATACACATATATTGATGGAAAATATATGGATTCTTTTACTAACTTTGCAGAATCATAGAATCACTGAATGATAGGGGTTGGAAGGGATCTCTACAGATCATCCAGCCCAATCCCTGTTAAAGAAGGACAACCCAGATCAGGTTGCACAGGAACATGTCCAGGTGGGTTTTCAAAACCTCCAGAGACGGAGACTTCACAACCTCCCTGGGCAGCCTGTGCCAGGTCTTCCTCTCCCTTCTAGTGAAACTTCCTGCCTTCCAGCTGGTGCCCATTATCCTTTGTCCTGTCACTGGGCACTAAAGAAAGACTGTCATCATCCTCTCGACATGTGTCTTTTAAGTATTTTTGTGTTGATTAGTTCTCCTTTCAGTCTTCTCCAGGCTGAACAGCCCCAGGTCGCTCAGCCTTTCCTTGTAAAAAAGATCATCTTGGTGGCCCTGTGCTGGACTCTCTCCAGAAGCTCTCTGTCCCTCTTGAGCTGGGGAGTCCAGAACTGGACACAGGACTCCAGATGAGGACTCACCAGGGCAGAGTAGAGGGGGAGCAAAACCTCCCTCGACCTGCTGGCCACACTCTTCTTGATGCATCCCAGGATGCCATTGGCCTTCTTGGCCACGAGGGAACATTGCTGGCTCATGTTTAGCTTATTATCAGCCAGCACTCCCAGGTCCCTCTCTGCAGAGCTGCTCTCCAGTATGTCAATCCCCAGTCTATACTAGTATATGGGACTGTTGCCTCCCAGATGCAGGACTCTGCACTTGTCCTTGTTGAACCTCATGAGGTTCCTCTCTGTACAACTCTCAAGCCAGTCGAGATCCCACTGAATGGCAGCACAGCCTTCTGGGGAATCAGGCAGGCCTCCCAGTTTGGTGTCATCAGCCAACTTGCTCAGGGTACACTCCATCCCTTCATTCAGGTCATTAATAAATATGTTGGATCCTTGTAGAACCCCACTGGTCACAGGTCTCCAACTCAACTCAGTACCATTGATCATCACACTCTGAGCTTTGTCATTCAGCCTGTTCTTGATTCACCTCACTATTCACTCATTCAATCCACAACTACTTATCCAAAAACTAGTTAACTAACCTAAATAAGTCATCCACAGTCCGCTACAGTCAAAGAAGAGCAATAGGTACCATCAGAGGGCCATGCCCTCTGTCATGGGAAATGATTCATGCTCCAAAAGTGCCTGACTTTATATAGTTGGCTCCAATTTGTCTGTATTTAACTCTCATCTATTGTTTTAAACTGAGTTTCAAAGGAAACTGGACTCCAAAAGTTGGTAAAATGTTTCTTTTCAAGAAATGAGTGATTTTTGTTTGCTTTCCTACATGAAAACAACTGTGTAAATTCTTACTATACAAAAGTTTTGACTAAAGTAATAGTAAATCCTTCAGCATAACTTCACACAAAATAACTCCTGGAGAGGACAAAGATTGGCAGAAATACTTCCTCCCACACCATGCAGGTCTTACAGATTACTTCAAAGGATCTGAAGGGTCAAGGTGAAATATTAAACTCTGAGAAACAGCACTATGAAATCAAACCTAAAACTTCTGATTATTTCAGTGTTAGAAAACCATTAAATTGGACCTGAAGCAATACAGGAACTTTGAATGTTTTAGACATCATCTGCTTTACTATATGTCTGTCTCCGTCTGCGATGGAAGGAAGGAATGTGATTACAAAGGAACAGAGTAGAAAAAAAAGGTAGAAATATCTCTCTACATGCCACGTTTGGGAGAGAGGAAAATAAACTTGCAATATGTCTTTAGGAAATATTTTCTACATTCTCTTTCCTTAATTGGAAGATACAGAATTTAACTTCTCCCTGTCTAGACCTCTCCCTCTCACAGCACCTCAAGGCTTTGCAGTCATCAGTGGATTTGCCTTCCTTTATCCCTACTGATGTAGGAAAGTATCATTAGCCTTCTTTTACAGATGGAGAACTGTGACATAGGAAAGATTTAAGTATCTTCCCCATAGTTACAAAAAAAGTCTGAAGTTAAGCTGAGAGTTGAGCCCTGTTCTGTTGCATCGTAAGCCAGTAACATGCTCGCTCGACCATCATTTCTATTCATCTTGCCCTAATCTGAATTGTATAGTCAGCAAATCATGCCTGTTCTTTTACCAGGGACTCCAGTAATGTTTTGTCACCAGTCCAACAGACTGCAGACAGCACTTTGTAGATATTACTTCTTTTGTTGGTAAAGCTGCACCTCTGACCAGAGAAGGCTTAATACCTAATATAGAGCAGTTCAGGAATTTTTCCATGAAACTTCACGAAAAAAATGATTTGTTACAACCAAAATTTTCCATGCTATCTTGCCATGTTCAACACAAGTTTTCTGCAGAAAAGTTTGTGAACCTTAAGAAGAAATTTCTTTTCAGAGAGATTGCTCAGTTCACAGGCTGCTGGTTAGGGCACTCTTGGTTTGTGTCCCTGCCCTGCCTCATGCCAAGAAAGTAGGCTTTGTAGCCCACATGAGCTGTGGGCAGTCTATTATGAGAGTCGCTTGCTTCTGTGTAATAATGTTGACAAGTTTCAGGCTCATCAAAGGAAAATCAGGACATGTGTCTAAACTCTAGAAACTACTTATAGGATGGACAAAGAGTTGGCTAATAGACCTCTCTTACCTTTGCCTCCACAGTGAGGCAGGTTTAGTCGAGATCTGTAAGGCTTTTAATCTGATGAGTTTAAACAGTTCTTCTGGGAGAATAAGGGTGTTGGTAAAGATACCCATACTGTCAGTTCAGATTATTCTCTGTTTTGCTAAAAAGCCCTCATCTTTCAATCATCTGCACTGCAGACATGACAGTCTGATCCCAGGCTCCCATCTCTGGTAACTAGCTCTTTAGGACAGAACACGGACAGGGAAGACCAATGACTTTGCTGCAGGGTTGCACACTACCAGCAGTGCAGATGCACTTGTGCCAAGCTTCTTCCTCCCTGAACAACAGAGAAGGAGTCAGTCCTTTAGCAGTATCCCAGCAGGACTCACAACTCCCACCTTGCCCTCTGAAGTCACTGCCACTGCCACAGTACTCTGTTGTGTCCAGAGGCTGGTAAGAGGTTCTCCCACTGTTCAGCTACCTAGCTTATTGATTCCAACCCAAAAATAAAAAGAACAAAAGGCCAGAATTCAAGATTTTCAGAGATAAAGCGAGTACATTCAACCATTTTCTTGTGTAGACTATAAAGGAGCATAAATAAACCCAGTAACGGTATTTCTGTTTGGAGTCATACAAGTGACACTCAGAGGCAAGGGCTCAGATCTCTGCCTGTGTCAGAAACCATGCATGACCTCTCCTCATTCATAACACATACACAAACATTACTCCACCTAGACTGACGGTAGCCTCTGCATAGCTTCAAGTAGGGTGTTTGTATACATGGGGTTCAGCCCTTGGAGGATGCCTCTATCTGCTGCTGTTGCTCCAAACTATGAGTAGAAAGCATGAATTCACGACCTGCACCTGAAAAGTATACTTTTAGTGATTCGCAGACAAACAAAAATTTTAGCTTTCGAGGGGTTTTGCCTGGAAATATGGAATCCCCCACTTTGGAAGGAGGGAAAGGGAGTGTGGTGAGGAATGAGAAGAGCTGTTTGGGTTTATTTTAATGTTAATTGCTTCATGTGAACTAGTTCTGATTCCCTCATGAGGCAACACAGACCTGACATGCAGTTTATCAGCCATGCCTCCAATAATGAAGTCTTGTTACTTGAAACAAAGTGGTTTTGCAGGACATTAATACCCTCAGAAGACTTGTATCTGCCCTGCATTGATCTAGGTAGGGAGGTAAGGCTAAGCGGCATTGCAGTTAGCCCAGTGGAAGCAGAGGTACGAATGCAAATGTGTAAGTTGGACCATAGCAATGGGGTTAACATATGCAGCTGCGCTGGCAGAATAAAGCAGTAGTGAAAGATGAGTTGCTGAAAAGGTAGTTTAAATTTCTGACTTACATTGTCTTCAGCAGCCAAAATCTGATAAGTTTTGTGACAAAACCATTCACTCTCTCTTCCAACATGGAAGGTAAATAGTGGTTGCTCTGTGTCATCTGAATACATGAAGTGCCATCCCTGCTGTTGTGTCAGCATCCTGCAGGGAAAAGGACTGGGCAAATACTCACCAAGATCATGGCACTGATTCAGCAATTCAAAACTAATCTTATCTCACTCCTGCATGGGCTGAGGACAAGAAAAGAACTGCAGTAGCTCAGAGATTAATAGCACTCATTTTCTCCCAACTCCCTTAATACTGATTTCTGACAGCACACCACGGATTGGTTGTGCATCTACCCTTCCTCACAGGAGATCCTGCATGACTGGGTCTTCACTCAGGTTTGCAGGCAGCATCTTAACAGATGGGGAAGATTTTTCATTCACCTCGCTATAGTTGAGGTATCATGGAAGAATGAATGACATAGGTTTTAGAGGTAGATAAAGTCTGGAAGGATAGTTTGAGTCTTCCATCATATATTTCAATGCACATCCCACTAAAAAGAACAGACCATCAAACATCAACCATTGAGCTCTGACCTTCCAAATTGTAATATTATTTCTAAGTATCAGTGCCATTCTTACCAGCAGGATTAAAAAACTCACTTAAATTAAACTGCAAATAGACATTCCTATAGACATAGACATTCCTTCTGTCCTATAAAAAAATACATTCATGGATATCCAAAATGTAATAGATTCCTGAGATTCTCTTAGAAAAGTGTATTACACAATCTACAAGTGTTATGCTATCCAGAAGGACTAATACCCAGCCTATATCCTATCTGAAATGTGCTTACTGAAGCCATTTCTGAAAACAGTTCTGCCACAGTCAGAACTGTTTTGTGCACAGCTCCCTTCTTTGACAGAAAGTGCAGATCACCTGTAACATGGGATGCAGAGTGGTATTTTTTTTCATGCCAGGTTGTTTGTTTCCAGAAGGCTGGGAATCCTATATCAAATATTTCCATACTAATGGAGAAATTATTTTTTTCCTCTTGCCTTAGTAAGATGCTGACAGTATTTCCATATTGGACTTATTTTTCTTGTTTTACAGTATTCTTCATTTATATGAAAATTCCAATATGTTAACTGTAAAACTGAGTATACCTAACATGGCACAGATCCAGGAGAAAGGGCTTTATCATCCTTTCAGTACAAAAGTGTCACTGAAGTATAGTGCAGACTCTCATCTGAAACTGTAAAGGTCAATCTTTAAATAACCAAGTCTTTTGGGATCTGACCTAACCAGGAGCATTTTAGCTTTCACTAGACTTTCTTGTTCACGTTCATCTCTCTGGAAATAAAGCAGTGTCCAAGAGTACATCAGTAGGGCAGGGCTATTCTTAGAATAACGAGTCAAAATCTCCTTGTCTCAATTCTCCTCGTATTGTCACCAAAACCAAGGACTGCAGCTGCGGATGCTGTTCCCATTGTGCAGTACTGCATCACAGCTGGTGTTTCATTCTCTACGCCCTATGATTTAGTCTAACCACATTCAAGACAGGAGGAAGCAGTAGAATTTACAGAGCTCTCCCACTCTCAAAACACGAGTTGCTGTTCTGCATCAAACGTTTGAAACACTGAAGGGGTTAGCTGACCATCAATTTTCTTATTGCCCTGTTAACTCTGACTTGGATTCTGCCAGATCCTAACAAAATCTGGGAATCTGACACATATATGCAGGACGTGAATGGACAAAGAAAGTGAAGGAATGGCAGGAAGAAATATCCAAGTTCTCAAGTCAGTGGAAGAAGTGGGTGCAGCAAGGAAGCAGCTTTAGAGATCACAAGTGAAGGAAAACAGTGACCAGCATGGTTTTCTGAAACTCATGTTAGGGCAGCAAGGTGTAGAAGAGGCCAAGGGGTTGCAATGTTTTGTTCTGGGAAAGGGGAGGAGAGGTTTATCTCCAGCCCATTTCCTCTAACAGTCACAGGTGTACCTAAAGAGCAGTGTTGACAAGGTAAGTGCAGCACAGCAAATGGATGAGCTATAATTATTCCTAGGCAGACTGTAGATTTAATTACCCAGAAAATCATCCAAAAACTCTCTGAACTGTTCACATCTTAAGGCCTAATGCTGAATGGCTCTTTTGTAACTTCAGTCTGAAGGTCATGCATGAAGTCAACTAATCATGTTCAAGATGAGGAGCCTCTGCCATATTTGTACCCTATTGCACTCCACAGCCTCTAGAGACCCAGACAGAAGGCAACAGAAAAACTGTATCATTACAAAGCAGAATGATTTGTTTAGTTGTCATTACTAATACTTTGTCCATATATTCTTTTTTAAAAACTGTTATTGTTTTGGATTAACTCAGAGGTAACATACCTGCAAAACATATTGCATTTGCAGAAATAGACACTTTATTCACTTAGCTGACTATTCTGACAAAAATATCCATTTTTTTGTAAGGGTGGTTTTGTATTCAGCAAGTCCTCAGCAGCATGGTTAATGTGCACTATTCATAAAGGCAGTCCTTAATTGCTAGTTTGATCATAAATATACAGCAAAATGATATATACATAGTCTGCATGATCTAGAATACTTTAAACCCATTGTTCAGCCTGGAGAAGAGAAGGCTGAGGGGGAATCTCATTAATACTTACAAGTATTTAACAGATATTTGTCAAGAGGATTGGGCAACACTTTTTTTCTGTAGTGTTCAGTGGCAGGACTAGGGCTGAAGTACAAAAGCTGGAACACAAAAAGTTCCACTTAGAATTAAGGGAAAGCTTATTTACAGTTGACGCAGCCTTGGCACAGGCTGCGCAGGGAGGCTGTAAAGTCTTCTTCCCTGGAGGTTTTCAAAACCTGCCTGGACACTTTCCTGTGTGACCTGATCTAGGTGGACCTGCTTCTGCAAGGGGATTGGACTAGATTATTTGTAAAGGTCCCTTCAAACCCCTACCATTCCTTGATTATGTGATTCTGTGAAATATATGGAAAAAAAGCTCCTATTAACTTGCTGGCTTTGGAAGGAACCCAGCATTATACCAGCGACATCTTCCAAAGCTTTGAGCTTCCAATATTTTCATCACGGTCCAGCCATTACCAGAAAGAAAATGAAGACAACCCCAGAAGATTATGTATTTCTGTTGTTACCAAATTAAGAAAAGAAAAATAACAAAATATGCACACTAGAAATACACTGTGCAAAATTGTTGGTCTACTCCACACAGAAAGACTACAGAGTAATGACTGCTTTCTTGTCCTTCATTCAAGACCAAGACTTACTCAGCAATTCTCATTGTTATTAAACCAGTAAAACCTAAAACTTTGCATAATTTTCAGCAGAAGTCATCAAAAAACTTTGTATTTTTAAAATCACAGAAATAGTCACAACTGTTACCATTGACCCCTTGGGTCTGCAAGGACAATGAAAAGATAACCATCCCTGTGGCCATATTAATTACAGTAGAAAATAAGGAACAAGATAACTTACTCAAGAATGAAGGCAAAGATGAGAGCTATCACTATGTCCCTTGACTCCCAGGTTAATGTACTAACCACTGAACCTCACTTTTTCACAAAGCTATAGCTTTAAATTCTTTGTGTGCTTTAAAAGTAGACAGAACCTCTATAAAATCATAAAAAGTAAAGCAAATGTCAAGATTTCAACAAAAGGAGCTCATAGCATTTTTATTATCTGAGAGGAAGCATTCTTGATGTCAAGAAAGCGAACCTTCTTTTGCCAGTGAATTTTGATTTGACCATATCTGAAATACAAGTTTTTTTATGTGGTTACAAATCTGAAAGTATTTCAGTGGCTTGCAGTAAACTGCAAATAGTCCCTCAGTTCCACAGCCTTAAACTGCAGTGTGACAAGTGTTAAACCAACACAGGGATTAAATATTACACTTTATTAAATAACTCTCAAATCCTCTAGGAGTGGCATTTCAACACTAAAAACAATATACTCCAACACAGAGGATCAATGCACATAAGAGTCAACATGGAGAGCTTGACTCTTTTCCATAGTGACAGTATGAAATTCCCTGTTCCTCCTGTCCATTCAAGATCTCTCAGCCACAGCCACAAGCCACTCTCTTAGCTGTGTGCCAGGACTGTGCAGCTGCAAAAGCATGTGGGAAGTTCAGCCAAGTAGCTCTTCACAGGGCATTTAGACATATTTTAGACTCATGAGTGTGGTCTTTCAGACCAGACAAAACACAGAGGCCGCCTTTGCATACTGTGGCCAGCAGCACACTGAAGGTTTCCTGGTACTGGAGATGATGAAAAGTAAAGCACTGCAAATGTCATCAATGCATCATGACTTCTTCTGATCATGACAGTTTATATTTGTTAATGTTATGTATGAAGCATAACTGAGGCCTATAAAAGATCAGAGCTGCATTATGCTTTGTTATTCAGAGAGACACATACAAGTGAAAAAAAAAAAGGGGGAGTGAGAAATCCTTCATGTTTTTTTCTATGGATACAACTATCACCCTGAGAAAGATCCTACATACTAGGTAAGCAGTTTTATGGTGGAATTTCTAGAGTTTATGAATGGGACTGTACAATGTGGTTGCTCACTTCCAAGTTAGAAGGACCTTTCTGGTCCCACGTTCCCTTTGCCATAGTCATGGTCTCCACTCCTCTCTTACACTTTCATGTGATTTCTGGTCTCCTTAGGAACTTTCTGTATTCCCTGCTTTTCCTCTCTCTTTGAACTCACCATGAAGTACTCTCCTATACACTTTCCCACTTATTTTAAGCCATCATAGACACCAAGAACAGTTTTGTCTGAGGCACGGTTATACTTCTCCAGAAAAAAATCCAATTCTCAATGAACAATCTGTGATGATGGTTTGCTGCATGTGACATAGGATCAAAGAGTCATATACCAAAACATAGGAAGTAGTTCATTTCTTTAGGATAAGCCATCTTAATATATATTTACTGTCATGGAGAGATTGGGTTTGAGTGTAGAAGACCAACCTGGGATGAAAGAGGAGATAATGGCAGATAATCCAGAATTCTGGAAATAATACAGAAGATTTCTGGACACTATCAGTCCTAGTAAGGATTTTTACTAATCCCAGTTTGTTTTTCTAATGTTAGTAAGGCATAGCTGAGTGTGAGAACTTGAAGATGATCTATCTCTTTTCCTGTAATGACTTTGAACCAGTAGACTTAGCTGCACACGATGCAAAATGTGGACTGAAGCCAGTATCTCAAAATAATTCTTCCTGTTAAGTTCCCTAATTCCTATTCTAGGTAGTTAAATAAATTAACTCTTTCTAGAGGTGCCAATTTCTACATATTCCAAGCTAATAAACAATCAGCTATATATTTTTTTATAAAGAATTTTAAATTCCACACGTATGTTATCCTCCCTAATGAGTTAGTATCAAAACAATCTTTCTCATAGAAACACCACTGAATCATTCTGACTTCAGAGAACATTTAAGTAGTCTGGCAGGAATAAGACATGGTTCCCTAAAATTATTTGGTTAAAACTAGCCAAGTGATAATAGATAGTCCAAAATTTCCAATTCTTGTTATGATTCATGGTTCTCATTTTTTCAGGTTTTTTTTTTCCCATTAGGAAGCCAAAGGCAGAGAAAGTCAAGATATTATTTCAATGATATAAGTGAATCTACTAGATCATCAGCCAGAATATCATTCCACAGACATACTGTCAGTTACTGACACTAACAATAAGTGTATTGATATGTATTTCAAGTATAGGATTTATTGAAAACTTGTTCAGCAGTTTTTCCAAGGTCTGAGAGTATCATATGCTTGGGGTCCTGATGTCTTTACAGGTCTCCTGTGATATAGAATCACAGAATCATTTTGGTTGGAAGAGACTTTTAAGATGATCAAGTCCAATCACTAATCTAACAGTGCCAAGCCCATCACTAAACCGTGTCCCTCAGCACCTCATCTATATGTCTCTTAAATATCTCTAGGCATATTGATTCCACTACTTACCTGGGTATTGTTTAACTTTCTCCAAAACAAAATTTCTGCACCTTAATTCTCACACCACCTCTCATGGTGAACTGTACTTTGTTTTGCAAGTTCAGTGCGGTGGTGAATTATAGAATTGAAGCAGTGAGGTATGTATTTTTAGACCTTTCCTAGTGAGGATCAGTAGGATTTTAAAATGGACAAGTGACATCATTTAACTCTCTGATCAGCAATTTTTTTCCCCTGCTTTTGGCTTCTACAGCAAATTGTCTTTCTTCTCTTCAGATTCAGAGTGTGGAGCATACTTAATGAATGTGTATAGATCCTGCTGCCACACATAAATCTGCTGCTTTGTACATAAATATGATGCTTATGGCCACATTTATGACATGCTATCTCTACCTCTATTTTTCAACATTTTAATCTTCACAAGTAAAGATTATTGCTGAATTCTGTAATATGAGACTGAGAGTCTTCAGTGCCTTTTTGAAGTGCTCAGTAGTCTGTATATTTCACGTACCTTATTAGAGAAGAAATATTTATTGAAATTATGTGTTTTCCCATTGGAAACCCATAAAACCAGACCCATTTCTGTGTACTACAATTTCATATGCTGATATCTCATTTTCACATGACTTTACAATTGTAAACTATACATATGTCTATATATACATACACTTTAGTGTGTGCACAGGTAAAAAAACGTACAGACTGATTTAAACCAAGTAACTCAAGGTTGTGTCCAGACTGAAGAGCCTGAAAAGATAATTCTGCTTTTACGAGAAGCATTGCAGTGTGCTCTTTATTCTGCCTTTATTTTAACATATTCATATGAATGTATAATAAGAGATATATTTTTATCTAAATATAAGTATATGCATATACATATACATACACAATGTATGCGTTAATCTTACATATTATATACATTTTTTAAATCCTTAACATGTGACACATGCAGTTTTGTTTGCATGAGCAGAGGCTGCATTGCAAACCATGTTAAATTTTGTCCCTTCAACTAGAAAATGGAAGAGTTCACATAAGCCTTGTAAACAAAGAGTGGCACTAGCGTGACCTGTTAGCATAGTGTCATGCTTACCTGATGTCACCATCCACCTACTTCTGTGTTTAATCTGTCAGATTTCCAGGATGGAGTGTGTCTGGATGTCCTGTGCCAAGCGCTGCCTGCAGTAAGTCTCTGCATCATCCCGCTGTTGGCAGGAACCATGATACACAGGAGCACTGTCTTTATTTTCTGCCAAGTGCCTACACGAAAGACACAGGATGGCATTCATTCCTGTTCCTGTTACTCCCTTGAGACAGCACTGATTTGTTAACACATCTGAAAGATTAAGTTTCACATCACAGTTTTCTTTTCCTAGAACAGGTTGCTGTAATACATCTTTCAATGGCATGAAGCTAGCTTGCATCATCATTAGATCACTTCTCAGTTAGCAACTCATTGCATTTGGCAAATCCTATTTATTATCATTGTATCTTGCTCTGGATAGTCCAAATCCTGCTTAACCACATTGACAGAAGGATAGGTGAGGTTTTTCGTTTGTGATGTTGAGGATGAGTTGTAACCAAAAGATGGGTAAGTTTCTTAAACCAGCAACCTAACGACTGCTCTGGCCACAGTCATTTATGACACTAATGCCAGTGCAGGCTTTCCTGAACAGACAAGTGGAACCATTCTCTTCTGATCCTTACTGTTACACTGTAACTCTCAGATTTGTTTTCTTTTTTTTCCCCTAAAACTGAAAGGTAACATGTTCAAACACTGAATGCTACAAACTAAGGTGTCAGGATACCTTAGGGTCAGTTTCTCCCTGTAATATATGCTGGAAATATTTCTTCTGCCTTTTATTAAAACATACGGGTAAAATATGGTTTTTAATATATTCTTTCATCTAAAAGAATAGATTTCCTGGCTAGGGATTGTAAAGCTTTTTTAAAATGCTATTTACTCCCAATTCTCTATAATATAATAGCGGAGTAAATATTTGTGCCTTCGCATTTAAGTGCAGGCTTGTATACGTTTTACACTGCACTAGTGTATGCAATGCCAAGAGACAATCATGGTCACCAAGGTCAGCTTCATTTCATTGCAGGATTTGCTGCATTTCTCATGAGATTTAAAATAGCTTGCAGTACCACACATCATGATTTCCATTGAAAACACTGGCTCATGGCCTATGTACAAAGTATTTTTTCCAATGATGTCAACTGTTCTCCTTAAAGAAGAAGGTAGCTGGTGTCACTACTGAAAGAAAATGCTTAAGGGCAAGAAGAAAATTTAAATGGAAGAAAAGAGGAAAGAAAAGGAAGGCATGGAGAATACAGTGAGCTCTGATACAGCTTGCTCATAGATCTCAGCTGAGGATTATCACAGTATCCAGGATGCACTGTGGGACACAAAGTTCTCCAGTCATGTTTGCACAACAGGAGCCCATCTTGCACTGCTGTTGACAGCCAGCACCCTGAGCGGGGGCAGAAGAGCTCATGCTGTGCTGACCCAGCTGTGACTCTGATCTTCCCACTTCAAAAGAGGAAGACTCCCACAGAAGTCAGGCTAGGATTCCTAAACTGTTTTTCACACAACAGAGGAGTGTTTGATAAACCAGAACATATACTATAATTAGACCTCAAACAGCATATACTAATTACAAATACGGAATTATGCATATTTCTAACAAGAGTGCTAGAGAGGGGCATAGGGAGAGGAACTCAAGCAAGCACAGATGATTCCCAGCAGACACAGCCACAGCACAGAGGAGCTGTGCCTGGAGAGGTGATGCTAACAAGTGGAAGGGATACTGAGGAGAAGCAGGAATATACTAATTTTTTAAACAAAATTTTACAGTGTTTGGGCATTATTGCCACCAAGAACAGTCAAGGGGGGAAGGTTAGCCAAAACATCAGGTAGCACAGAGTCCACCTCTAACAGCCTCAGAGCTTCACGTACAGAGTATGGCAGAAGGAGTTGCAGTTGAGGTCGGAGACAAGGCACTTTCAGTGCAGCCTTTGCAAACAGACAACATGGTCCACTGAGGCCTGCTGTGAGCTTGCTCACAGCCACAGAGCCCATTAGCCCCTGGGAATCAAAGTCCAGGACATGTGAAGTGCCCACGATGTGATCCAGCACAGTACAAGAGGGAGTTACTGAGGGTAGTTCATATCCACCAATTCTGATGATGGCCACTGTGGTTTTACATTACATGCTGAGTAGCACTGTACATTGGCTCAAGTGGAGGCTCTCAGCTGGGGTCTAGAGTGGAACAGGGACCCTCAAAACTACTCCAACATATCAAATGTCGAACAAAAAACAAAGGTATGTATTAGCAAAACTGGGTCCAAACACAAAGATTTACTCTCCAGCATTCATGTGAGTAGTATTGCTCCATTCAGATCAAGTTGCTCAGAGGGACTTAACTGCTTTCAGGAAACCCTGAAGGCCTCACATTACTGTGATGCTCTTGCCACATTTGCCCCTCCCTAGTACCAGGGGGCAGTGGTTACCACAAGAAGGCCTTTTCCACTAAACCTTCACCACTTTCAGATCCAGAAATAAAATTGGTATTTCAGTACGTGCTCAGCCTTACTCTCTTCCTTTGCCTTACCCAATAACTCCATTTACAACCCATCTTGAGGTCAGTCATATACATGTCTTGCTCTAGAAATGGCATGTGTGAATGTGTGGGTGCTGTTATGTCCTGATAGGAGCCTCAAAAGTGTGTTCACACACAGATTGCGAGGAATGAAGCAAAAAAAAAAAATAGAGAAGATGGAAATCAAAGTCAGTAGTAGGATTATCGGATTTTACAACAACTGTATAGTTCTGCAATATACAGGCAAATTAATAACATCTATGTTTTAATAAAAGACACAGAAATTGAGACTATAATACAGGAAATCCCATATTACATGGCATGTCTGGCAACCAGAATGCTATTCTAGGAAGAGTAAATTTTATGCTTGAGTGTACCACAGAATTCTTCTGTGATGCTGAGTAAGTCTCTCTGAGCAGATTTTCCCTCATCCTGTGTTCCTCGATTTTCCATCCTTCCCATTCTCCTCAGGTTGCCTCCATCCTTTCATTGCTAGGGTAGCAGAAGGGAGAACAGCAGGAGCAGAGGATATTAGACCTTGCTATTAGATGCTGTGCCATAGATGTATATGGCAACAGGAGGAAAAATTACAGGGAAAGTCATGCTCATCTCCTGTAGCCTCGGGACAGAGGATGCCCAGTGCAGATGGCATCTTCGGAAACCCAAGTGCCAATTTCTGCCAGGTCACTGCTGCGCAAATAAGAACTAAGGTTTCAGGAAACATTAATATGGCCAAATGTGGGCACCTCTTTACAGATAAGAAGAAAAATGCACACCATTTTTGTGATGCAATTTGCAAAAGACCTTCAGCTGAGGTGCCTAGATCACATGGAAAAATATAAATGTATTCAATCCATCTGACATAAGTTGCTGAGAAATGGAGCCTTGTAAACCAAAATTTTAAACCAAAGAGATTTTTACTTGCCTTGCTTACAGTAACTAAAACAGAGGCCTTAAAAATTGACCACAATCTGAAGTACAAACATGTATATGTACAAAAGCAATGTATAAGTACCATTAGACTGAATTTAGAGGGAGGGAAAAAAGCTTTTGTATGAAGTAGTAATTTACACAAGATCATATGTGAGGTTGATAGCAAAATCAAACATAGAAATGATAACTGGGATCCTGCACTAGGAAAGTAAAAGGAAATTTCACCACTGATTTCCACAGGTTCAGCTTTTCTACACATGGTGACCCATTAATAGCCCACATTCATTTTCTCAAGTCATGAAAGACAGCTGACTCTCATATTAAATGCAAGGGCTGTTTTAGCAGTATTCCTCAGCTTAGGAAAGGTAGGGATATTTTTGTTTAACTGAAATGTCAGAGAGTATTTTGTTTAAGCATGTGCAACTATTCAAATTGGAATTCGGCCAGGTCACTGCAGTTAGTATCTCTTTTTCATTATGCAAAGATATTTCTCCCTGTTTAATGCTAGGTTTGACAACTCCAAATCAGAGGAACTAATTAAAGTATTAAGATAATAGAGACAAAAAGCCTTAAAAACTAGATTTTCCTGACTCTTTCTTTATAAAATGGGAACCTGCCATATTTTCAATACATTCAAATGCTTTTTTTGCATTTAGAGGGATAATATTCTTCTTTTTTTATGGAATATGTATGAGGTTCTAAAAGAAATGCCCTATGCATAGGAAGTCCATATGGTGTGAATACTTTGGCACAAAACCAGAAAGCCTTTCTGGTTTGATCTTTAACTTCTCCTGAGCCTATTAAATAACTGTTAAACTCTATTTCTAGCTAGTTAAACTCCTGTACTGGGTGAGAAACTATTTTTCACAATAGGAAAAAACTAATACTATCTCAAAATTGTCAGGTAGTTCTTTAACTCTTGGAACTTGTAGGTACCTCCAAAATACTTGGCAAATGCCTGGTAAACAAATCCACCTAATAACTCAGGGCTTACTCATGTATCTGAATATATTCAGAACAAAACATTACAAGATATGGGTAAGACTGCTGCAGGAACACAAAAAGCTATCACAAAAACCAACAACACAAAAAAAAAAAACCCACCAAAAAACAAAAAAACCAAGACGCTGTCTCCAGACCATGCAGATATTTTTTTATCTTTTCTACATTTCTGCCACAGAATCAGACATCCGAGTCTATCCCCTGTCTGTGTAAGAAGGCAGAGGGTTCAACATAGAGCTGTGGGAAATGCAATACTGAAATACTTGGTTATCTGCAATCTTCTCCCAGTGCCAGGGTCGTGTCCAGGAGGAGGTGGCGGTTGGCACCAGGCTGCACTCTAGCAACATGACTCCAGTGTAATAAATGCAGAGAGGGTTTGCTAAGCCAGGAATCATTAAGATGGTCCCAAGGACAGGATTGTCCTGAGCCACCTTCCATCCAAACTTAGTCTATGCAGTTCTCAAGCTGGTCTAAACCTGTGAGAACAGCAGTATTGTATGGCCTTAATGACCCAGGAAATCCCAAAGGCATCACAACCAACTTCTGAAGAGTAATATTAACACATTAAAGAGGAAGGCTAAATGAAGTAAACATTAGTCTAAGATTGTTTAAATAAGCTTGAAAAATACTCTATTTTTAAAGGCATTAAAGTGAAATGAAATGAATGTTCTTCATTTGAAAATCTTGATGTATGCTTGAAGGTGTAGTAAATGCTTTTATATGTGACCCTCAAAGAGGACCCTGAATTATTCTTTCACATTACATGCAAGGAACACAAGAGGTCTAGATTAGCACTATGAGAGTTAAATAAGAGATCAGATCACAGTAGGAAAAAAAATTAGAAGTTTACAGAAACTTTATACCTGTCTCATTTCTTCATACTGCTACAGATTATATTTTAAAAATAAATTATCCTGGTACAACATTAAGGCTCAACTGATGTGTACTCCAACTTGAAAATGACAAAACCAAGGAAAAATGTTCTACTTTCTAGCTCCAGGTTATCTCAAAACAAAAGAAGCTGCGTTCAGGAGAAAAGATTTCCAGGGGAAACGGCTTCCTCTTTGAGATTAATATATTTGACATTATCAGGAAGTAAATCCTATTGCTGTCTTTGTAAAAACTTTTCTTCTTTATCTTTTCCAAAGAGCCACATTTGAATTTTCATGGCCCAAAATACGAACTACTTGCATCTCGCACTCTTCTAAGGAAATCTACTGTGACATCTCACACTACTAGGCTGACCTGCACTTTCTGCATACCAAAGCCCTTTGTGGGTCCATGGAGATAATCTGCTTGACTGATTTTATTACAAGCAGAATGTTCATTCAGAAAAGACATAGTTGTCAGACAAGGATCAGACAATATAAAGCTATTTGCAGTAAAAAAAAAAAAAAAAATTAAAACAGCAGATTTCCATATAAAAACTATGGGAAGATTATGTAAATAATCTATTTTAAGATGAATCAGTTAATGTTNAAAATGTTCCATCAAAAAAAACCTAATTGGTCAAACAAGGATCAGACAATATAAAGCTATTTGCAGTAAAAAAAAAAAAAAAATTAAAACAGCAGATTTCCATATAAAAACTATGGGAAGATTATGTAAATAATCTATTTTAAGATGAATCAGTTAATGTTATGGTTAAGATCAATGGGGAAAATAAGATTCTAAAATAGCAAAGTGACTAAAGTCAAGAGGGAAATATTAAATTCTTTTTTATGCATATAAGACTGTCAAATTTAGTCATAATTGAACTAATGATAATAATAATATAGCAGATGTAGCAAGTAGCATATCATGTTTTGCAATGCTTAAGAGGCCATGCCACATTGCCTTTTATTATCCAAAGATTATATTATAAAGGTTGGAGGGGACTTCAGAAGGGCTGTTGTCCAACCTCCTGATCAAAGCAAGGTCAAGACTAAATTCTGATTAGACTGCTCAGGGCATTGTCAGCATTCTGTAAGTCTCCAAATACGATGTTTCTTAACCTCATGAGACAGCCTGTTCCAATGATTGACTGTCCTCATGGTTTATCTTTTCTGTCCGTATCTCTAGACACACCCCATTCCTTCCAATTTGATTTCAATTCAACAAAGCTTTTCTTTCTCCTCTGTGCACTACTGTGATGATCTCAGCTTTGTCATGTCAATGACTTTCCCCATAGGCACTTGTAGTCGAGGCACTGGGAGCTGCTGTCAAGTCCCTCTGAAGCTTTCTGTCATCCACGTTGAAAGGACCATCTCCCACAGCCTCTTCTGAGAGGATTAGTGTGTGTTTCAAGATCTAAATAGGTAAAAAGAACAGCATCTCAGGTGCAATCATAACTGTGTGGGTTTTTTTTTTTTTCATTATCTGTGCCTTCAGGATCCAAGACTACTTCTGTATGGAACAAATAGCTTATACATGTCTGTGTACATATATAGCCCAGAGACTTTTCAGTTTTCCTATAAAATGATAAAATATTTGAAGTTACTAAATCACATAGTCCCTATCAAAAATAACTGCATTGCTACTTTGCCTGCAGAACAGGCTGCCCAGGCGGGTTGTGGAGACTCTTTCTCTGGAGACATTCAAAACCCATCTGGTCGAGTTCCTTTGTGACCTACTCTAGGAGGTCCTGCTCTGGCAGGGAGGTTGCACTAAATGTTCTTTCAAAGTCCCTTCCAACTCTTAAGATTCTGTGATTCTATGAGCTTCATAACCACTACATCAATGCAGCACTGGATACAAGACCCAAAAAGATCTCTGAAGTCTCTCTTACCTGCTTTCAGGTACGATATTGTTGTGCCCACCCATCAACAAAGATTCATGCAACCACTCATTCACTTCTCCTCTCTGATGGGATAAGGCAGAGAAAATATAACAGAAGGCTTGTGGGTTGAGACAAGAATAGGGAGGGATCACTCACTAATTATAGTCACCAGAGAAACAGATTCAACTTGAGGAAAACCAAAATTAATTTAATCTTTTATCTATCAAAATATAGTAGGATAGTAAAAAACAAAAGCAAGTCTTAAAAAAAAAACCAAACCAAAAACAAACCCACAAAAAAAACCCCACCTTCTCCCACCTCACTTTCTTCCCAGGCTCAGCTCTTTTCCTGATTTCTCTACTTCCTCACTCCCAGCAATATAGGATGATACGAATTATCGTTGAAGTCAGTTTACCTCATATTGCCTTTCCTTCCTCCTCAGAGGGAGGGCTCCTCATGCTGTTCCCTTGCTGCATCCCACAGCAGGCAATCATTCATGAACTGCTTCAGTGTTGGTCACTTCCACAGGATCCAGTCCCTCGGCACAGGCTGCTCCAGCATAGACTTTCCACGGAGTCCAAGCCTTCTCTGGGGGCACCCATCTGCTCTGGTGTGGGGTCCACCATGGGCTGCAGGTGGATCTCAGATACACCACAGCCCTCTATAGGCTGCAGGGAGACAGGTCACCCAGTCTCCTCCAAGCAGAACAGTCGCAGATCTTGCAGCCTTTCCTCGTAGGAAGATGCTTCAGTCCCCTGACCGTCCTGGTGGACCTGTGCTGGACTCTCCAGATATTCTCTGTCCTTCTTGAGCTGGGGAGCCCAGAACTGGACACAGGACTCCAGATGAGGCCTCACCAGAGCAGAGTATAACGGGAGGAGAACCTCCCTTGATCTGCTAGCTACACTCTTCTTGATGCATCCCAAGATGCCATTGGCCTTCTTGGCCATGAGGACACATTGCTGGCTGACAATCAGTTTATTTTCAACTAGGACTCCCAGGTCTCTCTCCAGCTGGTGAGTCCCCAGCCTGTACTGGTGGTGGCCAGAGGTGGGTTTGAACCCAAGAACTGGCGGAGAGTCCAAAAACTCTTTACCGGGTCTTCACTGCAACCCACTCCACTTGTTACCAAGCAAAAGCAGCTCCTCACTATAGCATGACACCCCATCCTCATCCACCACGGATGTATCAGAGTATTCTGCTATCCTCCAGTGACTGGGGCTTCCCAAGGGCCAGCCTTGGCAGTGAAGACTGAGGCAAAGAAGGCATTCAGTAGTTCTGCCTTCTCTGCATCCTCTGTCACCAGGACATTCTCCTTGTTCATCAGCAGGTTCACATTCTCCCTAATCTTCCTTTTGCTGCTGATGTATTTGAAAAAGCCCTTCTTGCTTTCCTATACTTCCTTTGCCAGGTTTAATTCCAAAAGGGCTTTGACCTTCCCGGTTTTGTCCCTACATACTCTGGTGATGTTCCTATACTCTGCCCCAGCAATCAGGCTCTTTTTCCACCTTACATAGATTTCTCTTCTCCTTGAGTAGATGCAGTATTTTTTTTTTCATCCATGTAGGCCTCTTGCCTTCTTTTCCTGATTTTCTACTTGTGGGGACACACCGATCCTGTGCTTGGAGGAAGTGGCACTTGAAGAGTGCTCTCTTGGGCACTCCTACCATCTAGAATCCTGTCCCATGAGATTCTTCAGAGCAGGTCTTTGAAGAGGCCAAAGTCAGCTCACTTGAAGTCCAGGGTTGCAATGCGGTTTGGTGCCCTGCTTCTTCCACACAGGATCTTGAACTCCACCATCTCATGGTCACTTCGACCAAGGTTGCCTCCAACCTTCACATCCCCAAACAGACCTTCTTCATTTGTTAGCACAAGATCCTGCAGCACACCTCTTCTTGCTGGTTCCTTGGCTTTGCCAGCAAATATCAGGGGGGTTGAAGTCCCCCATGAAGACCAGGGATTGTGATTGTGAGGCAGCTCTTAGCTGTTTGTAGAAGGCCACTTCCTCTTCCTGATCAGGTGACCTGTAGCAAACTCCTACAACAGCATCATTTACATTACCCTGTCCTTAATTTTCACCCACAAGCATTCAACCCACCCCTCATCCCCACCCAGGCAGAGCTCAATGCACTCTGATTGCTTTCTCATGCAGAGAGAAACTCCACCCCCTTACCTTATTTGCCTGTCTTTCCTAAATAGCCCATCATGGCTGTGCTCCAGTCATGTGAGCTGCCCCACAATGGCTGCAATGAGATCGAAGCCCTGCATCCACACTCACATCTCCAGCTCCTCCTGCTTATTCCCCAGACTTTGTGCATTGGTGTGGAGGCAACATAGGGGCTTACTCAAGCAGACAGGTTTCCCTGGATGGGTGCAAGAGGATCCTTCCTCATTTGACACTTGCTCAGGGCAGTCAGCCTTCTGCTTGTCATCTTTGTGAAAGGCTCAGGAGCACTCGTCATTGCATTTCCTGCTCTGGCCTGTTTCCCTGTTAGATGGGATGGCACACACTTTGCCATTCTACCCCCTGCCCCGCCCCGAGTCTTTCAGTTTAAAGCCCTCTTAATGAAGTTGGCCAGCCTATTCCCAAAGATACCAGTGCTCACATGAGACAGATGTATTCCATCCTGCCCTGTTAGATTGCAGTCACCAAAGGACACATTTTTGTAAGAACCAAAACCTTCTCATCAAGCTTCTAGCAGCTTCTCACAGGAGCCAGTCCTGTAGCTCCTCCCCTGCTGTCAGAAAGCTCACCACACAAACCCAATACAAATATACTAATATAGAGAGATTAATATTAATGTTATCTTTTGGAAAGCTACACAATTACTATCACTTTTCAGAGAAACTGCAGACAGTAGGATGTGCGGTTACCAAACACTGAAAATATAAGTAAATAAATTAATCAGTAGAAAAATTCTTATTACTGTAACAAAAGCTAAGGGACATTTGCTGCATCACATTAGTTTGTATCCCAAGGGTACTGATCAGCCTGTTTCCATTTTCTCTTCCAGTAATTACTTCTGTATCATTGGATGCAGAAGGTCCATGCAATTCACTGTGGAAGAAATGAGCATGACCATATTACACAATAGTTAAACTTTCTCCATTCAACTTTACAGACCATGGAAAAGCTTTCTTAATGTCCAGAAGTTTCCAACTGTATGGAAGGATTGTATCCACAGAAATTCATCTTCAGTTGGAAGGGTTGTATCCACAGAGATTCAGCGTCATTTTCTCACAAATTCTGCTCAGTTCGTCATAGGCTGTCAAAAGTAATAGGTAAGCTAACATCCCCAATGGATTTCTCTGACCAAAAAAGATCAGCATTCCTGATCACAGCTGCGACGTTTCATTTAAACCTTTAAAAATAGGTATCAGGAGCTTTCCCTGCGTGCAATAACAGCCATCCAAAGCAAGTGAGTTTACTATAAAATATCTTCTTAGAAAGAAAATCAGAATTGTTCTTCAGTCAGTTTGGCTTTTTGTGAAAGGCTGACTCCATAAAGACCAGCATTATGTCATCATGTCTGATGCCCAAGTCTGCACTGTATACAAGGTGTTTTGGACATGGATTTTCTCCTCATCTTCACTTTAAGTTAAATCTCATTATAATTTATGATCTGCGATTTACAAGTTTGAATTAAATCAATCTTAGCATATTATTTCTGATCCAGTCTAAGTACTCTGGTTCATGTAAGCCTTCATTGACATGAGGCCAAGGTATGTGATCATTTGTTACTTACACTGTCACCCCACTGATGGATTACTATAAAAGAAGTTGGCTCCCAGGATCCTAAGGAGCCTTCTCTGTGTCAGGACACAGTGAAGGCTGGGATGTGGTTCCTGAACTACACCTGCCATGGCTGGCACTGGACTTCTTTCACTGACTCCTAAAAGAAGAGCTCCTTGCATAGATCTTACATGGACATTTCCTTCCACATAGCATAGCTGTAAGGATATAGAATTCTTTTTTTCCTACCTTTTGCTTATTTTGCAGAAGGAGACCAGCTCTTGGAGTCATTAGTGGCTACCTGACCTGCTCCCTGAAGGTGTATCAGTACAACGCAGGTCTCAGAAACATCATCATTAGGCTGGGCTTTTCTTCAGTTTGTTTGGTACAGCATATGTGCAGAGAGAAAAAGGAAATAGTAAATACAGGTATTTTACCTTACAGAGAACTGGACTTCAGAATCTCTCCTGCACTGAAAGTTGCTATGCCGTGACGCCTCAGAGCTGATACAGAGCTCTAATAGCCCCTCAACCATCCCTGCTCTGCAGGAAACATAACAGGAGACTCTTCAGAGGTGTCACCAGACTGCTTTCATTTTCACCAACACATGGACGTACTGGAGAAGGATCAATGTACATTGGCATGTACATTGTTTCCTAGTTTAACCTCTTCCAAAAGATAACTTTTCCTCCTCTATACTACTAAAGAGCTGAATTATACTAAAGGATGAATTTTACCATCTGTATTACTACACTGCAACCCACAGTAGTTATCTGTGTGAATCCAGATAGGTGTTAGTGGTATCATTTGCCCAGTCAATTATCTCTTAAAGAGAACCCAAAAGGGGTGGAGAGAGATAATTTCTGATTTAGCTCTTCAGCCAGAGACAAGTTAAAAGACTAATAGATTTACTAAGAAGATTCACCTTCCATACACTAGACCTGCTCTGTAATTACAGTTAAGATCCCTTTTAAGATATTAGAAGTGCAAACAGAATTAAATTCATATGAGCAGAATGGAAGGAAGTAATAATCACATCAAAATTTAACTCCATTGTCCACAACAACTGAATACATGTTCTGACTGAACATATGATGCAATCATTAATCATTGGAGAAAACATGACAACATGACTTATCATCAAATTAAAGGAAGCAGAACAGAATGTTCTGTGGAAGAATGCAGTAACAATGCCTCAAAACATCAGAATAAAAAAATAATGAGTCTGCTCACATACACTAATAAAAAGTAAGAATAGATCTGTCAGGTAATACATGCAATCTGATACACACAGGTTTCAAGTGAATAGAACTGGGCTGTTTATTAAGCACACTGAGTTCATCTCTCCCTCGGCATTGGAAACCATGTAATAGAACTGGCAAAGGCTGGTATTTTATGACCTTGAGATGGGTAGGAAGATCTAGTTTGAACTTTACAGAATAATACTGTTCCTATTAAACTTTTGATGAGAAGTTGTAATTTTGGTCTGGCAAGTTCTTTAGTTGAATGTAACATACACAGGATCACAAATGGTTTTATCTAGGTCTCAATTTACTCAAAACCTGAGTTTCAGGGGCAATTAATATACATAACACTTTGGGGTTATTTCTGTGTAATCTTTAGCACTCTAACACAAAATATGTATACATAGTAGTTCTGAAAGAGTGACCTGTCAAAATTAAAGAGCTCACTGTTTTCCATGTATCTATACTCCAGAATTTCATCACAGTACTCCCATTGAAGTTCAGATTCTCACAGCAGATTCTCAGTGAAGTTCAAGTTAATCAATTTTTAGATGCGAAATCTTTCCCACTAACCAATTGTACATTTCACAGACTTTCAGGGCTCAAGACTTGAATATTACTCCATTAAAATCTCTCCTTTGTTCTTGATTCCACAGAAATTTACCTTGTTGTCAAGATCACCGAGGTGAGATCTTTTAGCAGATGAGTGGCATGGATCAGAGTGGTATTCTAATAATACCATCCCTGCTTCTGCTGCTCTCCATGTACCCTGCTTTGATGTAATAAACTCATTGAAAAGACTATTAGCTCCTCTAGACTTCCGAAATTTCTTCTGGTCTTCAACCAGTTACCATTCTGTTGAGTTTAATCTTGACTAGTGTTTATCTTTCAGAAAAACAACAAATTTCAAACCCACTTAGTCTGATTTTGTTCAGTCTCCAGCTGAGGGTCTATGTCAACAAACCAGAAAGCGATTTTTCCCTTTCAGGATACTAACGTACCAACATTGGACTATCTCACAATGACTCTTTTGGCAAATGCTTTGAGTTCCAGTCCCTCACCAGCAGGCCCTTTTCCCCATTGATTTTTGCTCCAGCCTCTGCAGTCCCATCTTTTTGAATGCAGACATGCTAAGACGACCCATACTATGCAATTAGCAATAGCTAATTAGCTAACATGTAGAGAAATAAAACCATCTTTTTCCTTCCCAATCATCACTCCGCTAGTCATACAGGAAAAATTCACACTATGCCATACTAGAGGTCATTTTCAGCTACTTCACTGGTCTGGCTCTGAGATCTGTGCCAGGGTGGCCAGCTTGCTATAATATAAGCCAGCAATGTGCCCTCATGGCCAAGAAGGTCAATGGTATCATGGGATGCATCAAGAAGAGTGTGCCCAGCAGGTCAAGGGAGGTTCTGCTCCCCCTCTACTCTGCTCTGGTGAGGTCTCATCTGGAGTCTTGTGTTCAGTTCTGGGCTCCTCAGCTCAAGAGGGACAGAGAATTTCTGGAGAGAGTCCAGCATAGGGCCACCAAGATGATCAGGGGACTGGAGCATCCTTGTTATGAGGAAAAGCTGAGGGACCTGGGACTGTTCAGCTTGGGGAAGAGGCGACTAGGGGGAGACCTCATTAATAACTAGAAGTATTTAAAAGGTATATGTCAAGACTCCTTGGGGACCTGATGGGATACATCCAAAAGTGTTGAGGGAGTCGCATGATGTGGTTGCTAAGCCCCTCTCCATCATTTTTAAACAGTCATGGTCATGGTTTTAAACATTCCACGGTCATCCTGCACCCTTACATTTCATTTTAGAAATACTATGCCATTCTTCCTCAGTGATGATCACATTTAGGACCATAAACACAGAACAGACAGAGAGGTTATGGTCCACTCTAGTATGTTCATTATGTTTGTTATATGTTTTGATAGAAACATTGCTGAAGGAAAAAAAAATTCATATATATGCTTAGCACTGTATACGACTAAAAGGCTAAGCAGAAGCCATTTGTGCATGCTTCTTTATTAAGAGCTTCAGTGTCAAGCCAAGGGAGTTTTCAGTATAATATGTAAATATTACTGCACAACAGGACTAAATGGAAGTTTTGACTTTGATTCATATGCATGCAGGATCAGTCTCTATCTATAAAATTAAGGAAGTGATTGCTACTCCAGATCAACCAGGAACAGAAATATCTGAAATCAGAGGCTGTAAACAGAATCATTCTGGCACTTTGACATCAATATATCAACTAGAAAGAAATGTTATACCAGCTTATTGGGGAAAAAAAAAAGCTATCAAATAAAGCCCTGATGCAAGATGCATTAATTTAAATTCATTATTTAAGCACATGTTTAGTTTGAAAGACAGGCCAGAAGCTCTGTAGATTCTGATAGGATTTGACCAGATACTTAAGGGGCACTCAAAACTTGGTTTGGAATAAAGTTCTGACTCAGAAAAAAAATTCTAAAGAAGAGTCTTTGTTCCAAAAATACTTCAAGAGTTGCCCTGCCTTGACCATGACAATCAGGGAGATAAGAGGAGATTTCAAATTATTACTCTTAAAGATATAAATGTTTAGTTAAACCACAAGCTATAATAAATATGGACTGAAATATGTGACAGACATCATAAAAAGAGAGCTTTGAGAAGATTTCACAGATGTGCCCCCCACTAGACTCAAAGCAATCTTCTCTGGCTCTATTTATCTTGTGAGTCTCCCCACATATACAAATACACCCACCTCCCAGTGAGATTCTTGGAAAACCAGTATGTAGAACATTTCTAGTCTTTGGTTTCTTGCTGCATTGCTGAGAAGAGAGGAGCTATTACAGAACTAGGTTTTAACTCATGAAAGAGGGAGCTGCAGAGCTGAATGTGCAACACAAGGAAGGGCTGGTAGGCTGTGGACAACCAGCTCAGGGGGCCATGATAGAGGGTGTGTGGACACAGCTTGTGGGATTTTTGGATTCAAGCCTGAAGAGGTGGAAGTAACAGAAGGAACTGCCTTGAGAGGCAGCAGCAAGGAGCAGAGCTTTGAAGACATGGTTTATAACAGCAAGGGAAGGTGCTGGCTCTGATTTTAATGGCTAGCTGTCCCAGTCACTGCATGTCCTCTGTCAAAACAAATATATTTTCTTTGTGTCTCAGGACTTACCTCTGTTCTGAGCCTTGACGCTCACTTGCATGGATGCATTTATTTTGCATCACTGCAGCCATGAAATAAGGCATTAAAAAGGGAGGATTAAATCATGCAATTCAAAGGTTAATTTACTCCACCTGAAGATATCTTTTACACTGACAATCTGGGTTAAAGATTGTTCATATAAACACCACTTAGGCTCATATTCCAAAGAAACAGGGCTGACTTGCTAGAAATGTTATAGTGAACCAATTTCAAATAATTAAATTGTAGCTGTATACCATTACTATGTAGTCTGTCACCTCTTCTGTTGTTTATGAAGGTATTAGATACACATCCTTTATTTTTACAAAATTTTCCATTTAGGAACAATGATGGTGCTGAACCTCTTATTAGGATCAAAGTGAATTCAACAACAACAGTAGTAATAATAATAAGTAGAAGAACAATAATAATGTCAAGATACTGATTCAGTGCTCCTGCATTTCCTCTGGTACATTTCATATCGCTTCATAATAGGGGAATACTTTGATACTGGGTTTGGAAAAGACCATAATTTCAGGGAAATAACCAAAAAAAGATTGGCATTGAAATTTTTTGGGTCATCTCTATGATTTTTTCAGCTATGTTTTACAAGGGGGCAATAAATCAGGGGTAAATTATAATAATTAAAATGTAGCTTATACATGTTAGATAATATTTTGTTACTGTCGCCCATTACAATAGTAATTTTTATTTTGTTTAGCAAATTATATCGATAAGAAATATTTATCTGGTGCTGCTTTCAATTATCAGGTCATGCATTTCATTTTAAACTAACACAAAAATTCATCTGACTTTCCTCTTTCAAAACATAATGCATTTTCCCCCACTGTCTTGCATTTCTAAATATTCAACTTCCACCGTTATGATTAAACTGGTACTATGCGCGTTGCAGTAATTGCTCCAAAGATTTTCATCATTTCATTGTTTCAGGCCTTCCTCAATACAATCCACCGTGTGCAACCCACTCTCTAGCTAAGCCAGTTTTATTGTGTCGCAGTGCTGGTCTCACATAGGCTTTAACATTGCCTGGCACCTATACTGCACCTGTTCACTTCCTAATGATATGCTAGTCAGAGAAAATGAATACTCTAGTGTATGGCTTGTCCTTTTTGTCTTCACTGGAAGAAATTATCTGGTGGAAGAAAACTTTCAGTCATGATGCTCTGCTCGATTTTTTGTTTGACTAATTGCCTTATCCTTTTCTAAGGTGTATGTTGTGTTGGGTGGGATTTATGCCACCTAAATTCAGGCTTCCGACATAATGTCTACATCAGAGGTAGAAAGCCAAAGTGGGCTGTGAAAAAAGCATGCACTTTAGGGACTTGAATCATCCTATCTTTTTTAAGTACCTATACATGAATTTTAACTTAAGATTTCATTGACCATTCTCTCTACTAAATGTGTGACTAGTTCAACAGCAGATGCTTATGGACATCTGTATGAGCTGACTCCATCCTTTGGCATACATGGAGAAGACCAGGTCAGTAAATGTAATCAATGCAGGAACACAGATGTGATTTGCCATAGTCTCCAATAACAAAAATGACACTTCTGACAGCATCCAGCAGGTTCCTGAGAGGCATGTTTTTTCTCTCCTTCCTAGAAGGTTTTCTGCTATTGAACATGTTTCTCATTGTGACACGAGGATGAAGATCTTTATTCCAGTCTTTACTCCATGACAAGCTGACTTTTGTATGAGCTGGACTAAGCACGCTGAGCCTCTTGAAGACACAGCCAAGGCCCTCAGTCTAACCTGCTATTGCCTGGAATTCATATGCACAGTCCAGGAAAGCAGCCTGTGATCCCAGAGGCTCATGTTAGGGAAGAAACATGCTCCTGTGTGTCAAGGTTTTCTATGCTACTGGATTTGTAAGGATGAGGAACAGTAAATGTCTATTTGTAGCTCACATTCCTCACTTGTTAATTTAAATTTTTATTATGTGTAATTAGTGTTTTTTATTAGTAGCAGTTATCTCAGTTTGACCTACAGGGATTTAGCACATCACTGGTTATTTAGCTATCTCTAGTGCTTTTTCTATTTCCACTGCAGCTTGAGATGATAGCAGTATTTTGTAAAGATGGAAAGTATAAAATCTCTCTCCTTTTGCTGATGGACTGCTCGTTGAGGGATTGACATTATATCAGCTTGTTGCCAGCATCAAGAAATGTCTCCAGCATGCATGAGATGCTATGAATGTCCAATCTATTTAAATAGAAAAAATAGGGGGGGAGGGATAAAAGGAAGAATAATAACCAAAATTTATCAGTATTTAATGGGCCATAGTAATTGCTCTTAAATATGGATGTAAAAATTTTTCTATTTGCTGTAGCAGGAGTCAAACAGGGGTAAATACTGCATTTTATATAACTGACATTCAGCTACCTCCAGGAAATATTTGTTTGTTTCTAAATAAAGAAACACATTAGGTGACATATGCATTTTTGGAAAAATATTTCTGACATATAAAGTACAGAGAAGCGATTTAACAAGCTTGAATTAATGCTTTCAGAGACAGTACAATTTTCTGACCTCTTGTTCTGGATAAAAGGGAAAAAAAGATGGATTTGTGTACATTCAGTAACCAACAGTCACTACCCAGAGTATCATATCTGAGCATTTACCAGCAGCCAAGTAAGCTGCACCCAAAGGCAAAGATGACCATTATGATCACTCAAAAAACCTGAGAAATAGCCATAAACATCTCCTTGTCCTGCAGAGGGTTGTACTCTATGTTGTCTTTAGCATATGCTAGCAACACTGTAAACTGGCATGTGATCCAGCCTGGCCTCAGCTAGAACTTTCATGAGAACCAGCTTGTTTTCTCTTGAGGATACCACTGTTTGGTCAGAAAAATAGAAGGCATGGTCTTTCCATGGTGTTTTGGCACTACTGCATGTAGTCTCAGCTGCAAGTTACAAGTAGACAAGCCAATGGAAATGGAAATTAAAAAAAACACAAAACAAAAAAAATATGTACATAGTTACAGAATCTTTCTCGAGCCTCAAGAAAGGATTGGATTAAAGTAAAACAATTGTTTCAGTATCTTTTTTTATCTCATCTGTTTCCTGCCCTCTGCTTGTTATATCTCTGCATGCATTGGACCCATGGCTGTGGCTGGAATGTCCTTTCACTCAAGTTTTTTGTCAAGATAAATTGCTCTGCTGGGGCTGACGGGCTTTTTGGAAACGTGACCATGTTGTCTTGTGGGTGTTTTCTAATGTTGAAGGAAAGGAGACAGCAAATTTGACCATTTTCAACCAAAAATGTATTTTTTCCATTCAAATACATTCTGACAAAACGCTTGGAAGGTTTTGTTTTCATTCCAATATAAGAAAAAATCAATTCTACAACCTTCAAAGTTATCATGAAGTGGAACTGCTGTTCTCTAGCCAGCTCTAAATGCATCATTAATGGACTTGGTTTTGATCTCATTACACAGGTGCTAAGTTGGCAAGACTCCACTGTCGTTAGTGAGTTACCCCAGGCTAACACCTGGCTAAAATGAGATTAAGGCCCAATGCCCTTAGATTTTCTCCAATGCATTGCATGTGTTAGAGTTCACAGTACCTCTCCCTTGTTTGCAAAGCAGAAACCAAATATATATACTATGTACTTCGCCTTCTAACCTGTGTCGAAAGTTTAGGTGTAAGTATAAGTACACTCTCCCATGAAACAAAGTGCCAAATTTCCTATACAATCAGTGGAGAGGAGGAGGTGATTGTGAATGCTTCCAGAGGGCAAATATGTATGCCTCTGTCTGGAAATTATACAGGCTTTTGGTCTCTTTCTGTTGATTTGTAGAGAACTCAGTCAGTAAACTTCAGGACAAATGGTTCTCTGGGTGCCTAAAATTTAGTCAGTTCTTGCTTTCAGTAGACTGGATCACATCTACTATGAGTCTGAGGGAAACAGTGCTTTAGCATAATATGGCCACTATTAACACCACCATTAAAATTATCACTGAAGTAAACTACATAAAAGCAGTGTAAAAGGATACAACTCCAAAGCATGATCAACTGCAGAAGTTTAAGCCTTGGATCTGTTTCAAAGCTTCTGTAACTCATGATACTATGCTAATGTCTATACCTCTGCCTGTGGTGCATTTATGTCATTATTAAGAGGATATCAAGATTAGTATAATGCTAAAAATTTTCTATAGCTTGCAAAGGGATAGTCTTGACACTGGATGATGAGCGAGTTCTTATCCTTCACATCAAGAATACCAAAAGAAAATCTCTAAAGTCTGAGAAGCAGCAATTCCATACTCTTTGTTTTTTGCTTGATCCATGGAATCTCCAATCTCAGAAGAATCAGTAGACATCTCCTAAAAGTACATTGTTTGTTCCTTGAAAATCACCTTTTACAAATTTAAAAAAAAAAATAATAATAAATTAAATTTAAAAAATAGGAGAATACCAGAGAAATATGGAAAAAAACCACCTTTTATTTCTTGTTTGCCTGTAAGCCAAGACCACCTGGTGCTCAGAAGCTGCATGTTTCTGTCTGTCTTCAGGAGCATGGCCTGTTGAGTAATGATCACAGATGCATCATCTGGTTAGCCTAACAAGTGATGCTTGTAAGAAATAACATGCATCAATTAACAATGGTGATTCCTCCATCACTGTCTTTTATCATCATTCATGATTTTTGTGATTTCTCAATATCATACAACCTCTTCCAGCAGAATCATCTTCATATGTAAGCAAAGATATGCATGGCCTGCATATTCTTTGAATATCATTGCCATTTTTCTTTTTTTTTTCCTCAGCATCTTGGGTTTGGTCAGAGCTGTATTTAACTTGACATGAAATTAAATACTTTAAAGGAAATCTAATTTTATAAAGTTAAGTGTAATCCACTGTTACACAAGCACCATCTGTATGGTAATTATGGCATGTTGAAACATACAGAATTATGAACACAAGCAGTGATATTACCTAAGTACTTGTTCCTCAATATCATCTTTCTTAAGTCAGAGTCCTACTGGAAAATCAGGCTATTATAAACTTCTTTAAAGCATATGCAGAAAGGTGACAAACTAAATTTCCATCAGCAGTCTTCATTTCTGTGGTATGTAAGTTCTGAATGTTTGACTTTGCAACATTCACAGATTTGTTTAGTGTATATGTATAATTATACTTTTTACTGCACAATAACCTGTCCAGTAAACCTTCTCATTCTTAAACACATTCAGGGGTCATCAGTAGCCTGAGACTACAGCTCCACCACCCCTCTGACTCCTGATGCTGTCATTACCAGCAGCTTCAAAAAGCTGTTCTTTTCTGTGGCAGGTTGTAGCCTTACTTGCCAGGTCAGACAAATAGGTCCCACTTCCTGAATCCTCTGCACAGAGACTATTTGAAGAAGGCCATGGTCACCAACCAGCTCATCTGCCTCTTACAGGTGGTCTCTGCTCCCTAGTCTGACATATTCTCTTTGCTTCCTTCAGCATACCTGCAATAACATGTATCTTCTCTTCTTGAGAGGCTTCACTACATCCTCACAACAGCAGCAGACACATTGATGCCCAGGCAGGATTTTTGCCTCCTGTTCTCTGCTTTTGATATTCTTGTGGCTACTGAAAACAGGATCATATAAATACGTGAGGTCACACACCTGTCAAGACTATGTAAAAAGTAATTTTGCTACTCAATATTACGCTGGGAAGGCATTTCAAGTGTGGTCCTACCAGATTCTGTAATGTTTAGTCTATCTGATATTTTTGTTAATGATTTGGATAATGGAAAAGAGAGAAAATGTGTAGAATTTGCAGACAATGTCAAGCTGGTGGGAGCTGAAAGCTTTTAAGAGGTTGGGATAAGAATTCAAAATGACCTTGATAAATTGGAGGCATTGTCTAAAATTAACGAAATGAAATTCAGTGAAGACAAATGCAATACTTCATACTTAGGGAGGAGAAGTAAAATACTAGAAAAGCTAGGAGTAAAGGAGAAGGCAATAACACCATGAGGAAGGTCGTTGTCCAGGACAAATCGAATATGCACTTACAAGAAGATGCCGATAGAAAAAAACATTTCATTCTAGGTCATATTGGAAGAAATGCTGTGTGTGAAGCAGCAGAGGTGATTATTTTGCATTACTGCTGTTGTGTCCAGTTTGGGGCACTGCACAGTAAAAAACCAGGTTCAGATATACTGGAAAACAGCCAAAGGGGGAGTAACGTAAATGATAAGAGGTTTACAAAACTGGAGCTATGAAGAAAGGTTGAAGGAATGGGGTTTGTTTAGTCTAGAAAAGACTGAGCAGGGACATGATAACAGTCCTCCTACACATAAAAGGTTATTCTGAAGAGGACAGTGATCAGTTGTTCCTTATGTTCACTCACAGTAGTACAAGAAGAATTTAGCTTACTTTACAGCAAGGAAGATTTTAGCTAGATGTTAGGAAAGGCTCTTTCACTCTAACAAGAGTTAAATACTAGGATAGACTACTTTAGGAGGCAGTAGAATATCAGCAGAGGTTTTTAACTGAAGGTTAGGCAAACATCTGTGACCTTGGGATTTTCAGAGGCTCCAAAGCAAGCCAAATTTGAACAAATTTTCTCAGGGATAATAAAAGGCACACCCCTGGCAGCAGTGCCTGTTTCCTGGCAAAGCCCTGGTCTCTGGCACAAAGCAGGCAAATGCTAGCAATTGTCAGTGAAACCAATTCAACTGTTTTTGTGCAAACTGTTTTCACATGAGTTCTTTCCCTTAGACATCTTCTGGGAAACAGCTGAACACTACAGATGAAACTTTACTTGGAAAAAGATTCCATCCCAGGCAAGCACCTGAATAATTTCAGTCTAAATAGTTAATCTGTCAAATTATATGCAACCAAAAACAGGATCTTAAAATACAGAAGGTTAGGAAACCTTAATTATAGGTGGTGTTACCAAGCTCCACACATAATTTTTATTACAGTATCAACCCCAAGATCTGGCCATGGTCACCGTCCTGAGAACTCAGTGAAAGACTGAGATGAAGGAGATTAAAATAGGTACATCTGCTAACAAATGACAACAAACTCACAACAATTCTTTGTCTTTAGAGGCTTGGTAGGCTGTTCTGTATCTTGATGTGGTCAGTCCTTAGCCACCTTCTGGAACCTTCCAGTATCTATTTATCTGCAGCAGAATATTGTACAGTTGGCCAGATAGCCTAAAATTACCATTAGTACAAGCACAGATAAAGGTAAAAAAGACTACTTTGTTACCACAATTTAAACACAAACTATTTGCAAATAATTTTACAGCAGCTTATGAAGAAAAATATAAATAACTGATGTTATTTATTAGCAGTTGTTATTTATTAGCAACTAATTTGTTTCTGAACAAGCTCTAAATGATTTCTCACTCAACATCTCTCAACTATCAATCTGTCAAAGAGATTTCTCAATTTTTTCCTTGGGAATCTAGTTCTTCTATAAGTGCTTCATCTTGCACTTTCCCTTTAGAGAAGACTGTGGTAGTCTGTGAATCTATTTAAATTACACACAGAAGATTATCTGAGGGGCCTACCAAAAAAAAAAACCCCAGAACATCCCCCATGATTTAGTGGAGGGTTTGGCATTGTGAGGTTAGTGGTTGCACTCTATGAGCTTAAAGGTCTTTTCCAACCCAAACAATTCCATGATTCTAAGGCAATTTGATTGTTAGGCTAATTTTCAAGAGAAGTATTTTCAGACAAAATCTGGCCTTTCTTTCTCACATATATCTTGCCCAACAAAAAGGAAAACAGTGCCAGGCAGCATACGATGCATTTCACCATTAAGAGACTTCTGTTCAGACATCATGCCAAAATTTTCATCTAAGCATTGCAGAGGGCGTTTCTCTGCCAGGCCGCTCCCTTTCCCTCATGATATTCTTTTGTTATCAAGTCATCTTCTGAATGAATGTGTGAAATGAACTGAAATTTATTTTCCTGTCATGTTTGCAAAATATCCCTTGAAGACTTAGAGCATTTATTTTCACTTAAAATTATACTCAGTGTGCTTACAGCTTCAATCTGTCATCAGAATTCGCACCCACCTATGCCTCTATAGACTAAGATGAGTTCAAGGAAATCCAGACTCCATCTGAAGGATACTTCTACAGCTGACAGTCTTGAACCAGAGGGTAACTACCCTGCCAGCACAGCCCTTCCCAGGCGAATCAAAGGGCACAAAATCAAGTCATTCTGCAGTTCAACTCACCCTAGGCTCCAAGGTGTTTGGTGAAATCTGCTTTTAGAACTCAAATATCTAACAAGGTGGCACAGAAGGACCAGGCAAGTATTTAATATTTTGTTCTCAGTCTGAATTAGAAAAGACAGACAGATCTCCAACTGCAAACACGGGAGTTTGCTTCAGCCAGAAATCTTTGTCTCTCCTAAAGAACCAGGTTCTTTGGTGGGATTAGGTCTCTTAATTTCCAGTCATCCTTGAAGGACATAAAGCTCTTGGTATTTCTGTGGAAGCATTTCCCAGAGGATGTTCTGGTACAAGACAGACAAATAGGTGCTTCATAATTTGGCATTTAGAGAAATTTACATTTGTTTGGTTTTATCTTGCTGTGTTCACTGGCAAGAAGTCCAGAAAGATACCCCCATTACCCACATTTGGACGAAAAGTACCATAGGACAGGACTGGCAGAGAGGATAATTCCAAAAGCTAGAAGCAGCTACGTACTTTTTAGTATGTAGCTTTTTAACCGAACTTTTTAAAAAACAAACAAACAAACAACATTTTAGGGAATATGCCATTGAAATTCTTCAAATTTTTTGTTGTTTTCAAGTATTGTAGGCCAGGTTTTTTTGGTTCTTTTTTTCCAAGAGGTAAGTTTTCCCAATAATCTCTTAACCCCTGAAGGGTTTATTTTAAGTATTCCATGTCCCAGATGGGTATAATGGTATCTTCTAGCTCTACATGCTTCGATTGCAAGCAATCGAATTGCTGCTAAAATTTTCAACACTATGGCTATCTCTGCTTGGTGAGCAATTTTTCATCTTTTATTCATAAGAGGAGACCTGGAAGTTTCCAGGATTTCATACCATTCCTCTTCAATTCTCCCTCAACTCTATGTTGTGCCTCATCTCCATGCTGATGCTGTGGGACTTGATCCATTTGCACAGGGAACTGTATCTAATGCCTGAAAGCACGCAGCCGTATTTCACTTATAAGGCCATGTGTCTTTAGCTCTATATTAATGCTCTCTGTGATCTATCAGCTATTTGCATCATAATAAATTACTTTTTGATAGGAGATGAACTTCATTTGGAAGCACCTGTTCCTGCTATTGCAACACACCATGTTTTCATATTAACAATACTTTCTTTATAACCCAACCTTGCACTTGCATGTCAGTTGTGCAAGACTTTAGCTTAAGACATCTTGTATAGAGGTTTCTGTTCTGTATGTAACTTAATGCAGCTCCCTAAGCATGTTGTAACCATGAATCCTTTCTGACATCACAGTGTAAGTTTATGTTGTAGTCAGAAACTATTCCCAAACTACCCTCACAAGGTCAGTATAGTCTGTTAATGTCCACTGAGATTCCTTAGTGCTTGCAGATCATGTCTGTCTTCTCTCTCACTTTATTCATTAAATGTTGTATCTTAGACAATGACCTTCTATAATGCAGAACAAAACTACTGTGAAATCATTAATACCTTCTTGGTTAAAGGAAACTTTCTGAATTTGGTCAAGAATTTCTGAAAAAGTAGAGTGCTTTATTTACATTCTTTGAGCAAAATTTCCTTCCTCTTCCCTCAGCTCACCCTTAGGCACATATCTCAATGACAAGAATCACCTTTCAGTTTTCAGTATAAATATCTATATATAGTAAGACAGTAGATAAAAGATAAGGACATGCAAATGTCTGAAATCTGTGTATATTGGTTGTTCAGTATATTCAGAGGTATCAAATTTTTAACCTTCAGAAGCAAAAATCAGAGCTTTATCACAAGTTCACAGATTCCTACACATTGGTGCAGACTAACTGAACAAGGCTAAAGCTACCTCTAGACCATGGAGGCCACGTGATAGCTTCTGCCTCCTCTGCTGCCATGCTCCAGACAGAGTGGGTATGTGCTGTAAGAGTCAACAAAGAACTCTGCTCTTAACTTGTGATGAGGTCCTCTTTGCCCTAATTTAAGACACGTAAAAAAATGAACAAGCCACCAAAGCATCAAGTGAGGGAATATCCCTTCCTCAGTAGACCTCGTGGGAATTAGGAATACAGTTGCCTCCTGATGACTCCTTTAGAAGCCCTTGGATTCAGGAGATCAGAGGAAGAGGCTAGTGATAGGACGCACGTGTCAAAGAGGAATTGTGTTGTGTAGTACCTACCTTAGTAAAAGAGCAAGTAGTTTTAGAGAACATGCTGGCTGGGCTGACACATCCAGGACATCTGGGTTTATTTTTATTTAAAATAATGGTCTTTCCATGACCTGGAGCAGACCAAGGTCTCTAATACATAGAGAGGATTACAATACCTTCATTTAGCCAAGTATTTAACTGCTGTGCAAGTCTGGGACCTGCAGCATAAGGACATCTTGCCTTCCAGGACAAACAGCTGCAATATGGTACTCACAGAACATAAGAACTGAGCAAGTTTAGCTAGCTATCTGGATACAAAATTATGAGTGGACATGAAAAGCAGTGTCTTTCTCTCTCTGTTATAAGCTCTTGCCTCAGCAGCTCTTTCACTTGTTATACTGATATCTCAGATAAACTCTCCAGGGCTGATTTCTCACTGACTGCCATCCAGGGATGCAACACAGGATCTGGCTAGACTCTAGCTCTCTGAAATTAGTAAGAGACTTACTTTCAGTTACTTTATATACCCTCCCTCTTGTTTCCTTCTAGCATGGGACTAAGGCTTAAAATGTCTTTAGCAGTTAATGATGGGAAATAGTAACAATTGCCACAAACAAAAGACCTAATGCTGTACGAGTTCCAGTGACATATTTGAGTTAGGCAATTCCTACTCCATCCCTATGGCAATCACAAGAAATGTTGAAAGGATGGGGTAATATGGTAGACTTTAAAAATTCTCCTCCTCTCAATACAATATGCAGCTACAGCATTGTATGGGCTCACAGATATGTGCCAAGCTCTGGACACCTTTACCAAGCTGCTTGCTGAGAAAGTATCAAGTCTGCCTTCTACCTCCTCCAGGACTGGCTCTCCCTGTTTTCTCCTTGTATTTTTGCATTAATGAATGTGCCCTTCTGTTCCTCTCCCTCATTACAACCTTTCAACTCATCCGTCTGTCACTTGGCAGTAGCTTTGGAAGTGCTCATCCCAGGGACATTTTGTGTTTATTCAAGTGTTGCTGTGCTGTGAGACTGAAGAAGCAGATCTGTTGCTTTCAGCTAGATCTGTTTATTTCCCAACACCACAGCACCACATTTTCCTGTACCAAGGGCAGGAAGGCAGATACCAAGTTGAAAACAAGTCAGGGAACTATTTTCCTTTCTCAGATTCCCTTTGGTTGCACATGGCTTTTCTATTCAGGTAGTACATGGTGAATTCAAACAGTTTGTTGTAAAAACAGCTTCTTCTTTTCTGTACACCATTGTGATTCATTTTGTCATCTTCTCTCGTGCTTGAAATGAAGCCTGAGTAAGGAGCTTGCTTTGAAGTGAGGTGGTACTTGTCATCAGACAGGAGACAAAATGAGTCTGTAGATAGTTTAAGAAATTGCTTTAAAGTCCTTAGTTTTTCATGAGGCTCTGCAAGTGCGGTTACTCAGCCCGACATTGACTAAGCAATACCATGGCAGCTTTGCTATGGGGCATGCAAAGGCTGCCTTTGGTTACACAGAGTAAACACTCTTGGATTACTTTTTGTATACCACAGGGTAAGAGCCTGTGCAGAAATATCTACTGAAGAGTAGGTTATGTATTGTAACATGCTGAAACAGCAGTTTCTGCTTTCTCTTTGAGCCCATGAAAAAAGCTGTATGTGAAGTTGTTCATGGTGGCAAATATAGGAAATGAAGATAATACTTAACCTTCAGAACAAGCTACAAGAAGAGCAAAGGGTTTTAGTTTTCTACAAACATACAGTCGTAGGTGATCAGGTATGGTACTGATACAACAGGATAACACCAGAACTACAGGTAAAAATGGTAAAAACTGCCAAAAAAAAAAAAAAACCCAAAATATTTCTATTAAAAGCAAACTTTAAGAAGGTGTCTCTTCTAAAATGATGATAGAAACCATCTCATTAGCATTGCAAGAATACTCATAAGTTAAACAGGTGAAATTCAAAGTTTGTGATAGCGAGCTCTTCTGCTTTGTGCGAATACACAAACTAAAGATTTATGTAAATACATTAGAAAAGATAGACCAAAAGGAAAACTGCCAGAAGAGGGAATAGCCCTTGCTCCCTACAATGCACACTCAACAAGGTCTCAGACTGATTGCAAAGAGGATTGTGATCAACAGAAAACAAAAGGCCAAAGCAGTCCTTGGAACAGAAAGCAAGATGAAGCAGCAAGGACCAGGCAAATTCTAGGACTCTCCTTCCAGCAACCCAGCAGCAATGGGGTACGCAACAGCTTGAGAAACTGCAAGAGTTAAAGAATCTCTGGGTCTGAAGTACCAACAAAGTAGTCACAAAGACTACTCCAGATAGATCTAAGTCTAGAGCAGTAATTACTGGGAATCAGCATTTAAAGCTGGAGAGTCGGAAATGCAAATGTCAGGACTCTCCTATGGAAAGCTGGACTGAAAAGGAATAAAAATATTTGAGTGGTAGATAGAAGGTTGTCCAGCTGTGAATGGCTTATCATTATTTCCAGCTCACAGAAGAGGATAGATAAACATTGTCTTTTCTTCAGTCTCACAAACACAAGCAACTTTCAGCATACAAATTTACAAAAGGAATAGAAACCTGAAAGATCTAATGATTGCAGACGTGGTCCCTCAAGTTTGCGAAACAAAGCCAAAAGTAGATTTTATATCTCCTCATTGATTAAGAAAAACCTGTTTAAAAAAAAAAAAAACACATATGAAATATTGTTCTCAGAACTACCACTAAGACCATGATAAATTATCAAACAATTAGCATAGGGCAACCTACAAGGTGCACTACATACTACATTATCAGCTAAAGGAAGAGCTCTGAATATTAAATGTGATTTTGCCTACAGGTTCCCGTATAGCAAATTCTCTACTGAAGCAAAAAAGAATATGAAACCTATACCTTCCTCCCTCACATACAAAATCAACTTATTCAAATATTAGAAAATAACTAAGGATAATTTGTATTGTCCCAAATGAACAGCAACACAGGAACACTGGCATAGTGCAAATGTCAAAAATGTAGTCAAAGTCAAAAAAAAGAAACAAGTTTAGTGATTGGTTGAAGTACCATCAAAATAAATAAAAGTGTTAATAATATGATTAGCTACAAAAGCTGGCTGTGAAGCTGGGCACCAGGTAAATTCTCACAGACAGCAATGAATCTGGATGAATCTAGATAGCTACATTTTTTCCTGTGGCTTTCTTTTTGCATACAAGAATAGGCAATGTATTATCACAGAACCTGAAGGCCTACAACTCAGTCAAATTAATAATTATTTTTCCAATTAGATTCAATAAAAGTATTGTTTGTTCCCATTGTTTTATTTCCAAGGATGGCTATAATATTGTAGTCATATTGCACTCATATTGCATATCACGTTGCACTCTTTACATTCTGCATATCTCCTGGTACCTGGAACTCACTCCAGGCAGCTGAGGACTGCTCAGAATTGAATGTGACAGATGTTTTTTGTCAACTTTATTTCCAGGAAGACAAAGTTCAAACATGTAGCTACACCAAGAACAGATATACTGATTCACACCACAGGTGAATCCAGCCTATTATCCAGTTCTAGCAACTGATATGTAGGGAAACATATGAGAACAAGACAAGTGTGGAGTAAGACCTCATAATCTCTAGACCTCAGCATCTTGCAGCTGGGATTTCTTTGACTGGAACCACATCTATTTAATGACTCCTGGTAGCTCTTTCTCTCCCATGAGTGTGCTTAATTTTGTTTGAACCCATGTAAATCTTTAACAGTCTTATTTTTCAGCAAGGAATTCCACAGTTTAAATGTGTTTTTTAATGAAACCATTTCCTTTTGTTTGCTTTGAAACTGCCTCTGCTAGTTTCATTTAATGATTTCTTGTCCTTACGTTGTAAAAGAAAGTAACACTTGCTAGCTACCTATAGCACCTGTTTTGCTCTATCACATGACCTATCCTCTGCTTCCTATTTTTAACTTCCATCAGTAGCTTAGTATTCTCTTTACTAAAAGACCCATAAGCAATTGAAACAGAAAAATTTATTCCAGTTTAGTGCAGAAAAGCTTGGTAAGAGAGCATGCAGTATCAGGACTCAATCAGCTTCTACACAAGTCACCCATAATTGAGGGAGAAACCATATCTCTTTCCATTTCATGAGGACTTTGTTCCCACTGAGTTCAGTCCTTGTCAAGACCAAGATTTGAGATGTCTTCCACATCAAGTTCCACCAGACTCAACATCTACTAGGCACAGTTCAGTTTGACCCAAAGTACCAGATCCTGGACGCATCAAACAGTAAGTCAGGGGTTTCTGGTCTGCAGGGGAAAATATTTTCCCATATTTTTTGCTGTATTGGTAGTCAGGCATCAAGGCACAATGAAGATGTATCTATGAGTGATATAGTAGATAAGTTCATGGGTCATCTGATTTACAATGAAAATAAGTAAATAAAAATAAAAAATCTTAAGAGGAGAAATATTTCTGTTATCTGAAAATAATATTACACAAGTTTCTCTTTTTGGAATTTATCCATTAATTTTCTTCATAAACATTTACTAAGGAGAAAAGTATTTTATGAACATATGGCACTTGTCTCTGTTTTGGATGTAAAAACGTCTGGTATTTTGCTGACTTCATTTCATTGTGAGTCACTGTGTAGCTTTGTATAAACACCAGGGTATTTTCATCAATTAGAAATAACTGAGATTTTCAACATAACATTCCCTTATTTACTTCTGCTTGCATAGTGTTTCTAATATCCTAGACAATACACATATCTCTATATATACTGCATACACAGGATCCCTGTTCGCAGAAAAATTCCAGTCAAACAAATAATGCCTGAGGAGCCATGACTCTGCCCTAAAATCCCTTTAGCAAAAACCCTACAGATTTTCCCTGTAAGTGGGTGTTCATCAGTTAGGATACTGTAGTCAGAAAAAAGAAATGGTCTTTGAAAATCTCACTCTAATGGAAAAAAAAAAAAAAAAAGTACTATTATCAAATGAGTGTTTCTGCTATACAGAATCCCATCTGATTGTTTCAGAGAACTCTTTCATTATAACTTGCTCCTGAATGTTGTTGGAAACTGCATATCCAGATGGAGCAAATTAATTGTGTTATCAGTACTCCAAGAACTAGATTGATCCTGTCCCCATTCTGGAACACTTCATAAAGGACACCAGAAGTCTTGGCCATCTCAGCAAGAGTGTAAAGATGCTCACTTCAGTCATGATCCAAAACACTGGCACAATGCAGAACTGAGTCAGCAATCTAAGTTGCTGTGGTAGCATCTCTACAAGTGACAAAGATGTGATCTCATATGTTAGGACAGGCATCAGAAATAGATTAGTCACAGAAAGTGCTTACACCATTTCTGAGGATACTTACAGGAGACAGAATGTGGGTTCAAATCCCTTTAGGAGAAGAGTGTCTAGAGCCCAAGGCTCTTGCGTAAATGCCCCAGCATTCGAGCTAACAAGTAAAATAGAGATAAGAGCTGTGTGAAGCTAGCTCGTCCCATGGCTGAAGTCACACTTTCTAGTCCAGTTACTTCTCAAAGCAAAAGAGGAGCATCTCCTCCGACTTCATCGAAGTGAAAACCGGCACCTTTGCTGTTTGTCGTCCCACAAGGTGACACTAGATGGCAGCAATTGAAGTAGCAGCAGGAGCTGCAGATCTTTCTGGGCCAGAGGCTCCCTGGCAACCAGCCAACATAGAGTTGTTGGGGCCATCTGAAAGTTGTTGCTTCTTGTGACACACAGGGTGTCATGGTCCTCACGCAACGCAGAAGATGGGGTACAGACATGGAAATGAAGTCACTTGTGCCCTGACTTTCCCACTTTATTATTATTTCATTGTTTTCTCTACACTGACTTGCGCATATCTGGTCGGCCTGTTTAGCATCTGAGGCCTCTTTCCTGCTTTAAAATGACAACTTTTCCCAAACTAATATGATAGAAGGTGTTAACCAGCCTATTATTCCTATTGTTTCTTTGGAGTCAAAGAGGTTAGGTTTTTTGCATCATAGCATTTTCGCAGCATTGTTGGTAGTAAAACCACAATCAACAAGCATGGTAATAGATTGATAATGTCAGAAATACAGTTTGGACAATTTTTTGCATAAATTCCTATCTCTGAAGTAAGCTGATGGAGGAAAAATCTGACACTCTCCAAAACATGACCAGCACCAAGACAGGATATGTTCCTTTTGTTCTAATAAGACAAAGCTTCACTGCCAGCAAAATCAGAAACTATTTGAAGTTTAACAAAGTTATATCAAAAGACAAGGAGCAACAACAGCATTAGTATTGCCTTTGGAATATTCACGTTTCATGTGTTCTGCATGATATTTTCATTCAATACCTCTGCCACAGTTAAAGCTGTCTCACTCCTCCTTTACAGCCATCTCTCCTAAGGGGGGTTTATTATCAAGTTCTGAAAATGTGTTTGTGGCTTAAATCTGGAATTTAGGCTCTCATCTTGGGAAAAGAGCATCTTTTACCCAGTAATTCAGATTCTGACTTTGAGATAGTGATGACAAAATCCAATGCTTTGTCACTGATGGATGACTAGAGTAATTTTACTCAAGACCTCAATTGCTACTGCAAATGCTAGCTGGAACTTGTGCTGCTGCAGTGAGGGGTATTCACCTAAAGATATATGCCTTATAAGACAGCCAAACCATTTGTATCTTTCTTTGATCAATTCTGGCAGTGGCCATGCTGTCTGTTTGCCAAGCTGCAGGGAAGTAGAAGGGAAGGGGGAAGAATTGTCATGGTGCATAAGCATACAAGAGGTTCATGCAGTGGCAGGTGACCTGGGAGGATTACAGAGATACTGTCTGAGTGTGCAGGAACAAGGATTTGGAAGCCAAAGACCATCAGAAGTTAAATCTGAGAAGGGACATAATAGGTGACAAAAAAAGTCTTCTGTAGGTATATGAGCAGCTAAAGGAAGACTAGTAAAAATAGGAGCCTGCTGCTGAAAAGGACAGGAGACAAAGACATGGAGACTCTCAATGACTTCTTTGGCTTGATATTTACTGGCAAGAGCGGCCTTTGTCAATCCTGAACCCTGAGACCATAGGGAAAGACTGGAGCAAAGAAGACTTACTCTCAGTAGTGAAGGAACACACTAGAGAACATAAAAGCAAACTGGATGTAAACAAGCCCATGAGACTTGATAGTACACACCTCCAAGAGCTGCGGGAGATAATCTCAATTATCTTTGAAAGGTCGTGACAATTGGCCTGACAACTAGAAGGGAAAAAAACGTCACTCCTATCTTCAAGAAGGGTAAGAAGGAGGATCTGTGAAACTACAGGCCAGTCAGCCTCATCTCATGTCCTGGGAAGGTGAAGGATCAAATCCTTCTGGAAGCCATTTATAAACATGAAGGACAAGAAGATAACTGAAACTAGTAAATACAGATTTACAAAGTGGAAAACATACCTGAACAACCTGATAGCCTTGTATGATGAAATGACTGGTATGGCGAATGAGAGGAAAGTAGTGGATGTTGTTTAACTTGATTTTAGCTGGGGTTTCAACACTGTCTCACATAACATACTCACTGACACACTGAAGTACTGGCTAGATAACTGGATAGAGAGATGGACGGAAAACCAGATGAACTGCCGTGCTCAAAGGCTGGTGATCGGTGGCATGAAGTTCAGATGGAGGCTATTTACTAGTGGAGCACCTCAGGGCTTGGTACTGAGGCCAATACTGTTTAACGTCTTCATTAATGACCTGGATAATGAAACAGAATGCATCCTCACTAAGTTTGCAGATATACCAGATGTATATAAGTGGCTGATATACCAGATGAGTACGCTATCATTCAGAGGGACCTTAGCATGGTAGAAAAATGGGCCAAAAGGCGTCTCATGAAGTTCAACAAAGACAAATGCCAAGTCTTTTCCCTGGGGAGAAATAACTCCAGAAGTCAGGACAAGCTAGAGTTTGACCAGTTGAAAAGCAGCTTTGCAGAAAATGACCTAGGAGGCCCAGTGGAGACCAAATTGAAGACGAGCTGGCATCTTGCACTACATTGGAGAAATGTAGCCAGCAGGCCGAGGGAGGTGACCCTTTCCCTCCTCTCAGCACAGATGAGGACAGATCTGGACAGCTGGATACAGATCTGAGCTCCCAGTAGAGAAGAATCCTTTACATATTGGAGTGACTCCAGTGAAGGACCACCAGGATGATTAAGGCACAGGAGCATCTACCATAAAAGGACAGGCTGGGAGAGCTGGAACCCTTTATCCTAGAAAAGAGAAGATTCAAGGAAGTTTATCAACATATATAAATAACTGATAGAGAGGGAAATTAAAGAAGATGGAACCAGACTTTTCTCACTGGTACCCAATCAAAGAACAGGGACAATAGATACAAATTGAAAACCAAGAAATTTTGCTTGAATGTCATAAAAGACTTTTTTATTGTAGGAACGGTCAAATGTTTACTCAGAGTGTTTTCCCAGAAATGTTACGGAGTCTCCACCTTTGGAGATTTTCAAAATCCAACTGGACACAGTTCTGGGCAGACTGCTGTAGGTGACCCTGCTTCAAAAAAGCCCTGCTGCAGACCCTGCTAAAAAAAAAAAAGATGTTGGACTAGGTGATCTCCAGAGCACCCATCCAAACTCACCCACCCTGTGACTGTGCAAATCTGTGATTTTGTGTCAAACAGCTTAGTACTTAGATGTGTCTCATTGCCTTCTGCACTGCAGAAACCACCCATACTCTGAGACCAGTGCTGTAGGGCTAAAGTTATGACTGCCCTGAAGCATACACAATTATCTGCACCTTATTGTGCATGCCTGATTTGTTCATGTTGTGATCATTACACCAAATAGAGAAGGTCTAACAAGAAGTCCATGCAGAGATACCACATTTTTTTAACAGTAGCAGAAAACAAAAAATTGTCATCACAGTTCAGGGATAAAGCATCTTTTCTGGCAGTTCCCTGGAGATCTGTCTTTGGCTCACTGTCTTGTTTCCTCAGCAGTGCAAGACACTGTAGGATCAAGCAAATAACAGGAAAAGATTAGCAGGCACCTTCTGGAGTCCTGTCTGTAAGATATCTGGTGCTCTGTTGGAACTGTACACATATGGCTTTTTAAAGGAATAGTTATGTTTCTGAGGAAACAAACTTGCTAAAAATGATAGAAAATTTAGATTAGTCTGAATGTTGAGCTCTCTGCCAGTAAAACACCTTTCAGTGTGAATAACCCTTTGCTAAGCTGACAGAACTAATTATCACCTGCACTGTGATATTAATGGCAGAGAGCATCTTGGTGATGCTACTGTGTTACTTTAGACTGACAGGGCCCAGTTGTGACAAGAGACACATTTTCATCAGAACCACTGCAATATTTAGTGTTTTCCCTCAAAGCTACCACAGCTCCTAGAATACTACGAATGCTATAAATCCATAAAAACCTCACTGAAAGTACCCAAACCTTGTAGTTACTGTCAGAAGCTTGAAAAGACTCTGAAAGCTCAAAAGTCTAAATGGCCACAGTAGTCTGGGTTATTGATGATTTCAGAGAGCCTGATTCATATCATTTGAACACATGGGACTATTAGCGTTCCTTACAGTTCCTTCTCTCATGCATAGAAGAGAAATCATCCATCTTTGTCACTGTAGAGCTCAATCATATGTACAAGGCCATTGTCTCTTTTTTTCCTTTTTTTTTTCTGACAGAACGAGTAAGGAGGGTTATTTCCTTGCAGAAAGATGAAATTTTGTAGTCTCCATGAAATCAGAGGTGTCAAAAAAACCTCTCTTTACCACAGATCCAAGTAAATTCTTCCTTAAATCAGAGCCTATTGTCACATATTGTCTAGCTTTATAAACTTAGTATCATTTTTGCTAATAAATACCCTGTAAGATTTAGTGCAGGTTCATTGGTTCCATGTGTTACAACTAGAAAGATTTTCAGCTTTCTGTGAACTCCCAGCTTTATACCCATGATACCTTACTCAACTTCTTAAGGTTTTAATAAATATCACACTGTGCTTTTTTTGTCAGATGTTTTTTTTTTTTCCCCAAAGTTTTGGATGGAGCTTTCAAACAGCACATGCTCATGCCATTTTTCCCTGTTACAAAAGAGAGAAAAAAAAGCATCCTACTGAAATGTTTTGAGAATATTTTTGACTGTGATGCACTGTGAACAACAGGAGACCTTGCTGACCCCACCAGAGATTAATGGATCGAAATCTGTGTCTTTCTGTGGAATGGAAGACGTCAACACTAAAAGCTCCCTTACCCCACAGATAGCTGGTCCCAGTCCTGTTGTTTTTTCCAGTCTTCAGAAAAATCCTTGGCAAGAACTGTCATTTTTCCAGTCATCAAATTTCCAAGAATCTTCTGTTCACATCTCTCTTTCTTTTGATGGCCTCTCTCATCATAGTAAATGCAGACCTCTTGCAGGAATGTGGGCCAGACATATGTGAAGCCAAATGGCTTATGCCTGGAACAACAGCAAATGAACAATGAAATCCAGCAACGAGATGGAAAAGAAAAATTAAAAGACTATTTTCCATAAATGTTTCTCACTTTTTAATTGATTTGACTCAACTGTACGCTTAGCTCTAGCCATCTGATCTGGATGGCCATCTGATCACGTAGGGACACTACTCCATGACACCTGGAAGAATCCCTCAGGGTAGAAAAAATGAACCTGGGTTACCACAAAGATAGTAAAACAACCCTTTTTTCTTTCTTGGTCTCCTTTGGTGGGGCGGGGGGCGGGGTATAAATGTGGTGGTGTGTGACAGAGCATGGGCTAGCCCTGGACCAGAGCACCAGCCAGGCCGTGAGCAGCCCTTTGTACAAAGTCACTCCATGACAGATTGCCCACAGCCACGAACAGGTGCTTTGTGTCAACTTGGTCCCTTTCCGCCATCACCATGCTTGCTCCCAATGCAATAAATAGAAAGGCTATTTTGTCAAGCCCGGCTGTTTTTATTCAGGAACTTCTCAGAGGAAGCCTGAGTGCATAAACAGGAAAGCAGAGACTGTTTTTACTTCACCCATCTATAGCTGGTACATGCAGGCTGACATCAGGCAAGGGACAGCTGTACCCAGCGCACCCAACAATTTGCTTCCAAGGAGGCACTACCCAGAGGGAAATGCAGACAAACACACTGCTGCTCCCAGGTCAACACTGCCCCTACACCCCTGTGCCCATCCCAGCTGCCCACCTGGGACCCCATCCATGCTGAGGGCAGCAGGGAGGCAAAGGAGTCCCCAGAAGGACGCCCTCATTCCTGAAATTCATGAGCAAGGTATTATTTTTCTGCAAGAGTGCCAGTCCCGTGGTGCAGCTCAGCATTCACGAGGGGCCTTGCCGCAGTCCCCCAGCATCCTGTGCTAATGTGGTGTGAAGTGCTGCAACCAGGGAGTGCCAGGCACCTATTTTTATCCCCCATGGACTGGAATTGTAGGCTGCACTGCAGATCTCTCTGCAGAAACACTGGTGGGAAGGAAGAGCGTCACCACACTGTAATTTTGTCTCTAGTGATGGGGTTTTCTTTCTAAATCCTGAGTATCAGTTTCATTCACTGCTCTAGTCTACAAGAAATACACTTCACCTACAGCCATAATGTCTTCTCTCCTGCCTATATGTGACTGTGCAATAAAACATGCAGCAGTCTTACAGTCACTGTAGAGTTTTACACAATGTGTGTATAAAGCAAACTGGCTTATATGACCTCAAAAGTGATTAATAAAATTAGTTGTCTGTTAGAAGTGATCTTAACTAAAGGTTGAACAAAATTGGTCTTGAAACTTTGAGAATAATTTAGAGTCATTGCTTAAATCAGAGACACAGTCTGCAGAAAGTGGATCTTCATGCAACTCTCCTCATTAGTGTTTTTCTCTCCATAGTCTCAATACTTTTAAATAGAACATCCTACCAAATAATATTTATGTGAATTTGTTTATTTGCTACCATAGAAAAAAAAAAAAACAACTGCAACAACAGTGCTAAGGGAACAAGCATGAATAGTAGTGAAGAAGTGCCTTGGTTATGAGTAACTTCTGTATTTTAAACATAGTGAGTAAATTCTGCAGTTACACCGGCTTAAATTGGAGAAAGGAGAATTCTGTAAGAATTGAAGACAAAATTTAGCCCACAAGCTCAAATTACTGCTTCAGAAAAAAAAACAAAAATCAAGTTATTCATGTTATTAATCATGCTCATCTGATTTTATACTTACCTTGTAATTAGCTACATGCATAAAATGAATGTAAAATAATTTCCTCATGTGTTTTATTACTTGTTAATAACTTGAAAGTTATAATAATGATCTTAATTTATATCTCAGAGCACAATAACCATTAGCTCTGTAACAGAAGATGACAGGAGGTGTGGCAAAAATAAGCACTGTTCTATCAGGAACTGTTCTATCTTAGGCTTGACTTCATTTTACAAATCAGGTTGTAGTGTAATGTACAACATATAAACAGATAAACAGGTTTACCCCACATCTTTCTCTACTTCAGTTCACCAAAAATAGAACTGAACTGAGACTTTTTTGGGAGATATAAGTTTTTCTCCATCAATACTATCAATATAGGGGTTTATTCATTTCCTATCTTGTAGTAAATCTGGAAAGAATGAAAAACGAGGAAATGACAAGTTTCAGACTAGGTTCTTCTCTGCTATTGACCAGTTGAGCTCATGTCATACAATTACCGCAGAGCCACTGGATAGACTTCAGCATTTACTTTGCTTAAGAGACCATTATAAAGAGCTATACAGAACTACCCTGAGTCTTGGGTATTTGATCCACAGTTTAATGTTATGGTTTCCAGCAAACACGCAGGGTTTTCTATGGTTCTTTTACAATAAAAAGGTAGCAATATTTGGATTTTGTAATGCAAATTAAATAGGTGACAATAGATGCTGGCTGTTCCAGCTGAGTCTGAATTTTTTTAATTTATATCATGGAAATAAGAGGCCTAAGACAACTGCTCCTAGGAGTTCAAGTGGTGTAAATCAAGTATAAGCCACACAAAATCAATGGCGTTACTTTGATGCAAATGAGAGTGAAGACAGGCTCTGCATCTCCTACAAGCAATGTAGGAGTGTTCTCCAGCACTCAACTAGTATGTAAAGGAGGTGACTCTGTCCATTCATATTGATATACAATAAGCCTCTGCAAAGTTCTTTTTGGAGCAAGTGCTATTTTACAGCTCTCTCAGTCAGGACAGAGTGATTTAACAGATTTTCTGTTTAGCCATGCGCATATGTCAAAGTGTTGGTAAAGTAAGGTAAGCACACCTCTCTGTGTTGTAGCATGCTTTCTGCAATATTTCAATTTAAAAAGTAAAAGAGTAAGGCAGATCAATAGGTCTTGCCTAATGTAGATTTATGAAAGTGATAATTTCTTTAGGTAAAAAACTTGGGAAGTTGGACAATGAAACCACAGATTAAGCAGGGGCACTCCAGGAGAGAACCTTGTCCTGCCTCATCCTGTAAATCTGAAAATTCATAAAATCCTGTTCCCTCCAGCAAAATCAGCTTGTATGCAAGCAAACAAGAGCACAGAATCACATGGCAGCAGAGAGAATCAGCAGGCTGAAACTTGGAGTATCGCAGTTGTGAGTTCGTGTACTAGAGAATTAATGTGGCTTTTCTGTGTCTGGGAGTAAGAGAGTTGCCAGTGTGAAAACAAAAGAAGACATGGTAAAAAGCTAGGAGCTACACAGAGAGTCCTGAGGAAAGCAATCACTTCTGAGATGCAAGGAAAGAATGAAAAACTCCCTGAAGATCCACTGGAACATTCAATACTGTTCCTCACGGTACCTAGTGCAAATGAAATTTGAACTAAAAACACATATGTAAAGCACATTCAAGCTTGCTTTTTTGTTTCCTTTTAGATTTCTCTTTAAATAATTTTTTCTTTTATTTCTGAATGAAATTTCTGCCTTGCTTTTGTGGTCAATCATGCAAGCCATCTGAAGGTCTCTTGAGAAAGAGACTCTTTTCAACAGTTAGCAGTCATGTGTGAAGAATTTTGGTCATAAATACTTCAGGGATGTTGTCAAGAAGAAGACACAAAAGAAATAGGGTAGTTAAAAAAAAAAAAGCAGGGGCAGTCTAACAGAGCCAACTGCACTTCCTTCTGTCACATAGTCCTTCATGTATCCTTCAGCAGAGTGATTCAGAAGACCAAATACATAGGAATAAGCTGCAAAGCGGGGGATTAGGGATGGGTATGAGGCAGGGTGCATATTCTCAAGCAACACAAATCTTCTTATGTTAATGGAAGCAATGCTAAAATTGACATTTTAAAGACCTGTACATAGAATCATACAATCATTTTGGTTGGAAGAGACTTTAAGATCATTGAGTCCAACCACTAACCTCACACTGCCAAGCCCATGACTAAAACCATGGCCTTCAGAACCATATCTCCCAACACCTCCATGGGCAGCTTGTGCCAGTGCCTAACAACCATTTCAGTGAAGAAGTTTTTTCGTAATACCTAATATAAACCTTCCTTGGTACAACTTCAGGACTTTTTCTCTTGTCCTATCACTTGTTACTTGGGAGAAGAGACTAACCTTAACCTTGCTACAACTTCCTTTTTGGTGTTTGTGAAGACTGATAAGGTCTCCCCTCAGCATCTGTTTCTCTAATTCATCTTTCATGAACTGTCATCAGTACCACAGGTAAGTACCAAAGAGATTTAAGAGACAGTCCCTAGCTAAGCAAAAACAACTGGCTTCAGCCTACAGTTACATTTTCTGAAACAACTGTACTACTTTTTCTATCTGCAGTGAAAAGACATTTCCATCTGCACTGCAATGGAAGACCATAACTTGGAAGATCACAGCAACAGTGTGCCCATATAAGTGATAACAAAATCAAATGCTCAGCGTGCCCTTGCTAGCAGCCTGGTGTTCTGTGTCTCACACTTTGATATGAACACTGAAAGTGTCTTTAAACCATCACTTCTACTCTAAAAAATCAGATACAGGATTCATTGGCACTGAGTAGCAAAAAGTGTGGCTGTGCCTAGGGAAAACACTGCATAGTCAAGCAGAAAGATCTTTGAGAGTATTCAATCAGCCTCACAGCAGTCCTGAAAAGTTACAGTCAAAGGCCAAAACCATAGAGATGTTACATCTTATTTAACACTTGTCACCTATGAAAGAGCACTTTTAAACACTAGAAGATCCTCTTCAAAGAGAAGCCAATTTCTATGTCTTTTTAAGAAAATATTCAGAGTTCCTTGCTACAGAGCAGGTGTCCTTTTCTGAAAAATATTATTTAATTTATGAAAGCCATCAGATTTCTGCTTTATATCAGTTTAAAGAGACTCCTAGGATATCCCTAAACAATTCTGGAGTGCTGAGTTTATATTAAGTTTTTTTCTGTAGCTGTGTCTTTTTCTGTCACTAACAGATGAGGCAGAGAGATTTTTCCCTCAATTCTTTCATTGCAGTTGAAGTTCTGGCTAAATAACATACCTAAATAAAGCAGTCCTATATCCTTCCCTCCCCCATCTTTAATCTATTATTACAACTGGTGAGATGGGAGAGAGACAGAACGTTCACGATGAGGCAAAATCTGTTACACAAAAGTGGGGTTTGTAGAGGCTGCAGCAAAGCTGGTGGTCACTACAACGAGAACTGACGCTTAGAGGGAAGATAACTCATTTCCAATAACTAAGAGTAACTGACTCCCTTAAGCATCTAAATATATTTAGATAGCCATATTTGATGGTCTGAATATCCTTGCAAGCAGTGTGGGAGGCCAAATGAGAATCAAAATCCAGGAGACACGTTTACAAAGTCCAATGCATTTCCAGTGGATCTGGTTCATACATCATAATCTGAAGGCAAAGAACTCAGTAACTACTGCTGTGCTCAAAGCAGCAAATGACTTATCTCAAGATTTGGACAAGTAAATAGATGTTCTTATTACATGTTTATATGAATCATTTGAAATGATTTATTGGTTTGTTTTGTCATTAAAACTACAGCCTCTGAGTATCACTCAACTTCTGTTCTATGTGTTAAATTGTATCAGTTGCATGCAGTTTAATTTGGCTCTGTTAATGGCTCCGGCTTCTTGAGTTTGAAGAGACCACAGGGAAAATGCAAAGATCTATTCTAAGTCTACAGCTATTTTCTATTTTGGCAAATAAATAACTTATAGTAAACAAATATCATACCATCATTTAGATACATGTGGATGACTCTGGATGACCTTACGGAGTCCAACAAAATAGGAAGCAAAAAAATCAGCAGCCAATATAAGGAATGTGCAAAGATGAGCATAACACCATTAAACTGCCAGTAAATGGAACAGTGACTGAATTGAGCTAACTTAAATTAACTACTTGATCACTTCTTCTTGTGTTACCTTTTCAAAATTTAGTCCAAAATTAGTTGTTTACTGCTGGACACTCTCCAGATCTAGAGTCTGCTTCTTGAAATAAAACTATCCATGATACTTTCACAATATAGAAATTAAACCATTTCTATATTTTTTCACATACTTTAGTTACAAATATCTGAAGTATATAAACATGCATTTGGAAACCTGAATCTTTGTGCACCACAGTACACCTCTCTCATTGTCCTATACTTCCAGTCTAGCAATGCACAGTGGCCCTATCTCCATCCTGATAAGAGCAGCCATCTGACAACTCTTTTGCTGCTCATCTTATGTGTTGCCTCATCAGATCTGAAAAGCAGACCAGTAGTTGAGGCCTTCAGCAGTGCCAAGGAGTAAATAGCTAGGGAAAAAAAATAGGAACAAGGGTAGAGTGCAACCCCTACAAATTATTCTCTTCAATTTGGGATCCACCACTACCTTAGAGACATTGTTCCGTCAGGAGCTGACATTTGGTTCTTGCATTATAAGAAATGAAAACAATTGTGCCAAATTCAACTTTTCCTTCTCTCTGTGATCTTATAGACAATCCCTTCTCTCATCCCAAGCAATATGCCCAGTAATTGGCATTCTTTAAAACAGAGAGAGCAGTTCCCACCTCTCAAACAAACACAGCATATGCCATTCCTTTTTTCTCCCTCTCCCCACAGTGGACCTTTGTACTCACAACACAATACTGTTGTAAGAACACAGCTATGGCCTTTTCAGGACCATCTTGTAAAATATGTCAAGAGTCATCTCTGGTAAAAAATATCCTACCATCCAGATTCCTGTATTATGAGATTCTAACCTAGCAACTAAGAGGTTAAATCCTGGTTTACATGAACTAAGGTAGACATCAGTGTCTATGTGTACCATTCTGGCTGAAGATTTCACAGCCTGTAAGGCTATGACTATCATTTTTTTTCTGACTGGTCTTGGTTTCATGAGTTAAAGTGCTGCTATTACCTTCGAAAAACTTCTTGCAAAGTGAGACTTTACTTCCTTTCAGCCCATACAGTTCCCACTCTTATTTCTGCTGGTATCTTGAACCCCTACTTCACCAGGAACCTTCAAAACGTGAGAGAGTGCAAAGCTCTGGATAAAGATCTAGTTCATCACATACCAACAACTAAACCAAACTAGATGCACCATCTCTTCAGAGTCACCTCATTTGCTGGCTAAAAAAAATAATCACAAAATAAAAGTCTTACCTCTCTCCAGGCTACTTTAATGGCCCATTAGTAGAGATACGCTCTTTTAAGTGTGGATGTAAGAAGTAGCACATTAGATGGGGTGTGAATTTATTCTGTTGCACAGTTTGTCTTTCACCCATTTCCCAGCTTGTCCTTATCACCTTTTCCCTACTAGGAACTAGGCTTGCTTTAGCTGGTAGTGCTCCAATTAATATTATCTTTATCTCTAGAATTGCTAGAATTCCTTAGAAATCCTATGTGGGATGATATTAGCTTATTTGGCCAATACTCTTAGAATATTTGTTTGTTTTCACTCACATAAAAATATTCAGGCCATTACACTATCTAGTGTATTAGAGCTGAGCTAACTGCTGCTGCTCCAGAAGACGTAAGGACTGGCAAGGGCAACCCACAGAACTAACCACCAGGGCTGTGCTGATGATCTGCCCTGCATAGCCACCACTGCTGTCATTGATAGTGCCATGCAGTTCTCTTCCCAATGAGAGAGCAAACTAGAGATATTTGAACAAAGTTCAGCTCTCAGTTACGTGAGATTGTCCAATGGTAAATGCAGAAGCCACTTACACTTTTGTTCTTGTGCTCAGGAATCCCCCACAACTTCTTTGCTCTATTTCTCTACCTAGAGGTATTTTACCAAACCCATTGCTATGTCATACTGCCGTAACACAGAAAAATCAAAGCATTTAGCAGTAGTCCTAGGAGCTGAAGCTTTTGAATACAAATCAGGAGTTAAACCTGCAGTAGGTACAAACTGATACATCTCCACTGATTCCATTGGATCTATGCCACCATTCTGGTTTTTGTCAGGAGAACTAGCAGGAAAATTTTTGAGATGGGTTGTTTTTTAATACTAAGGCATAGCAAAATAGTGTCTTCCATGGAACAGTCTTGATTTCAAAACATAGACCATCAGCTTCCTTTTTAAAAAGTAATATATCAGCCTTTAAGTTCACTCACAGGTTACCCTTTTATTTTTCAGTTGCTTTTTCTACTGAGGTTTTGGTCACTGTATTTTTTTTATTATTATTATTATTTGTGGGATATTTTTAGAAATATCATAATTCATATATATATCTACACCTTTCAAATGCATTTTCACTCTATCGTTCTTAAGGAACTTGCTTTCAAGCTAAAGGAGTGGAAATCAGAGCTCTAGCCAGTCTGTTTTAAAGCTATTTTCACTTAACAGACCACTTACTTTACACAAATTGCATACTTGGTGGTTTCACCTGTCCAAATTGCAAAAACAAGCATCTACAGAAAAGCTAAAGTAAAGTCCAAGCATGCATTCAGAAGATGAATGGCACCAAAATGGAGCTGTTTGTGAATGGAGAACATTTACACTTGCATACAGCTCGGTTATCAATGTGACAGCTTCCTTTTGTTACTGCTATGTATTGGCTTCAATTACAAACCACCATAGAGTTGAGGACAAAGGAATACTTCCACGTTTCCCAAATTATTTCTGGAACACATGAAGGTCAAAAGGGCAGATTCTGCTCCCCACCACACCCAGCAGCCTAACACCAGCAGAGCATCTCTGCTGCAGGAGCGCAGGCTGGCCTGTGCAGGGTGCAGCAACAGATTTCAAAGGAAACTTTGACAGCCAGGTTACACCAGTTTGCCTACGATGCTATAGGGAAAGAAAAAAAAAACAAAAAACAAATTCTGCTTATACTCACAGTTCGGTAGTTACGGGCTTAAGGCCTACGGGAGATCTGTCTAATAACAAGTCTGTTTGTCTCCACAGGCTATACTTCCTTGTATCTCCAGTGAAGCTGTATCTCCTCCCTAGTCTCAGAGGACGGTATGTTCTTCCTCTTTAACCTCCACCACCTTGTTTCAAATATTCCTCTTCTCCTATATCTGTGGTTATGAAAGCAACTTCACAGCAGGTAAACGATCAGCCCCCAGCAGAACATTGCAGCTCTGGAACCCCCCGAATACTACACACGCAGCTTCCACAATCCCACTGTGATTTTTTAATTATTTTTAATATCTATTTCTCAGGCTCTTTCCCTTCATATTTATTGCAAAACATCAGGTTTCCCACAATAATGCACGAGGAATACTGAGTTCACCACTAAATCCAAGCACTGCTATTATTCCTCCTGTCACTGGACCCCATATGCGCCTTGCGTTTCACGCTGTCTTGTAATGGAGGGTTCAGGTGTTTCTGATGTTGCTGCCAGGCACTAAAAGCAGAGTGATATAAATGTGAACTAAAAAGGATCCTTCGATCCCTAACTGCAATCACGGGTAAAGCTGGGAATTCTCCATCACACGCCAAGCAGCTGTTGCTGTGAACAGGCTCCAGGGATGTACTTTGGTGCATTCCTGGCCTTACTTAGTGCCTCAGTTTTCAACCACAGTCATTCTTATATTGGCTCATTATTATAGCACTGTAAAAATAAAATGTTTGGGCAGTACATAAACTTCTTCCTAGCTGCCACTCTCATTTATGCAGCAAGCTGCTTTTTGGTATAATGTGATGGACAGTTGTTTCTGTCCTGTTGCTTCTCTGATTTTCTTGTCAGATTATGTTTCCATTTAGTGCCCCTCGTACACCTCTAGTACAATTAACAGTGTGGCAACGTGATCTCTGAATAGCAAGAGTCATACGCAAGTCAGCAGGAGCTGAGTAAAAGAAGCGTAATATCTTCTGGACTTGATTTTGTTAACTAACTTGCTAACAGAGATAACACTGAATTTTTAAATCAACAATGTTCCTGAGGGGTGGGTTTTTTTTAATTTTATGTTTCTAATTAAAAAAAAAACATATCATTAGATTGAAACAGTTAGGAAAAGATTTATTTTTCACTTGATTAATAACCTTATAGGTGTTTATGTACTTAAAGGGAATGACTGTGATATGTGTTTTAATTTGGGTATTAACAGGATTTGCAGTATTTAATGGAATGAGTTGTGTCTGCTCTTGACTCAGATATTTTTATGAAGTGTCACACATTTTTGTTTTCTTTTAATTTCTGGATAAAATGGATGGGAAAAGGAACAACTGCAAGCAAGACATTAAAGTCCTCACAACTATAAAACTCTTTGGCTTGTGAAATTTCTCATTAAATGTGTATTCCTCATTCTAGAACTTGCTCAGCAACACACTTCCAAAATATGTTCAATCTTTTTAAAAACACAATTCTAGTCACTCCAGTGAAGTCTCCTGGCTCAAATATTACAGGAAAAATGATCCTTCAACGTTATCTGAGTTTGCATTATAGTTTTGGACCAATGCCACCTTTGAGGCATCTGACACTTTCCAAAATCACCTTTAAGCAAAGACCAACAAACAGAAACCAAAATACAGAGCTCAGTGAGAGCCTGTATGGGAACCATGAATGTCTTCTGTAATATACAATATTTTAGGAATAGTCCTCAGTGTGTTTCAAGGTGTATAAAAGACTGAGAGTCTCCAGCCCAGGAAAAGACTGTACATATTAATTATTGCTGCCTATGTCTAAACTGTGGGATGCAGGAACACTGCCAAGCTGAATTTGAGCTTGTGATTGCAATTCTTCTGAACTCACCCTACTCTGACCAGACCTGGACAACTGAGACACAGGCCTTGGGTCAGCCTATTGATTCTTGATTAGGATTTCAGGTGATATCCTCAATAGCATCATTAATCCACTAAAGCTGCTACAGTATAGTAAAGTTTGATTTTATTCTCATTATTGGTCCAGCACAAAAGGCATTTTACATGTTATCCATATTGCCTTTGGCAGTCCATATCTATAAACAAATGCGGCAAGGAAGATGATTATAAAAACAGTAGTATAAAAATTAGGAGAAAGTTGGTTTTCATAGCAATCAAAACTGGACTGTCATGGAATTAACACTATGTTTAAAGTTAAATATTGGTGATACTTCAAGTGAGATAAAGTCTGAGCTTTTGGGCCTGCTTTTGTTTTCAAAGAATTTTGTTTCAAAGAATGTTCGTTTTCTAGAGCAGGTGAGGAATAGGAATGTGGAGAACAGTGATCAAATTTCATCAGAAAAAGTACTGAGGAATAAAAGCAGCCATTACCTTAATGCCCATCTTCAGAAAAATCCTATTTCATGTCAGCAGTTGGTAAAGCCAGTGCACAAAAAACAACAACACAGTAATCTGCCCTCACCATGTCCTTTAGCCTCTTGAAAAATCCACCATCCTTGTCTCCACAAGAGTTAGACTTTTAACTCTTCTGCTGATGTACAGGAGTTACACTCTTTTTCAAAGAAGGAGAAAACCTTGCTTTTCCTATCTGGAAACTGCCTTGGCAACCTGTTAGCATCCTGATGGCTATTCACGTCACTCATTGAACTCACCTGCACTTTTGACTTGCAGATAAACCTCTGAGTCTCTATCCCAGAATGAATTATCTTTTATCTTGCTGGGAAGATTTCTGCCAGCCATTTAAAGTTAGACACTTCATCCAAACAAGTGACCCAAGTATATGTGAAGAAGTTCATCCCACCTCAACAGAATTGTCTAAACTGGCTTAATTCCAGAGAGGCCTCCCTCTTTGCACTTATTACACAACAGGCTAAAACACTAGCTTAAAACAGACTTACAAGTTTTAGACAGTTAATAATAGATTAAATTAATCCCACCTCCCTGACTGTGTGGTCTTCAGAGAGCCTCCAGACAACCTAGGTCCATTTTGTCTTGAGTGTCCTGACCACTATATGCTGTGAGCAGATTGTAACTACATTTTTTAAGAAGGTGCCATGGCACTACAGACCAGTGTGACAGCAGCAGTATTTGCCTACTGAACCATGGCTGAAGTGGTCCTGAGGCAATTTACAAATCCCTGTTTCCTTTTTATGCTATTTTTATACAAAATTCACAGCAGGGTAACCCTAGCACCTTCATTACTACCATCCAAGGTGTTAAGGTTACTGCTGACCTTTAGGAAAAAAAGAGCATAAAACTAGGAAGTTTTTGAAAGAGTAGAGCAAAATGTGTCTCTAAAAACATCTCTACTAAATACAGAGCACTCACTGATTTGAAAGCCACCTGATTCTTAAACAATATCCCAATCCCAACTGATCTTTAAATAGTACCTTGCAATTGCTTTTGCAAAATCAGTCCTGCAACTGAGGTACATCTGTTAAGCATGGGGTTAGATTATTTTTTCTGTGAATGATTTTTTCAGTAAGTTTGCAGAGGAGCTCTGTGAGCTCGGGTGCAATTTAAAAGCTGTATGCGGAATATGCACTTTTCAACCCCTGTCAAACACAGGCACACTGCAGGATTAACATATACACAGCATTCAAGCTGTAGGATATCTCTGAAAGGATAGTTCAGGGTAGTCCTTTAGACCACAATAGCACCATAACATACCTAATCACATCTAAAACTCATCAACCCTGACCACCATTAAGCACAAGCAAAGGAAGACTGGAGAGGAAGTGGGCTAGTGACCTAGTTGTCTAGACCCTCCCCAGAGACAACGGAAAGAGATAAGCACTGCCTGAGGGTAACACATCTTGGATGGGAGGAATCACCAAGTGGAAGTGCCCAACCACTGTTCCCTATGTAGGAGGTGAAGGCAACTATTTCAGCATAGACCTCTGACTTTTAGATGGCTAAAGTCTGTCAAGATGAAACCCATTCATCCTTGGACAGAAGAAACTCACATTCCATTTTTTCAGCCAGCTTGTTTGTCTTTGCCCTGAAATGAACTCCCATTAATCTCAGAGTAAGTCATGACTGAGAAGTAGTTTGTGAATCTGCTTTTTATCTTTACCACCTTTCAGCTCTCATTTACCAGCTTCCAGCTCAGCCCAGGTTCCTGGCCATGACCACGTGTGTAGGCATGTTACCAGACATGCCAGGACAGTTCTCAAGATAGGGAGCTCAGCCACTGAGCTACAGAGACCCAGACTTTGGCACCTCACAAAAGAAAGGCCAGTAGGAACCTCATATTCCTGGAATGGCTTTCCCTCTAAGTGGTACTTATTTTCTTGGATTTTTCTTTCTGGGGTACTACTCATTCTGTTTTTATTCATTTAAGAGAAAAGAAAAAAAATGCCATAATGATAGGACATGAAGCAGTGTATGCAATTTGGCAAAGACTGTCTGAGTGCTGAACTCAAGTACTACTTGGAGCTATAACATTTACTAAGCTTTATATTCAGGACAATACCCAAAGCTCTATTTTCTCTGTGTTATGTTCATCCTGTCTATTAATAGCATATATGACACCCATATGACCAAATAAACCTGGCCACTGTGGAGAAACCCATGGAAGTGGCTTGGTTTTACTGTGTGTGGTCTGAGTTTATGAGCAGGTTTTGAGGAAGCTGTTCAGGGGTTTCATAGCCCTTCAGTGAAGTGTCTCACACAGCAGCTTTCAGGGTAGGAGGGAGAGGAGGGAAGCAAAATCCTCTGTGTGGCTGGCCATACCTCCAGCTGCTGCTGGCCTGGGACTATAGTGGATCTGGGACCTTTGAAATCCAGCGCTGTTACCTAAAATACCTGGTCCTGGATGCCAGGGTGAGAAGTGTCTACGCCTGAGTGATAATTTAATTCTTTGTAATTTTACTTTATTCCATTTTGAAGCAGTGAAAGAGCAAGACAAGATGGTACATAAAATCTGGAGTTGCTTATTCAGTTTTTTCTTTTTTTTCAGTTTGTCTCCTAAAAAGCTAAGGGCAGGTTAGTCTGTTAAGACTAAGGGCCTGAATCACTAGGTGCTTTTTTTTTCTCAGGAACAGAATAGATGCCAAAGTGTTAAGTGCCTTCCCCCAAGACACCTTGGCTAAGTGCTACTTCAGATAGTAGCAAAACATACAAGTAAGTTGCTAAAGAGACTATCCCAGCACTGAATTTACTGCAGAACAAACAAATGTGACATAAGCAAATAGGTGAACTCCTGAAATGGAGCTGGGCAGGGCAAAGACCTGATTTTTTTTTTTTTCATTAGTTTCTCTGGTCCAAATTTCTTAATTTCTCAGCAGAAAACTAGCAGTGCACGGCCAGGCAGTAGCAACAAGGTATGTTAACTAAATAAGCAATTTTAAACCATTCCATCAATCTAGCCAAGGGGAGTGCATGAAAAAGGTATTTTTAAAAGCTATTCCATGCACTTGAAGTGTCTTTTTTCATTCCTCCGGTCTCTAGATTCCAGGGCATGTCTTTGCATGTCACCAAAATCTAGATGAAATCTCAAAGGTTGAAATTCTCTACTGGGGACTTATGTACAACTTGAGTGGTCATAAACCTTGAATGGGCTGCTACACTGGAGGAATTTCATTCAGAGCCTTCCTTTGCCATTTTACTAAGTATATTTTATTTACATTTGGTAACTATATCTTCCACCTGCGCTACTGAAACCTCTCAGCAACTTTTCAGCAATGAATCTTCTGTGTAATGTTCTTTTTAAAGCTTCCTGAAATGAACTCTTCACACTGTGTATATTAAAGAATTAATATTGTACTAAAACTCTCTTTTGACTGCATGTTTTTCTAAGGGCCAGAGGAGCTCATTTTTTTTCTATGCCTTTCAATGGTACATATCTCAGAAGCATCCATCATGTGCAGATCAGCAAGGTCGTCATCAGAATGAAGAAATAAGAGTTTTCAATTGCATTCTCCCCACCTGAGAAATATCCTGGCCTTAAGACTTAGTAGGGTGTTTGCATTCCTGTCATGTAATCTTGCATATCCATTTAAAGTTAAGGCTCTGCCTGAAATATGGCATTCTGCAGGATTAACTATACAGATCACAGCATTGCTGATATATGGATGAAGTGGCATTTTCTTTCTATCTTTTATGTTAGGGGATCACTCTGACGCTGGAATGTTACCATCTGAAGCGTATTTTGTTGCCAGTTCAGATGAGCAGTGCTGGTGTCCTCTAAGAAGGAAGTTAAATTGTCAGCATGTATATGCCACATTGTTGTTCTGTGCAGATGGGCTTGGTTGGACCCACCATGTTTCCCCAGTATGGTCAGACTGTACTCACTAGCCATATAAATGTCAATTAAAAAAAAAATCTTTTTGTATGTGATCAAAAGGCAATCATTTCTGTGGCATGATAACATTCTACGAAATACAGCATGTCTATGAATAACTTTATAAAGTGTTACCTTTGCAGGTGCCTTACATGGAAAAATACATGAAGATATCATTTATAGGTATTTCAGATCAAATTAAAGAAAAATATTTATCCATGCACTTAAACAGAACAAAATTAAACAGGAGCACTGGAAATCCTCAAGAAATGCATTCCTACTCTGTATTATTTTTTCTATGTGTTTTGGAGTAGATTTCTAAAGGCTGCCACAACCACCAGGCTCAGCAGCTAAGCACACTCTGGTAGAGGACTGTTCTGTGTTCAAATGGGTTTGGATACATTCTGACAAACTCTATTCTTGGCATCTGGTGTCCTGAGAGACATTAATACTGTCCTTTTCAAGGTTTCCTCTCTGTTCTTCAGTCCCACACTTTTAATGTCTCTGTAAATGTCTGCCTTTGCCAGATGCAAGCCAAATCATCTCTTGAATTTGATGTAACAGAATAGAAATCTGTAGCTGCTTTTACTACAGTGCACTTTCTAGCAAGTAGCAGGCTGTATAAAACTGTATCAGCAAAACTGTTCTGTTTCAAACTGAGTCCATCTTTTCTTTCCCTTGCTGATATTTAGATGCATTTAAACACCATGACTACAGTAGCATACAGTTACTCAAAATATTTTTCTAAATGGTACGTACAATAAAATCATTTTGATTGGAAAAGACCTTTAAGATCACCAAGTCCAACAACTAACCTCCCACTGTCAGGGCCACCACTAAACCATGTCCCTCAGCACCTCATCTATGTATCTCTTAAATATCTCCAGGATTAGTGGCTCCACCACCTCCCTGGGAAGCCCATTCCAGTTTTTAACAATCCCCTCAGTGAAAAAGTTCTTCCTCATATCCAATCTAAACTTCAACAAAAGGTGCACCGTGAGGTCATTTCCTCTTGTCCTATCATTCATTACTTAGGAAAAGAGACTGACTCCTATCTCACTACAGCCTCACTACGGATAGATCATGTCTCCTCTCAGTCTCCTCTTGTCCAGGCTAACCATCCCCAGCTCCCTCACCTGCTCCTTAAAACACTTGTTCTCTAGACCCTTCACCAGCTTTGCTGCCCATCGTTGGACATGCTCCAGCACTTCAATTTCCATCTTGCAATGAGGGGCCCAGAATTGAACACACTACTCAAGGTGTAGCCTCACCAGCATTGAGTACAGGGGAACAATCACTTCAGTGGTCCTGCTGGCCACATTTTTCTGATATGTCAGGATGTTATTGGCCTTCTTGGCCACCTGGGCATGCTGCCAACTCATGTTCAGGCAGATGTCAACCAACATCCCCAGGTACTCTCCCTTTGAGCACCTTTCCAGCCACCCTACCCCAAGCCTGTAGCCCGGCACTTGGCCTTGCTGAGCTTCATACAAATGGTCATGACTCATCACTCCAGCCTGTCCGGGGTCCTCTGAAGAGCCTTCTAGGTCTACCTACCCAACTTCACATCATCTGTAAATCCAGTGTCATATGCTATCTAAACATAATAACCGATTGAAAATGTTTATTAAAACAATTCTAAACATAGCACATATCTGTAATATTTCTTCCTTAGCCTTTTTCTTTCATTCATCCCTACTCTCCCCCTGAATGAAACACCCTATTCACTCCTCACGGATTTCAAGATCACATTCTAACCTGCTTGCTTTGCATTTTTTGAAGGGAGTTGAATTTCACTCACTTCATATAGTATTCTTTGATACTTGGGTGCTATAACAGAAGATGGGAGGTAGGCATGGTGTATTCACAGATCTTGAAACAAAATAAAGCAGTAAAATACATTAGAATTGTAAAACATGGCAATAAAAACAAAGTATTCTCCAAAGGAAACAAACTATTATTTTTATCTTTGTGTGAAAGAAGGTGATGCTGCAGTCACCTAACACACTGGTAAGATTAAAAGCTGCTGATATTAGTCTTTGGCAGCATTCTGAAGATGAAAAGAGCACATGATCATCATATGATAAGTACAGAAAGATGGCATTAAAAACATCTGCATGTTGCTATCCTAGCTTCATATGAGGAAAGGCTGTGGGAACTGGGGCTGTTTAGTCTAGGAAAGAGGAGGCTGAGGTGGGATCTTATTAACATTTACAAATATCTAATGGTGGGTGTCAGGAGGTAGGGGCATCCCTGTTTTCTATTGTATCTAGCAACAGGGGTAATGGGATGAAGCTGGAACACAAGAAGTTCCATTTACACATAAAAAAACCTATTTTACTGCAAGGGTGACAGAGCCTTGGCACAGGCTGCCCAGGGAGGGTGTGGAGTCTCCTTCTTTAGAGGTCTTCAAGACCTGCTTGGACATGTTCCTATGCAACCTGATCTAGGTTGACCTGCTTCTGCAGAAGGGTTGGACTAGATAATCTCTAAAGGTCCCTTTTAACCGCACCATTCTAAGATTCTACGTTTCCAACACTACTGGTAAAATACAGCAGCTTTTTTACACTAGATAACTCTTGAGCTGTATTCTGCTCATATTTGTAAATATTGTCACTGAGATAACTGCTAATCATATGCACTCCTGTAATCCAAACCCACAAATGTGTATTCACAGCTTTACCTAAATAAGAATGGGTAAATTCACCCAAAAATGACAAAGAAGCCAAAAGTTAAAACTTTTGGGGAATAATCAACCACTAGAAATATTCTTTAAATTTTGTCCTGATTTTTATTTTAGACTACATAGAAATAAAAAAATAATGTATTAGCTAAAAGTGATGATATTGCAAAAGAAGCATAAATCAAAACAAGTCTGTAAAGGACTATTTTTATTGTGCTACATTTTTAATATCTAAAAATAAAGTCTTGTTTATTCAGTGTTGGTGATAACATTGACTCACCTACCATGGAGTAAACCAGAGACTTCTATATTGTGTTTGTTTTGCAGAAGTAACTTGCAAAACAAGAAGCCTTTTTAGTGACAATAACACCTTATAATCACAAAACAGTTGTCTTTTTTTCAGATTGGGAACATAAAATAGCACTTTATGTTTACCATGTTCATGCCCATTAATGTAAGTATCCTGGAGTGGAAGACTTGAAAGGTTTTACATATAAGCTGCCTCATATGGTGTCACATGTGTTTTCTTCTTTGATATAAATAGCTTCTGCTTTCCACTGGATTGTTCTTTCCTTGACTTGCCTTCATCCTTTCTGTGGTCAGAGATGTATCGTGCTCATCTCTGCATGATGAGGAAGGCCAGCTGTGTCCATTTGGAGATGCAGAAGCTGGCTTTGTGCATGGATCCCTCTGTAAAGAATCACAGAATAACAGAATCACAGAGAATTACAGAATGTTAGGGGTAGGTAGGGGCATCTAGAGATCATCTAGTCCAACTCACTTGCTCAAGCAGGTCCATCAGATCAGGTCACACAGGAAGGAGTCCAGGCAGGTTTTGAAAACCTCCAGAGAAGGAGACTCCACACCCTCCCTAGGCAGCCTGTACAAGGGCTCCCACACCCTTACAGCAAAGAGGTTTTTTCCTTAAGTGGAATTTTTTGTGTTCCAGCTTCTGTCCATTACCCCTGGTCCTACCACTGGACATTACAGAAAAAAAGTGTTGCCCCATCCTCTTCACATCCACCTTTCAAATACTTGTAAGTATTAATGAGGTTCCTCCTCAGTCTCCTCTTCTCCAGGCTGAACAGTCACAGATCCCGCAGCCTTTCCTCATAAGATCATCTTGGTGGCCTCGCACTGAACTCTCTCTAGAAGTTCCCTGTCCCTCTTGAGCTGGAGAGTCGATCTGTCCCTTAGCTTTTACTCAAAATTCCCTCTAACTTCAGTGAAGCTTCTTGTTAACAGCAGACACTTTAGAAAAATGCAAGTGGAGTAGACCTATTGCAACTAGAACTCTATAAGACAGTAAGATATGTCTGAGGTGCCTGGTCATATGTGTTATCTTTCTAGCCCCGGACCTCCAAGTATTTCTGATTAATAGTACGTTTTTTTAATTTCTTCTGATTTTCTGTGAGAACAACTTCAGTTGGTTTAGGCTGGGTAGAGCTAATTTTCTTCATAGTAGCTAGTAGGGGGCCATGTTTTGGATTTTTGCTGAAAACAGTGTTGATAATACAGGGATGTTTTCATTATTGCTGCACAGAGCTTACACAAAGTCAAGGCCTTTTCTGTTTCTCATACACCCATCAGCAAGTGAGCTGGAGGGCACAAGAAGTTGGGAGGGGACACAGTTTGGACAGCTAACCACAACTGACCCCAGTGACATCCCAGACCATAGGACATCACGTTCAGCATATAAATTTGGGGTAAGTAGAAGTAAGGGAGGACGACTGGAATGATAGCATTTGTCTTCCCCCGTAGTCATTACACGTGATGGAGTCCTGCTGTCCTAGAGATGGCTGAACACTTGCCTGTGTTGCGTTGTTTGCACATGTGGCTTTTGCTCTACCCATTAATTTGTGTTTATCTGAAGCCATGAGTTTTCTAACTTTTACTCTTCCAATTTTTCTCCCCCCTCCCACCAGGGGGGAGTGAGTGAATGTCTGTGTCATGCTTATGAAAACTGCAGCCCTGAGTGCTCAGAAAAAGAGAATGCATGCACACCCTCAGCACTGGGGTCAGGACTTGCCTTGCCTACGCAGCACCTGCAAATACGTGGGAGTGAAATTCAGTTGCTGAACAGCACAATCATCTCACACATTAAGTTGGAAAACCAGCCTTCAGATTAATCCTCCTTAGAGACTAGTTACAAGAAAAGTTTCATTTTGTAATGTTGGCATTTTTGTTAAGCACATGAAGACACAAAAAAGAAAAACATGATTTGAAGAGTTGAGCACCTGCAGCTCCTAATGACAGTGGGATTTCTGACTGCTTGACACTTCTGCAAAAAAGACCCATCAGTTCTTAGCAGAAAATTATTATTTTTTTCTTCCTTGGAAATAGAACTTGTATAAATCATATATAAATCAGGGAAAAAATAAGCTTTGGGACTGAAATCATGCAGAGAATTTTCAACTAAAAAGTGCAATTATCTGCATATATAATCATAGAATCATAGGATCATAATATCATAGAATGGTAAGGGTTGGAAGGCATCTTTAGAGATCATCTATTCCAATTCCCCTGCAGAAGCAGGTCCACCTAGATCAGGTCACGCAGGAAAGTGTCCAAGCAGACTTGAAAACCTCCAAGGAAGGAGACTACACATCCTCCCTGGGCAGACTGTGCCAGGTTTCCCTCACCCTCACAGTTAAAGTTTTTCCTTACGTCTAAATGGAACTTTTTGTGTTCCAGCTTCATCCCATTACCCCTTGTCCTGTTGCTGGATACAGTAGAAAAAAAGGGATGTCCCAACCTCCTGACACTTACCATTTAGATATTTGTAAATATTAATGAGATCTCCCCTCAATCTCCTCTTCACTGGACAAAATAGCCCTAGCTTCCACAGTCTTTCCTCGTATGAAAGGTGTTCCAGTCCTCCGATTATCTTGGTGGACCTGCACTGGACTCTCTCCAGAAGCTCTCTGTCCCTCTTGAGCTGAGGGGCCCAGAACTGGACACAGGACTCCAGATGAAGCCTCACCAGTGCAGAGTAGAGGGGGAGAAGAACCTCCCTTGACCTGCTGGTCACACTCTTCTTGATGCATCCCAGAATACCATTGGCTGCCTTGGCCACCAGGGCACATTGCTGGCTCATGGTTAGTTTATTGATGACCAGGACTCCTAGGTCTCTCTCTGCGGAGCTGCTCTCCAACAGGTCACCCCCAGCCTCTATGCTGGTGCATGAGGTTATTCCTCTCCATCTATATTTGTCCTTGTTGAATCTCATGAGGTTTCTCTCTGCCCAACTCCACTGGTCACAGGCTCCAACTCAATTCTGTGCCACTGATCGCCACCCTTTGGCCTCTGTCATTCAACCAGCTCTTAGTCCACCTCACTGTCCACTCATCCAAGCCACACTGCTTGAGCTTTCTGATAAGGATGTTATGGGAGACAGTGTCAAAAGCCTTGCTGAAGTCAAGGTAGATGACATCCGCTGCTCTCCCCTCATCTAGCCAGCCAGCTATACCCTTGTAGAAGGCTGTCAGGTTGGTCAAACAGGATTTCACCACGATGAATTCATATTGACTCCCCCTGATAACCATCTTTTCCTTCATATGTTTAGTGAGAACATTGAGGATGAGTTGTTCCATCACCTTTCCAGGGATGGAGGTGAAGCTGACCAGTCTGTAGTTTCTCACATCATCCTTCTTGCCCTTTTTGAAGACTAGAGCGACACTGACCTTTCTCCAGGCACCTTGCCTGTCCTCCACGATGGAGAGCAGCTTGGCAACCACATCATCCAGCTTCCTCAGCATTCTTTGATGCATCCCATCAGGTGCTATTGACATATGAGCGTTAAGTTTGCCCAGCAAGTCTTTAAACTCTTGCTCATCCACCCAGAGCAAGTCCTCTGCTGTCCAGGTCATCCTACTATCCTTGCTGACCTGGGCTTTTCGAGAGTCAGTCTTGGCTGTAAAGATCAAAGATCAAGGCAAAGAAGGCATTCAGTAGTTCAGTCTTTTCTGCATCCTCTGTCACCAGGGCACCGTCCTTGTTCAGCAATGGGCCCAACTTTTGCTCTTCCTTTTGCTGCAGATATATCTGAAAAAAAAAATGCTTCTTGTTTTCCTTTACTTTTCTGGCCAGGTTTAATTCTAAAATGGCTTTAGCCTTTCTGGTTGCATCTGTGGCAATGTTCCTATACTCTTCCCAGGAAACCAGGCCCTTCTTCCACCTCTCATAGATGTCTTCTTTCTCCCTGAGTTGTCCTAGCAGATCTTTGTTCATCCTTTGTTCACCCTAATGGCCTCCTGCCTCCTTTTCCTGCTTTTCTACATGTGGGGACACACTGATCTTGGGCTCGGAGGCTGTGGCACTCGAAGATCGACCATATGGAGACACAGGCATTTGTAGAAGTCTTCACGTACACTACAGGATCACGTGCCAATGCAGTAAAAAAAATAGAAATGATACAACTATTATTATTACTATAAGAAGTAGTTTTAGCTGTAATAAGTGATTACAACAATTAGCAGATTGATAAATACTCATTTTAACTTAGTCTTCTCACTAGTCTCCCTGGGACTTTTTGTTTTGTTATTCTTTCAAGAAGTACAAACTGCTTTTTGCCATTTACAGGCCCTAATGTTCAACTCCATTTTTGTATCTCTCAAAAACAGCAACTTCTGATTCAAATGGTTCTGAGCAGGCATTCATAATTGAATTCCACTACAATTTTTGAATAAAACCACAGATAGGCTGTTTGTTTTTTCAAGCTAAAATTAGTTACAGCCATCAATACAAATGGTCTGCATACATGCAGGTTTGTGTGGTGGGCTGCCCACAGCACCCACATGGTGCCAGATACAAACTTAAACCAGTAATTTGAAAGAGTTTCAACATCAACCTTCCCGATTTCTCTGTCTAGGGACTTTCTGAGTAATTAAAGATTGCCTGGCTCTTGCTGGAGGCCACCAGTGCATTAGCTAGTGTCAACACTAAGCTTTGGAAAAGTGTGGCTACCTGTATTTAGTGTCCGTATTCCATGAGTTGTTAAAGCATGACAGGACTCATGGTAGGGAAGAAGTTGCCACACACCTTGCAATAGAGAGGCTTTATAACTACTTCAGGGGATGTTCTGAAGCAAACTGGGAAAATATAAGAGGAGGCTATTATAAGAGGTATGCAAGTTTTAATGGAAATGCTACCTTCAGAAAGGAGTTTTCGATATTACTCTATCAAAATGGAAGGTCTTGCTAAAGCAAGGTCTGGCACTGCTTCCTATTTTCATGAGGTGTGGGTGACTCAGTATAACATGTGTTTGAGTTTGCAGATGATGGCAAACTGACAGAGGCCTCATGCCTGTTAAATGATAAACATTCAAAAGTGTCTTGAAAAATACAGAAAAATTAGTCTTAGATGCAGTTCCAGAAAGTACAAAGCTATGGAGTTAGGGACTAGTACCCAGTCCCTAGAGTATGAGAGTCTGATGGGCAGAAGAGTATCTGCAGCAGATCACGAGGTGAACACTAGTGAACAGTATCATGCTGATGTAAAAAAACACCCAACACTGAAACACATTATTAAATTATGTATAAAACCTTAATTAATTTCCCTGAAGCTCTCAGGAAAAAAAAATATATAGGGATGTTCTGTAGTTCTCAGCCATAAAGTTCAAGAAAAGCACAGGGCAGTGGAAAGACCTCAAAGGAAAGCAACAAAAATCCCCAGAGGCACGTAATCTCTGAAGGAGAGATGAAGAAATCTAAGTCTGGAGGAAGACATAATAACTATTTCAAAAACAGAAACGTAATTGTAAAGAAGCAGCAAATAGACTGATTTTCTTATGCAGCATGGAAAAGTAAGAAATAAAAGCCAAGGGCAATCAGACAAAAGGCTGAGATCATCTTTCTGGTGAGAAAGTTGCTTAAGTCAAGGACAAGAATGTGGTGTCTGAATACCACTAAATGGCTGAGAGGACATTGGATAGAGGTTTTCTAGGAATAAGGTGGATCTTGTCCTCAGGTGAGGGACAGAGCTCTCCATTGTGTTCTCCATGTTTTCTGTGGATGTCCAGTGCATTCCCAGACAGATGACAATGTACAGGGAAGAGTTAGAAACTCCACTTCCAAAGACCTTGAGTTGTATGTTACCTTCCAACATCTGACAGAAACTCTTAAAATTACACTCTATGTAAGTCTGTGAACTGCTTTGTATTCTGCTCCCTGTACCATGAACTTCTTCATGCAGTGTGACTTACAATTGTGGTTCAAATTTCTCTGAAAAAGTATTTCTTTTTGACTCTGAAGATTCTTAATAAAATAAGCCCATATACTTGGATAGCTCCATGGAACAATCCTTCAGCTAGTATCATCCTTCACCATTAGATAACTTTATCAGTAGGACTTTAATATATCTAGTTTTTAATACAATAATTGAGAGAACAGTTGGATGGATGGTTACCCTACCAGACTGTTAATAACTTCTTATAAAAAATGGTGGGAAAAAGTTCTTCCAGGAACTCAAATAATTTCAAATTGAAATAAAACAATAGCAACAGAGCATAGAGAGTAAAAGCTGGAAAACAAACTGCATAGTGTGGAGAGAACTTAGAAACACTTAATCACTTCTGCTGTGAGAGAAATTAGGCACAGGTAGGCATGAAAATCCTCTGACATCAGGGCTAGAGCACAGTCAGGGAGGGAAAGGTCGGTAGCATTCATTATTGACATGTTTGTTTTCAAAAATACCATATTCTTATTTGTAAAGAGCCCAAGAGTAAATAGCAGTGCTTATGGCACTGGGGCTGAGAGGATGAGAAAGTGAGGAAGGGAACAGAGCTGGGAAGGTGGGACAAATTCCTCAAGAAGAATGTGGGTAAGAGAGAGTCACAACTGTGGCTGGGGGGAGGTAGACATACCTCCAAAGTGATTGATATCAAGGTCCAGCCTCCATCACTGTCACTAGGCAGCCTGAGGTGAGGACATAGAATAAAATTAATTCATCAACTGAATTTTCTCTTAGCAGCTGATGCACTGCTCACCAGGAGAGTGTGGTACGGTATTTACATAAGCATTTATAAAGAATGACATTGAAATAATTACAAACAGGTTATTTTGTTTCCAAGTTGGAAAGGGCAGGCAACTATTAAACTGAGAAACTATGAGCAAGTTTTCTTGAAAATGTACCCATGCAATTTGAGCAACACTTGCAAGATACATACCACCTCTATTAGTAGCTAGTGGTCCTGCTGGGGTGAGATTTAGTTCTCTGATTAGTCCGTAACAATGATGATTTCTTATCCTAAAGTGATGTAAAGATGGGTTCATGGGAGCATAGACAACAAAAAAAATCCTGTACTGCAATGTGTATTATTTACTTTGATTTTTTTTTTTTTTTTTGTGAGAATATAATTAAATTCCCATAAAGGTATAAGCTCTTAACCATTTGGACTCCTGCAATAAAGGAGGATGTGCTAACATGGTGTATACCTTCTGCCCAAGAAACGGAAATATTCTTATTCCTACCTGAATTCATTTGCATCTCTCAGCACAGCAAATTATTTCCTATCAACTCTGACTCATTCTGGAAAGGAACTCTAGGAACATTTTCTTACAGATCTCTCAGAAGACATTATACAATGTAACTCTCAACAGATATATCTCACAGGTCCCACTTGGTCCTTGATCCACAGAGGCACAACAACTTGCTTCAGGAATAGCAAGTACAGTCATGGCACAAAAGGAGCAGTGGGTATCTAACACTCTGATGTGTTCTGTCCTGTTGGAGAACAAACCCCTTGAGGGTCTCAGGCCTTCACCTTCTCAATCATCTTAGTAAATACACTTTTAGTAACACCTGTCCACTTCAGTCCTGCATCTTTTCAATTCAGCTCCCTCACAACAACCTGGAGAGCCATGGTGCAGATACCAACTGTAGGGACATGTGGTGGAAGACCTTTGCTTGTTGCACCTCAGTCACCTCTAATGGATTCTTGAGGGTCATTTCAATGGACAGGATACCAAGGACATGAGATTTTTCAAGCTACAGCTTGTCAGCTCCAGAGTAGCTGCTTATGATTTTAGCTCTGGCAATCTCTACATCAAGAGACAAGAATGTACAATATAGGTGTTATTCTGCTCTGGCTAATGAAAGAAGACCCCATAGGGCTTCACTGTATGCTCAAAAGCTTTCAGAAAATTCAGAAATCTCTAAAATTCTATACAAAATGACCTTTTTCAGTACTTCATATTAGCATAAGTGAATTTTCTTGATATCATAGAATCCTAGAATGATAGAATCATAGAATGGTAGGGATTGGAAAGGACCTTTAGAGATCATCTGGCCCAACTCCCCTGCAGAAGCAGGTTCACCTAGATCAGGGTCTTGAAGACTTCCAAGGAAGGAGACTCCACACCCTCCCTGGGCAGCCTGTGCCAGGGCTCCCTCAACCTCACAGTAAAATAGTTTTTTCTTATGTTTAAGTGGAACGTTTTGTGTTTCAGTTTCATTCCATTATCCCTTGTCCTGTTGTTAGATACAAAAGAAAAAAGGGATGCTCCAACCTCTTGAGCATTATCATGCTACTTTGTTAATGTCTCAGAAAGCTTGTTCAGATAATGCAAATCTGATTTAGCCAAAATCATTATGAGGATCATAACATGTTTACTTACCTGTACATCTGTGATCCTAAGTATCCACAACTACTCACGTTCCCCTTGGGTTTTTTTCATGACATTTTGATGAATGCCATGCTGTGTAAGATACAAGAGCCGTTCAGCTACAGGAGGTGTTTTGAGAGCATGCCACTCGTTATGCAGCAGTTTGAAGTGTTTCTGCAATCCTGTCTGGCTACAGAAGATAATCACTTTATATAGTTAATCCATACTCAGCTGTACACTGTTAGGTACATTAACACTGGGTAACAAATAGTGTCCAAATAGCCTAATAACACAAGTTATTTCCAATAACTATTTGGAAATCAGAATTGTAAATTATTCATAGGTAGAAATAAGGCCTATATTTGAAGTTCCTAGTATTTGTAATGGGTTATGTAAGTTCAATCCTCAGCCACTTTCCACAGACTCTGGATTCCTGATTCATAGCTCAGTGTCTTTTATTTTCCATTTTATGGTAAGAACCACAAGAAAAAGGTGTTTGTGTGAGATAAGGCACCAAATACTTAAAATCTAAATGGTTCTCTGTCCTGTAGTGAACACTAAGTAGTGGCTAATTTTCAAAGGCTGTAAAAAAAAAAAAATAACCCCCTATTACATGAACTGCTCTGCAAAATCCAATTTATGCACCCCTCCCCCCAAAAACCACTGTTGCTGTTAGATCAGTTTTTATAGTACTCTCCAGTTGCTCTCCCCTTCCCTTTCAGATGCAAAGCATGTAAGTCAGCTAAGACACCAAGAGAATTCCCCTTTAGTAAACTCCCAAAGTGCTATTTGAGGAAAGTATTTATACCTGAATATACAAACCTGGCAAACCTGCAAGTAAATTGTGAACTCTGCATCCGGAAGCCTCATATTGTATTCATTTAATATGATGGGATAGTATACAGATTTAATAAGCTTCTAGTGAAAACACAGGAACCCCTCTTCAATTCTGGGTCAAGTAGGAGACATGTCTTGCTATGTAGCTAACCCAGCAGTGACAAATACACCACAGGGAGGTACAGTTGTAAGTAGTTACAAAGTGAAACACCAAAGAGAATATTTCTTCTTCGTGCAAATCATATTTGTATAACTTTAAAGAATTTAAACCACCTGAAATCCAGAGACCATGGTAATAGGGAAACACGTTCCTTGCATGACAGTCTTTAAGCATTTAATATTATGCAGATGCCAACATTCTAGAATTGTTTTTACAAGTATATAGAGGTGATTACTACTTACTAAAGTCTACAGGATTTTTCCACAAGGGAATCTTTGGTTGAACAAATTAATTCCAAAGTCCAAAGTTTGTAAGAAATGATTCAACAAACCAGTGAAATGTCACTGTAAGACTGATGTTAGCATTAGGATTATCACTGATAAATACAGCTCAAACATGCTGAAAACTTAAAGAAAGCAGTCTGACTCCATGATTTTGCAAATATGTGCATAAAAAGGAACATCACTACCGAGAAAATTCTTTTGTTAATTTATTCTAACTTGTAAAATTCTTTAGGTATTAAAATGTAAATATTTACCTAGCCAGAAGTGGTTTTCCTAAGTGTCTCTTCAGACAAAAAAAACCTCACCTTATACAACTATTGTTTGTTACACAGAAACAGGAAGCACATTGAAACGTTCAGCAAATTGCTCTCAGTTACCCCAGTGCAGTACAGTAAATTTAGCATAAAAAATTTTAGACAGGAACTGGCAGGAGATATTTCATTGCATTCATGTGACATTCCCTCAGTCGGTTTTCATACATTCCAGTTTCAAGTAAATATACCTATGTAGAGCTAATGCTGCAGGACAGGTAAATGTTTGGGACTCTACAAAGATTAAAGGGATACCATTAACCACACACTTGCCTTTAGCTGGAATATTTCCTATTTTTTTTAAAGCTTTTATGTATTTTTTCTATAATTTAAGAGCAAAAATAACTCAAGTGGCTCTCTTTTTTTTCTGGCAATTCCTTGTTATTTGAATACTACAACCTGCAAACATGTTATAGGAACTGAGTAGCCTTGACATTGTGGTACTTAGAGTATTAAAATAAAAGAGAAAGGAATAAAATAATTCCTTGAACTTCATTTCAATTCAAAAGAGAGAAAAAAAAAATCCCAGGCTTTTTAACATAAATAGTATGTGCAAATATGTGTAAGACAACAGCTCCTTGGTAACACTTTTCCCACAGGAGGGAATTCCAGCAAAATTGTAAGCTCTTTGCAGATGCTTTATTTTCTAAACAAAAATTGCATTATGCCAAAAGACGTATACATTTCAACTACTATTAGAGTGTAATTAAATTCTGTTAGTTATCTTTGTTTGTAATACAGCGAATAAGATTTCTGTTGAAAGCAGAAGGCGCTCCTAAGTTAATATCCTTTCATCTCACTAAGTGTCACACTGTAGGTGGTCTGCAGTGCTTGCTTTATGCAGAACTTTTCGCAGGATTTGCTTGAGTCAATGCTACATTTTAGCTTTTGGGTCAAGTGAAAAAAATAGCAGGAAAGCCACAAGAGGACAAATTCGCCTTTCACTTAGCCTATGTAAATCCTGTTGAATGGGGTAAGCAGGACAAAGAGAGAATACTGTGCCTTTGACATAGGGAGAAATACAAATATTTCTTGAACAGGGAGAGAAATATCTTTGAAATTTGCAACAAAGTAACAACTTCAGTAAAACTGCAGAGCCCATTATTTCCTATTCATTGAAAACATATGCTGATGCTGTCGCACATCAGAAACAATTAGAAGTCATTTTATTTCTTATTTCAAAGACTAAAACAGTAGCTAACTTTCTAATACATAACCAATTGTTACAAAACATCTGGTGAGCTGTACCATTCATAGTTTATAGACAAATTCTTTCTATAAAGGCAAATTGGAAAATTTTATGCTTTCTTTTCCCTATAAATGTAGTATTTCCTCAGTCCCTGTAGAACTCCTTTGCCTTGCTTACTCACTATTTCCATGCTGCTGGTAGACACAGATATTGTCTATGTGTCTTTAAAAAGAAAATCAGATTTTCTAGGACACACTCTTCCTCTCCTCCTCTTCACTTCCCACTGTTTCTTCTCCCTGTTTTCCTTGCACTTCCCTGTGTCACATTTTGCTCACTCAGTTCATCACCCAGGATGCCATGCAGCAACCTTGCCAGCTCACACTGTACAGCTATTAGCACAAAATCTTCCATGCATAAAGAAGACAACTTATGCTATGCCAAATGCTTCCAGTGTTAAATGTGAAATTGTTTTTCATTGAGAAGAGGATGCTAAGTTTTATATTCTCCATGCCCATAAATGCAAAGACATATTACCCAGGTCTCTCTTACTGAATTAAATCTTAGAAAGCTTTCTGCAATATTGCATTTGCCTTATAAATCTCATTCCAGAGCCAAGGATTCTCATATCAGAGGACTCTATTGCAATTTCAGAAATCACCAGCTAACTCATTGACATACGGAGTTTGAGTTTCCTAGAGGTTTATGGAACACACTGAGGCCAGATATGCTGAAGTAGCAGCTTTCAAACACGGAGAACAGCCTTTTTAATTGCCAATGTTACCACTAAACCAGATTATCAACAAATAATCCAAGATGCCCAGCCAAGTCTTTACAATTGCCGAGGCCAGAAGGCCTGGGAGATACAAAATGTCAGGGCTCTCCTGATGAGAGAAGCTGCCGTTGCAGGTCATTGCAGAGGTTCAGGGACACCTCATCAGAAAGCATAACACATGAAGCAAGGATGAGAGCACACACTGTACAATATCAATCGACAGATAAACCAGAAAAGAGCAAAGCAAAGCAGATCCGTGAAGTGAAAAGTATGGGCTCACTAATCCTCCAGTAGCAGAAAGAAAAAAACCTGAACAGAGAAAGATGTTAAAAATTATTCCTGAACAGGAAAGTGCAAGTGGCATCAAATCCATGTTTAGTTGTAACATGAGCAACAACCAGAGGATGTGGTTTCAGTAAAAACGAACGTTACGTGGAAGCATGAGGCAACGGTACCTAAATACAGCCAAAACCTTACACTTCCCAAAGGCCCAACGTACACTAAGTTGCACCATAACTTTACCAATCTGCTCAGATATGAAAGAGCTCTACTATTGACTGTTTGTGTTTAGTACCATCTGAAACAGATACACATCAAGTCATATTCATTACAGATGGGTGAAAGTAGCACTGTAATCTAGAATCCACAGACATACCACAACTTATAGTAATATAGATAACTCTGTGTTTTGTAGGAATATGTTTGGCAGATTTGAAAGTAAAAACAAAGAACACGAAAAATAACAGGAAATTATGTTATAAGTACCTTGATATAAGAGGAAGACTTTGAAAAGATTGTTCAGCAGAAAAGGAAAGCATTCAACAAATGATGCCAAGACAGACCAAGTACTTCACGCCTTTTTACTTTCTGTTGTCACTAAAATGACAGAGGATACAACTAAAACAATTGACAAACATGAAAAAAAGAGGGCTAAAATAAGTAATGAAAAGTACTTGAGTTCAACTTGTAAATCAGTGGGATCTGTGAAAGTCACCCAGAGATGTCTGGAAAACTGATTCACACAATTCCTGAGACACTACCAATTATTTTTGGAAAGATGTAGAGGACTGGTGACATTACAGGAGAGAAAAGGGCAAACACTGTGCTTATTTTTCAAACAGATGCAGAAGGGCAGCTTGGAAATAATAGGCCAGTTCATCTTTTAATTCCTCTTACAGCAATGGATCAAATAATTTCCTACAAATATACCAAGCAAAGAAAATAACAAAGAGTGGCAGCAGCAGACATGTATTTGTAAGCTTCCTGCAAAACTAAACTAATTTCTTGCAACAACAGGAAAACCTGTCCTGCAGATGAAGGAAGCAGCACGGAGAACGAAGAGAAATATGAAATGTTACACAGCTTAACATTAGTTAACATAGCTAGACATTAGTAAAGCTTTTGACACTGCCTAATATGACCTTCTCACAAGTAAGATCAGAAGTGCTCTACTCTAAGTGCTATAGTTCGCAACTAAATGTAGGACAACACACAGAGCAATTTTCAGTGGTTCATTGTCAAAAAACAAAAAAAGTGTATTGAATATGGTCCAGCACTAGTATCTCCCTGAATGACTGGGATGGTAAACATACATTGACTGAGATACATATATACACACACACACAAGAGAGCTGCAGGTACATTGACATATTGATATATTAATGTGTATAATGTGTATCTGAATTAACTGCAAGTAACAACAGTTGCAAAGAACTGGAAGCTTAATTTGAGATGGGACTAAGGCCCAGAATTATTTTTTTTTCCAGAAACTCGAAGCAGATTGCAAAATATCAGGATGTGATTAAATAAGGACAATTGCTAAGTTTTATAGGTAAGTAGAAATAATCAATTACATAAGTACATGAAAGGAAAGCATGGTTACAGGAAAGCAAAAGTGGAACATGAGTCACCAAGCTGAATTTCTGCCAAAACCTAAACCTCACTCTGGGCATACTGGCAGAAAGGGTCACTCTAAGGCATCTGAAGTTGCCCTCCTCCACTTCTTGGCACTCGCAAGACATGAGGCAGAGTCTTAGTTTGTGTCCAGTTTGGGGCACCATTTTTCAAGGAAAGCATAAGCATTTTGATAGAATTTTATGAGAGATCTGTTCAAAAAAAGTGGAAGAGGTGATGCTATTTTATCTGAGGAGGGAGATGAGACATCATAAAATCATAGAATCATAGCATGGTAGGGGTTGGAATGGTTGATCATCTTGGTAACCATAAATTATAAGCATAAATTTCTGCAGAGGAAATTACAAAAAAAAATCTAATAGATTACTTTGAAAGGTTATGCTATCCTATCACTGGAACTACTCATCTTGTTGGACAAGTATCTGCAAGAAAGAAAATCTAACCCAATTGGCACTGAATTTGAGCCAAGGTATTGACTATCCAACTTGTTGACATCTCTTCCACTTCTGCCTGAGATTTTGTACCAGGGAGTGACAGTAACTACTTACGTGGGATTGATGTCTTCTGACCTACCTCTGAGTGTTTGATCTTGCCTAGCTGTTAATTTAACTGTTTCTCTTTGTTAAAACCTTGGCAGTTGTTTCTCTGATATGTCCACGTACCATGTGGACAAGCTTACAGACTTGCTGGTTCATGGAAGAGTAGCACTTTTACTGATTTTTTCAACCTTTTATAAAAGAAGTCTGAAAACCAAACTATGTAATCGAAAGCATCCCTTGCAATACCCATGAACATCTGTCCGGTTCTCAGCCTTCACGAAGGAAGGCAGCCAGTTGTCTAATGTCCTGTGAGAGCTCTGTGGTCAGTGCTCACCATTTCCCTTTTCCCTCTCACCTTCTTGCCTGCATTTGTCTGCCAGCTCCAACATGCAATGAGTTCTCTGGAGTGAAGCTGTCTTTTCTTCTCTTTGCTCACACAGTTGCTAGCAGGATGACTTCTGAAAGAAGTTTGCAGGCACAGCAATTAATTCATTATTGTTGATCATAGTATCATAGTAGTATTAATAATTTCTGCTTACAATGACTCACTTGTTGTAATTACCTTAATTCTTATTTTCAGTTTGTACAAAATATGCATTGATGGAGAGAGGGAATAGTTAGTCTGAGTCACCTATTTGCAAGATTATTTCAGATAGGAAATATTGTGTTCCTTCTGCATGAAATACGACATTGATTTGGGAAAGGCAGAGATAAGGGAGGGGATAATGCTTAGGTCATTTGTTGTTCTTCTTAAGTCTTCAGTGGAAAGACTTCTTAAGTCTTCTAGGGAAATATTACTCTACTTGTTATTCTTACAGCAGACAGATATTAATTCTTATCTTGCATCCACCTGCTTATCTACATTACAGAGGGGTCCTGCCCACATTTAATGTACTGTTTAAATGTCAATTTAATTCTTCTGTGCTGTAGGCCACAAGAAATATGTTCAAAGGACAGCCCCTCATATACACACCAGAGTATAAACATTTTAATGAAAGAGAATTTTTTGTAGGAGGGAAAAAAGTTCCTTCACTTTGAAAATAATGAATAAGCTCTCATTTAAATGAACCCTTTATGTATATCTTTATTTTTCTGATCTGGCAGCTTTGAAGAGCTGATATCATCAGCTTTAGAACCTGGAGTCTTGCCACTATTCTCTGAAACATGCTTTACAATGGAAAAGACCACTTGAAATCAAGTAAAACAACACAGAGCAAAAAAATCAGGTACTTTTCAAAGCTTGCCAACTTTTTATTACTTTGCAACCTCTTTTCCTAATACATGAACACATTCTTTGTCTCTCACTTACCCATAACAGTGCTCTGCTATGCTGCCACTGTGTTTGCAATACTAGAGCTACCCACGGCAGAGTGTAACTGCAATTTCACTTTTGTACTGGGAATGGTTTGGGTAATTCCCATTGCATGATGTTGTGAAGTTGTGCTTGACAGAGCTTACGCTGCATCGGCCCAAGTAAGTCCGTACTTCTTCAGTTCCTCTTGTTTGTAAGCACAAAAACACACAGATTTAAGCCAACTGCAGTGAAAACAAAAACAGACTCACATGTAGGCTTCTGAAGAGATGGGAAACTTACTCTAATAGTGCTCATCACTTACACAGCATTTCTCACAAGAACTCTTTTCCATAGACAGAGGAAGTGAAGCAGAGTCCATAAGGGTCAACAAGCCTCAATGGTTGACCACTGAATTCCATGGGAGCAAAGACAGTGCTTTGGAACCCTTTCCTCCCTGGACCCATGCAGTTTACTTACCCAAAGCTGCAGCAAGAACTAGGGCTGGAGTCAGGATTAAAGTATGCAATGTTTCTGCACAGAGACTGTAAGCCATGAATCACTACATTCACCTGGAAGGCAGCTTGTCAGATTTTCAGTCCCAGCACCCTCCAGCTCAACTGTTTATGCTGACAGTCCCTGCTGGTCCCTGGTTGGACTGAGGGAGAGTCTGACCCCTCCTGCAGACCCCCAGGCTCCTCCTCCCATAGGAGCTCACCCTCCTACAAACACAGGACTGCCAGGCACTCGTAGGCTGCCAGGCTCCAGAACTGCTCCCAATGAAACTGGAGTCTCTAAACATAAGAGCAGATTTAAACTATCGAAAAATGCACTGCAAATTGAGTTGCTGCAAAGATTGCAACCATCCAAATGTTAATAGGCTTTTTTTCTCATCATGAAGGATTCAAAAACAATTTCCTTCTCCTTTTACAGTAATTTCACAGACTTCCAAAAGAACAGAATCTGTATTAAAATGTGCTCTGCAACAGGAACTCATTTTGAGGATCCCAAGTGCTGAAAGGCATAGCTCCTTTTCTGTACATACTGGTCAGATACATGTCAGGAGACAGAAGGTCTCACAAGTAGTCTTTAAATCTTCTGTGGAGCCAACAGGAGACAAAAAATGGATCAGATTCTGAAAACAACATCACAAGAGGCTGAAGAAGGACTTCTGGTGTAATCCAAGGAGACATCACTAACTCCAGCAACCCACATTCTCCAGTGAATCTCAAAGTCCCTGGGACATGGACCATCTGCCTCCACTGCTGAAATTCACAGTTGCAGCAGAATTCAAGAATACTGAGGGGCTCCCCTACTTTCCACAATTATCCTTATCCCACTGAAGTTTGTGCAAGTGGAGGGTTAGGTAGTGTGGAGCACAGCTCTTCTGAGCTCTCACACTGATTATCCTGCTCTTGGCATGTGCTTTCCTCCCACTTACACCAAGTGGGAGGGAGCAGCAGGAAGAAGAGGTGGCTCCATAAACCCAGTATATCAGAGTCCTCATTCATTTTCTCTGGATTTATTGTTACAAGCACTATCTAGCCTTAAGACCACAGGAATTACTCACTGGGGTCTGCAGTTTGCCAGTATCAGAAGTTTGTTGTGTTCACATAAATGCTTGGCATAATGGACACTAAACTATTTCATTTGCAATAATTCTAAGAGCAGAGGAAGAAGTCACACATAGCAGGTTTCAATGTATAACACTAATCTTTTGTACCTGAGGTGGTTTTGTGTAACCAAGCTCAGCTCTGAAGCATCAGGATTCTGCTCTTGCCCACTAGTTTGTTATTAACCCAGAGATGACACAAGGATCTCCATATTCTTACTGCTCTCCATCTGATAGCAGTTCTGATATGTACAAAACCGTCACATACATTATAAGAAAGGTAACAGGCCGGAAATTATCAGACCAGCTACCATGGTGCTGGTGTCTCCATCTCAGCCAGTCCTGCCTGCCACAGTCCTGAGAAGCACAGACACTACCAGAAAGCTGTTCATCTCATACATAAGGCATATAAAACTGATCAGATATGTTTCTGTCTCACTCAGAAAGAGAATCAAGTTTCATATGTAGACATCAACTTTTGGCCATATGAAGCGCACACAATCTCTCTGGGTTCTGTCTCTCTGAACGCCCTCTATTTCCCTCCTACTTTTTGCTCCCCTTTCACTCAACAGCTCCTGCAGGCAACAAAAGCATCAGACCTACAAATACACACTGGAGCATGAAAAACACACATGAACTTCACAGAATCACAGAATGGTAGGAGTTGGAAGGGACCTCTAGAGATTATTCAGTCCAATTTCCCTGCTAAAGGAGGTTAACCCAGATCAGATTGCATAGGAACATGTCCAGCTGGGTTTTGATAACCTCCAAAGAACAGGACTCCACAATCTTTCTGGGCAGCCTGTGCCAGTTCTCCATCACTCTCACAGAAAAGAAGTTTCTCCTCATGGTCAAGTGGTACTTCCCTTGTTCCAGAGTGTCCTCATTACCCTTTGTCCTGTCAATGAGCACTACAGAAAACAGACTGACTCCACCTCTCAAGCCAGTCGAGATCCCGCTGAATGGCAGCACAGCCTCCTGATGAATCAGCCAGTACTCCCAGTGTGGTGTCATCAGCAAACTTGCAAACTCTGTCCCCTCATCCAGGTCACTGACAAAGGTGTTGAATAAAATTTGTTTACAGAACTTGTAACCCCCACAGCTTATAACTACTTACCAGTATTTTGTGACATTTTCCTCCACCTCCAACCCATGGATAATTCATTGCATGACCAGTTCATGCTCTGTTCAGCTCCTGTACACAGTCCATGTTGCTCTTTACAGGATTATGACCTTTGCTAGTAGGTTGTTTGCTATATACATTTCTAAATAAAGGTGGCTGACAGGCTCCACGTAAAGAATAAAATGGTCTGTAGAGCATCAAAGTCTACTGGACAGCCTCCAGTATTTTGCTTCAGCCAAAGTGAAGTTTTTAGTTCATTTTTCTGATGATTCTTTCTACATGATCATGTATGACCAACTTATTCTCTCAGTAGCAGAAATTTCAACAGAAATGGATATGCAGTGAAAAAGATCAGGGCTCTGCTCCCTGTTGAAATAGCAAACTTGTTGGTTATCCTCAGACTCTCTGCATCTTTCTCCTGCAAAGGAGCAAGGCAGATCAGCTCAAAAGACAACTCTAAAAAGCAAGTGCAAGATGAGTGCAGTTCTCTTCTAAAACACGGACTAAGAAAACATGGGCAGTTACCCAAGCAGAGAAGACATCTGAAAAATTGGAAGGATCTGAACAAAAGCATATGACAAACTGAGCTGCCTCAAAACATTTTCTGAGATTTTCCAGAAAGAGAAATCAAAAAGCTGATTATGATTCTGATCAGGTATTGGTTTTTTTCTTCCATTGTTCTATTGGCCTCACTCAAACACGTTCTTCTCCCAGATCTCAACTAAAACTGCTCAACCATACTTTTCCTTTAATAATACTTACTTTTTTCCTTCAATTTTCTTTCAGAGCAAGAGTCTGTTCTTTTTACACTTGCTTTACAAGGCAAATTTGGCACACCATTCAGTTGTGTATCCTGATGTCATCTTATTGAAGGCAGGTGCACATTTTAATATATATGGGCACAGAGACTCCCTTCCAGACTATAAACTGTGCATGTCCTTGTGTGCAATATGTCTATTTTTTTTCATTCATAAACCTAAAAATATGAGCTGTTCTTTTGCCTATACACATTAGAAATGAGTGAGAACAGGCAGGCACTATATTTCCACATTACACAGAAATGGTGTTAAAACAGCTTCATTAAGGATTTTTTCTGTTATAGTCTTCATGTGACAGTAATGGGAAAAGGAAATGTTACTGTAATGTTGCACTTTCATTGCTAACAAGAGAGAACCATGCAAGATTAATATATATGCATATAATATAGCAAAGTAGCTTCAGCTGGCCCAACTGCCATAATTTTATTTAGTCTGGAATAATGGAGAACAATTATTTGGTTTGTAATGAACTAAACATGGCCCACATGATGCTGTCCTTTGAGATCTTTAGTGTGGTCTTTTTTATTTTGATAGATTTGTATGTAAAATGAGTCTTCCTGTGGATGTTAGAACATTTTTTACTTTCTAAAAGTCAAAAGAAATAACTAAAATTAAAGGGCTTAAATAATTGCATTTCCATTTTATTGTTTGCAATCCCTCAGACCTCTTTAAAGGACAAATCTACACATGTTGTAACCCTATTCAGCTGACATTGTGACGGTACACTGTGCCAGATCATCTCCTTGTCATCTGGACCAGAGACCTGCTGAAGCAAGAAGCACTTTTTCTCCAAGGCACTCCTGTCTTTGAAAAACCAAGATACAAGAGAAGTGAAAGAGCCAGTGGGGCTGTGCCCATATGAGTCTTCCCTCAACATGAGACTGCGGTGCAGCTGGAAATCAGAAGTGCCCCAAGTTCAGACATCCCTGAAGACATTCAGCAATATATTTCTCACTGATTGCCAGGGCATCTAAATACCTTTGTGAGCCTATAAGGGTATCTATCCCAGTAGCTGAAACACATCAAAGGCAGGTCCTTGGGCACCACAATTCAGTTCTTCAACCTACTGAATTGTGAGCATGGTCTCTGACATGGATTCAGTCCATACCACTGTAGTGGTTCTGGCCTGGGCCAGGTTTTTCGGTAGCAGGGGGGACTAAAGGAGTGGCTTCTTTAAACAAAGAGAGTTGCCAGAAGCTTCCTCTGTAGCTGACAGGGTTAGGGCCAGTCAATTTCAAGCTGGACCCTGCACCTGACCCAGGCCTGGCCAATTAGTGATGGAGGTAACGCCTCTGTGAATAACAGATTTGAGAAGAAGAAGTTGTTGCGCAATTGCAGAACTGCAGAAGCAACAGGAAGAGAAAATATGAAAACATCTTTGCAGACACCAAAGTCAGTGGAGAAGGAGGGGGAGGAGGGTGCTTAGGCACTGAGAAGAAGGCTCCCCTGTGATACGTGGTGAGGACCACGGTGAAGCAGGTTGTCCCCCTGCAGTCCATGGAGGACCACCAGGAAGCAGAGATCCACTCACAGCCCGTGGGGGAGATGTTCACACTGGAGCGGGAGGATGCCTGAGGGAGGCCGTGTCTCCATAAGTTCATTCTGGAGCAAGTTCCTGGCAAGACCTGGGAGTCCGTGGGGGAGGTGCCCACCCCGAGCAGGTTTGCTGGCAGGACTTGTGATCCCGTGAGGGGACCCAGGCTGGAGCATTCTGTCCCTGAAGGACTGTCTCTCCCAGTGGATGACCCACACTGGGCAGTGTGTGAGGAGCTGCCCCGTGGGAGGTCCCATGCGGAAGCAGTTCGTGAGGAGCTGCAGCCCATGGGAAGGACCCATGCTGGAGAAGTTCATGAGGGACTGTCTATGGTGGGGAGGGACTTCACAGACTAGCAGTGGGAAGTGTCAGGAGGCCTCCCCCTGAGAAGCAGCTGCGGCAAAGTCCATCTGTAATGAACTGACTGCAATCCCCATTCCCCATCCCCTGTGCCACTGGAGGGGGGAAGGAAAGGGAGTCCCGGGAAGTGGAGGGGTGGGAGGTAGGTATTTTAAGATGGTTTTATTTCTCATCTCCCTACTTTTATTATTTCTTTAATAAATCAAACCTTTTTCTCCCTAAATTAAGTCTATTTTGCCCGTGATGTTAATTACCAAGTGATCTCTCCGTCCTTAACTCACAAGCTGTTTGTTATATTTCTCTCTCTCTCTCCTGTCCAGCTTAGGAGGGGGAGTGATATTATGACTGGGTGGACATCAGGCTAAACCACCACAGCCACCTAGGTGTCTCCAAAAATGTTTCATTTGGGAGTGATTGTGAGTCAGGGACCATTTCCAGTAGAGACTAAGAAAGCAGCTCCCCAAGCGTCGAGAAGAGAGTAGAACCACATCTGTATCTGCCCTTTGATGCCAGGTATACTCTAGGCCCAGAGGGTGGCTCTGAGCACAGTCACAACCTGAGAAATTCAGGAGAATGGGTTCATAAGTGGATTTGGTACTCAATATTTGTTTCATTGTAGGTTGTTGCTTTTCTTTCCTAGGGTTTTGTTTGAGAGCTAGAGGGTGTGACTAGCCAATAAAGACACTTTACAGTAGATGAAAGTTTAGAGGAGATGGCCAAAGACAATGGTGTCCATGAAGCTCAAAGCAGATGGCTTTATCTCAACGTGAAGGAGATCTTTGTTTTAGATAAATAGCTATCAACAGCTCAGTGAATCAGCTAGTGGTGTAAATGTCTCCCTGGGTTATCCAGACCAGTTTCAGGGGAATGAGCCCAATACGGAGTACAAAAACTAAACAAAAGAATTTCAAAGAGAATGAAATTGGGCTTGAACTGGCTTCAATGTACTCACTCCTTCCCAGCAACTGCAGATACCCAAAGCTGTGACAGTGAGTCACAGAATCATGGAATATCTCGAGTTAGAAGGGACCCGTAAGGATCCCCAAGCCCAACACCCTGCTCCTCACAGGACTGTCTAAACCATATGACTGAGAGCATCATCCAGAAACTCCTTGAACTCTGACAGGCTTGATGCTGTGATTAGTTCTCTGGGGAGACTGTTCCAGTGACTGACCACCCTCTCAGTGAAGAACTTTTTCCTAATGTCCAATACAAACTTTCCCTGAAACGACTTATACACTGAGAGTATTGTAGAGACCAGCAATGGGAATCTCGTTGGTATTGTGACTGAACTGTGTATTGCAATTGTTACATTTTGTTAAGAGTGACTTGCCATTAGGATTGTGTTTTCAGTATATTTTGTATTTACACTGGTAAATCAGAAATCCCATAACATCAATGATCTTCAAACAGCTAATTTGATATTAAACATTACACTCTCCATGCATGAAACATCTAAAAGAAGATGGTCAGAGAGTATTGGACTCTGTCAGCAAGCCCATACTTTTTCCTTCCAAATAGCAAAGAATATAGCACCATGGAGCAACCATCCTGACTTTGAGCTTAGTTGTAACAGCTGCCAAGATGCTTGTAGTCCTTAAATCATACTAAGTAGGGCTTGTAAGTCCCTTGTGCATAAATACAAGTTGTACCTCTAGGCTTTGATTCGATTGCCTCTTAATTCCAGTTAGTTTGTCTATGGTGACGTCAATGTTGTGTTGTGTTCTGGTTCAGATGGTAATTTTTACCATTTTAGGAGGTTATTTTTTCCCCTTCTCAAATCCAAACCTACAGGATAGTACATTCCTCCCCACTCATGGGTTGTGAGGGCAGCCCATTATAAAGTCCCATGCTTCATGGAAAGCACAGGACTCTACGCAGCAGATCTGCCTTGGATCTCTGCCAAGGAGCAGCAGATACCTACTCTGGCCTTAAATTTGCACTTGAGCACAGACATACACCCACGCACCATGGACAGGAGATGAGCTTGGGCTCCAGCCAGAGCTCAGATCCAGACCAGTTCCTTACCTATGATTGCCATATCATTATATTAGATCAAAAACAATAAACTTCATCCCATTCTTAAAAGATTTGGAGGTAATCTGCTGATTGAAATCAGGCAGAACAATCTACTGATCTAGAAAATAAATGGAAAAAAAGTGCTACTGTACCACTGTTAAGCTGGAGGAGTGCAGCCACAGTGCACCAGCCCGCTTCACTACCAGATCCCTTCTGTGCTTACAGCTCCTTGCCTGCTCTACAACTCATGTGAATGATACTAGACTCTTCTGATAAGCCCTTGATAATGCCAACTGCCTATGAATGGGCTTCTGAAAAGAGATGTGTAGTTCAATATTTGTTCTTCCACTGAAAGCTGCGGCATCCCTCTTTATGCAGCTAATACGTGCAGTGAACTCCACAAAATTTTGGCCCATTTCATTACTGTTGCATCACAAAAGTCTGATGGGAATTTCTTACTAAAAAAGTCCTCTTATGTTGATATCTCTTTTGCTTTCTTTTCCTGCATCTATTTTTTCTACTGGTAACTGAGTAGGCATGTGCAAATAATTTGTTAGCTGCTCAAGTGCTAAATGTTGTATTGCTCTTCTAGATCTTCAAATGTAAAAAAGGAGTAGCAAAGACAAATTAAAAATGTTTATTTTTAGCTCTCTATCTGAGACTGACAGAATCAAGATTGGAAAATCTGTTACTTTTTACATGCATAATTCATGAGCCAGAAAAAGTCTCAACCTTGATCTCTCACCATTGATACAAAACATCAGAAAACATTTTGTGGGCAAGGCTACCTAACTGATGCCTGTGCTCCTTAGTTGTGTTCAAAACTTGCCCTTTAAAATCCTGTGAATTCTCTATTTTAAACTTTGTGCTAAGGGAAAAAAAATGCGTTAAAGGACAATTCTACTCCAAGAAATGACTGTAAAATCAGTACCTTTTCACACTGTTTATCTTCCCCATACATGTATTCAGAGACTTCTCTTCTTCCATTAGTGATAATGGGAGGTTTTTGCTATGTTTTATTCCCTTTATCACTGCAAAGGTCATACTGGTAAGATAGCCATAGTCATTAACAGCATTGCAAAGCCAGGCACTAGCTCCCACGCAGAGTAGAGAGACAGAAGTACAAACTGGAGACAATAGGGCGACATAACCCAAGCATCTGAGAGTTTTCTCTGAGGTACATTTGTTCTGGGCATGAGAAAGTTCTAGACTTTAGCTTTCACTCTCCTTGGTGAGTTTATGGATCTGATTATCAGAGAGAGCAGAGGGAGGTTGTCTCTGCCACAAACTGGGCAGTTTTGTAATTAGAAATATCAGTTACAATAATATAAAATGTCATCAAAGATGAACAGTTAAAAATTATATCTGAGACTCTCTCTGTCACCAAAATGGTCTCTCTGTTTCCAGAGACAATCCCATTTCAGGTCCCAGGACAAATGTCAGACAGCAGTTTCACGGTCAGCTGACCCAGCATAACATCTCATTTCCACTAAAAGAAAGGTATTTCATTCTTCCTCTCTGTTCTTACTCCTCTTCTGTCCTTTGTTTTTACTCAAATAATTTTCCACCAAGGTGATGGGCTAAATCAGTTCACAGAAAGGCCCGATGTGCCAGAACAAAGTAAACAGCAAGAAGATGACCAGGAGTGATACAGGAGGGTGGAGGAAGGAGACATCCTTTCAGCAACCATAAGCTGTTAAAACATTCACTAACACTCAGGGACCCACAGCTTAAATTTGATGTGAAGAACTGGGCAATGCCTATCTTTTTGCATTTACTCTAGGCAGGTCTTAGAGCACTGGTTTAGCTTAGAAATCCAGCTTTTAGACAGCTACACTTAGGTGAGATCAATCCCCATCAGAAGTACTTGAACTGATGAGGCAGGTTGGACTTGTTTCATTTTTGTCACACTTGTCAGGAACACCTATTTGTATCCTTTTCAGTCTGTATTCAGGAGCATTGCAGTAATGAAGAAATAAGTGAAATGTCAGTAAGTATTTACAGAGGATTCTGGGATTTTATCTTGATTCCAGACCACTCTGAGTGCAACACAAGCATCCCCAGTAGGACACTCAGAGGTCTGACTGTACATCTACTTTCACTTATTTCCATTTTCGTTTATATTTTTACAAGAAAAATAAGTCCATATATTCAAAAGAGTTGAAAAGATAAGACAAACAAGTGCACCGTTTCAAGGGAAGAGAAGGCTAGTGCCAGGAATGAAGACATGCTGACTGGCATAGTGTGTGGTAGGGCCAAATGTTCAACAATATTTATGCACTGAAAGCAGGTCAGATAATCCACAAGAAATGAATTTGTCCTTTTGACTACTCCCTTCAAAAAACACTGGTCTGTGTTTACTGATCTGATTGAAGTGAGATTTCTATGAAAGTTCTGATGGAAAATAAGGAAATGAAATATAACATCTTTTGTAAGTTTCTATTTGTATTACAGATTTGGAGTTTCTAAAGATGGAAGAAGAAAGAAGAACTGCATGTCAAACCTACACATCTTCAGGCTCTCAGCATAATTGCCTCTAACTTGCCAACCATCTTGGGAACTTGGACTCATAAAAAGATGGTCAAGGCATTTTTATGCCAGTATAACAGTAGATCCAGAAAAAGACCAGTGTGTCATACATGGAATGGAAAATACCAAGTGTTCAAATATGAAAGCAATGGAGTTAGGCGAGCAGAACCAAAAACAAATAGGTCTAGGGAATGCAACAGGGACACCTTGGAGAAACCAATCTTTTTGTTTTTTCCTCCATGGTCCAAGTGCACTTGGCCTGCCATTGTGAGGTAGACAGATACTACATGTTAAAGTTGATTATCCTGAAAAGTCACATGTGGTATTTTCTGTGACTCTCATACAAAAAGCATTTGTAGAAAACTGATTGAAAATCTCCTGTGCTGTGGAAGATAGTCCCAGCATTCCACAAAACAGACTGTATGCGCAAAAATACTTGTGATTATCAGAATCAAAGGGAGACATTCTTTATTGAAACTGTTTAATTTGATGCTAATAAACCATTGATTTTTTTATTGTTGAACACTGTAAATATCTTTTCCTTCTAAGCACAATCTTTTAAGGAAACTCTTCACAGCATGCCTTGGTAAGAAACATTTTTCTTGGGTTTTCTCCAACAATTTCTGCTAATGTGCTAAGTTCTTCCATTCCTTACCTTAGGAATAGGCAACACACTTTAATCTAGAAGGTGGTTTCCTGTACCTTGATGACCTGGTTCTTCAGCAAATCTTTCTGTGTTAAGCTCTGTTTTGATTACTAACTGACTACATTAGGACTTAAAAATTTTGTACAGCCAAAGTAGGTGTGGTACTATTTATAAATCAAGGGCAAGTTATGCAGTTTTCATAAGGTGGTTTATATTGCATATTTCAAATCTGGAGGTGTTTCAGGAATGTATCATAAAACCACCTTCCATAAACTGTCTCTCAAGAAACAGTAATGATAACAGAGGCAGACAGATCTCAATTTAAACAAGTTACCTTGTACTCTTGATTTACTAAATTTCTGGAATTTTTTTAACCAGATTGAAAATCTTTCCAACTTTTTGAAGTCTTATCAGTTGAGTTTTCAGAAGATTCACTTTACTGCTAAGGTTTCCAAACACTCAATAATGTGAGGCTATATGGCCATATAAATCTTGCCTCATAAGTTTTACAGATTTATGAAAATCCTAATTGTATATGTTGTACTGGATAAAAGTAAAAATAATTCCATATATAAAATAATTAAAGTAAAAATATTAATTAAGCTGCCAGACCCCAAAATGGTGAATTTATAACTGCCAGAAAAAGATTTTACATTAGTGCAATTTAGTGAATGTGAACTGTAATATTTCTGGATTTTACCTCACTTCTTATTTTCACACAAAAAAAAAAAAATTATATGCAAAGCTTCATGGCTGACAATGTGGGTGTCAGAAGCCTGAGAAGGGTGAAACAAATTGGAAAAGTAGAATGAAAATATATAAAAACCTGTAAAATTACTATGTTCCCTGACTGGAGGTAAGAGCTATATTTAGATCTGGTAACCATAATGGGATATTGGTCAGAAGATGAAGGACAAATTCCAATACATATTCATTACTTTAAAGAAATTGCACTTTGGAGTAAGCCGTTTATATTGAAAATTTACTGTAGTTAAAAAAAAAAAACAAAAGCTTTTGTGCAAAAGGTAGTTTACCTAGTTCATATTCTTCTGTGTTCATTTTGCTGTTGCTGAACATCTCTGTGTAAGTAAGAAATGCCTTTCACAACTGAGATGCTCCATTTGCTCCATCCTTCAGTGGATTCAGTTCACAGCATCATGACTGGCTGTGTGAAGAAATTCTGCAAATGTTTTTTTTTATTTAGCTATCTTGAAATCTTTTTCTTGCTTGTTTGTTACTCAAGGTCTAATAAAACCTGTCTAGCATCTGAGTTTTTGGGTTTTTTTTTTGTATGGAAGACCTTGAAGACCCAAAGGAATAGCTAGTAGCCCACAGATAAAACATAGATACTGATTTTTCACAAAATAAACTTTTTTCCAACTGCTTCCTGAGGATCTGAATGTAATGTATGTTAATTGAAATGCAACACATAAATAAAATGTAGATTAAACCATTTTATTCTTCTACAGAATTCTAAGTCCTTCTTTTTGCACTAACGTCATAATCGTACTGACTACACCAATATCTATTGAAAAACATCTGGATTTGTAACATTTAATACAAACTCATAGCCATAAACCAGAAAGTCAGCAGTGCTAAAAATAAACCTTTCCAGATTCTTTTACAATAGGCAGGAACTACTCCTTTGAGGAAGTTTTTCTGTGTAATTTTTTTTGAGAAATTATATAATGGTCTTAAATTATAATATATATCTCTGCAGCTTAAAATGAATATGCTATGAAAGACACCATGTCACAGCTGCTTTAACATGCTAATAATAAGATAGAAACATTAAAAATAAACTTCATTGAGACAGAATCTGATCCAACAGGCTCAACTTCCATCATCATGCACTTGACATGGAGATAGTAAAATGTCAAAAGGACATCTTCTCACCTCCTCTCTCCACTCTCATCCTTGTCTTCCATGGTTCAGCTCCAAGGGTTGGTTTCGTGAATTGAACAAGCGGGGTTCAATGAGGTAACTCAAGGTAAAAGTCAGGAATGGATAGCAAAGAACAAGGGGGCAGTGAAGATGACCATCCTCCCCTGTGAAGTGGTACTCTCAGCTCTCTGACACTATAATACTGTTTATGCACTACTACACCAGACCTGAGGCTTCAGAGCTTAGTTTCAAGGTGGGATCACAAGTACTTCTGGATGCACAGCAATGAAATTAAAATGCACTTCAGTCTTAAGGTGCCTTAATATGTGTTAATCTTATATTTCCTTACAGATGGGAAAAAGAAGACAAAGAGGTCATTAGGGTAAAGCAGGGACCAAAACTCATGTCACTTGAAAGCTAGTCCTGTCATCTGTCTGATAAAAACAGAGTTATGATGATGATTAGGACTATAGAGCCTAACACAGGGTAAACCTGTTGTATCCAACAGAGCCCAAAAAAAGGCTAGGGAAAGGACCAGAGGTGGTGAGATCTGCTGTTGAGACACTGAAGTTGAATATTACTCCTGGTTACAGGCAAGTTTACATGTGACTGCAAGACCAGCTTGATATGAAGCATCAAAAGAACTACACAAGAACTGAAGTGATGATCAAGAATCAGGTACTCAAAATCTGGAAATTCTTTTCCAAAGTTCTGGGAAAAAAAAAAGTTAGAATATCTTCTCCAGCTTTCACATGATGTTTTGGCATCTCTATGGAAAGCTCAGGAGGTGAAGGAGGAAAAATAACAGCTGTGGGTCTTGTCAAATCACCCTGCCACACATCTGACAGGACTGGGACTGCAGTCCCCCTCCTCATCCCATGGCTATGTGGAAGACAGCAACATTATAGGCTCTCTTGGATGCTGCTTGCTTGGCACAGGCCACCCAGCCTCTGGGTATGGTAACAGATTACTCAGATGGGTACCTCCCAAGGAGCTGGGGCTACCATCAAAAGGCTTTGGAGAATTTTCTCTCTTGATGTCTCTTGTAACTATGTTGTCAGAGCTGGTTGCCTCCAAGGGGTTGAGGAGCTGAGGGTTAAGGAGTGACCCTGGGGGATGATCTTCACCACAGGGATGATCACAGTGGGAAGAGCTGCAGGCTGGCAATGGGATCCATCATCAGCCCCTGACCATGGCCAGTGATGACCTGACAGTCGGCAGAACAAAAGGGAATGGGGCCAGAGACAGGCTGGAGACAAGTCTTCAATATCCCATTCAGGATACAGGTGGCCTACATGGTAGGTCTGAGGTCAGGGATGAGGGAAGCACCATGGGCAGGACTGGAGATCAGCACTGTTTTGGCATTGCTGGAACAGAGACTGATGGCTCCAGGGGGATGAAATGGAGACCTGGGAATGGAGGGAACATACGAGGTGCTATTAAGGACATCTTTGTGTAAGACACCATGGATTGTCACCACAGATGGGACATTCCCAGTCACAGCAGTCGTTTCAGATGGGCAGTGAGTGGAAGACATAGCTGTGCATAGGGTCTGTCAGTGTCACTGCAGAGATTGTTCGTGGCTGTCCCTATATGAGCTGTTGAGGCTGCGCTGAGCTGCTAGTGGCTGTGCTGTAACTGCTTTTTTTTTTGCCTCTTGTGTGGAAGAGACAAAATACCACAATTAGATTCAAGTACCAAAGACTTGAGGATTGCCAAAGGGCAGGGAGAGCTTAATTGCCGCTTAAGGTCCAGGACAAAACAGACTAGCTACTCGGCTTGGGGAAGTAAACAGAAAATAATTGAATGCAATACCAACTAAAGCATAACCATAAAACCCCAAAACATAACAAACGCAAAACAACACAGAGTGGTACAACGATGAAAAGTACAATCAGTCCTTTAAGACCACCTTCTCCCCACCCCTCCCCTCTTCCTGGGCTCAGAGCCCTGATCCTGGTGTCTTTTTCTCCTCCCCTACTGAACGGCTCAGAGGAGCAGGGAATGGGGGTTTCAGTCAGTCTATTCTCAACAGCTTCCGCTGTTCACCTCTTGTCAGGGCAGATGGGCTCCTCACCATTCCTCCCTGCACCTCTATGGAGTATCTGACACACTTGGCAGCCCTGCACAGTCCACTTCTACGTGCGTTCATCCCAAAGGCTCCTCTCTGCCTCTTGTGTGGGTCTGCTCTGCAGCGCGCAGCCTCTCCAGCACGGCCTGCGCCATGGCTGCCTCCTCACACAGTCTCTCACTCCTCTGGGTACATTCACACGGAGCTGCTGGTGGCTCTGAGTCCTGCCATTGCACTCCATGGGCTGCAGAAGTACAGCCTGTGTTCCCGCCATGGGTTGCAAAGGGGTTTCTGGTTTGGTGCTCCTACTTCCTTCCTCCTTCTCTGACTGTGGGGCCCACATGGTCACCTCCATCTTGTACCACTCTTACACCTCCTCCCAAACACTTCAAATTCCCATCATTAAACAGTGATGGCAGAGGCGCCAGATTGGCACCAGATTAGCTGGGGGAAAGTCCAAGAACTCTTTACCGGGTCTTCACTGCAATCCACTTCCCCTGTTACCAAGCAAAAGCGGCTCCTTGTTAAACCATGACATGGTTGCAAACAGAAAAGAAGGCTTCTGTTTATTTTCTGAAAGTATTCAGAACTAAGGTCCCATAGACCAGGTTGATAAATGAGAAAAGTGAGAGTTGGAGCAGGTGATCTTGAAGACCAGGGCAAGGAAGGGACTGAGGTAATAAAGAAAAAAAAATTAAAAAAAAATAAAAAACCTTTAATTGTACAGAAAAAGTTAAAGCATGATAGGAAGAAAGAAGAGATGTAAATGTACCCTGTCTCAGTTGAAGAAACACTGGAGACCACCAGGCTCAGGAATCCCAGCAGAAAGAGGTCTATAAGAGAGAGAAGACAAGACAAAGGAAAGAAAGGTGACACAAAACTCAAGATGTAACACACGGGCAAGAAGAAGCAGCATGTGTCTGAGAACTGCTTGCAAGGAAAAAACATTAAGATTCTTAACAGAGTGGATTCAAAGAGCAGTGGTGTGACAAATGCCATGCAGCGACGATATAAGGCAGATGTGTTATTATTATAAAGAGAGAGAATGACAGAAGTGTTACTAAGCTGAAGCCAGGACTTTAGCCTTCAGGTCCAGACTGAAGAACAAATGCTCCGATCACCTGGAGGACTCAGATCTTCTCAAGTGAACAGAGGTGGGCTTTCTTTACCAGAGTCACTCCAACAGCCACGGCTGATGTTTTAGGCCTACAGAGTATCTTGTGATAGAAATTTGCTTGAACAGTGGTAAACATGAGGCAATTCTGGTTTACGTGCAATGGGAGTGGGAAAACAGGTCAACAATTCAAGTGTGGCAATTTGGGAGGGAAGAATGAGTAACTCCCACAGTTCATCAGCCTATAAAGTTTTAATAAATGGGCAAGCTATTTTGAGGTTGTATCTAAAGGACATCCTTAGGAAAAGTTGATGCTTAGATAGACAGCATAACTGACAGAGGACTGGCAGACAGCCTTGAGATAGGTCCCAAGCCACAGAGAGAAGTTACATATGGAGAAAAAGCGTGAGACACAGTGAGGCTACTGTATGGAAAAGGTACCTATGAGCAGGCAAGATCTGGGCAGGGGAGATCTACCCAACAAAGGAGAGAATAGTAGATGTGGTTGTTTGGGTATATTGTGAATAGGAATGGTGAAGAAATGATGGCTTTTAGACTAAAGAACTTGCAAACCCTTGAGTGTACCATCCACAAGGCTTCATATTTTGGTAGGATTGGAAGAGGGATGATAACGCAGTGACAGAGATGACAAAAAGGCAGGAATGCTAAATGTCAATGCTAGTGTGCTTTGCTTGCTGATGGAGACCATGAAGTACCAGGAGGATTTTTGTGGAGCCAAGACTGGGGTGCTAACTAGACCAATGAGGAGAGGGGGTGCATGGTCATCACAGAGATTTGGATTATCCATAGAGTAAGGAGCAAAGGAGAGGACTCTCCAGAAATTACATCCCAGTAATTTTTTTAAAAGAAGAAAAAAAAATGAATGATCACATTAGGATATTAGGAGCATGAAGACAACAAAAAAATTACAGAAAGACAAAAACTCCTAAAATAACAAGGTGTTAGTCAAAGTGCAAATTGAGTTTGATCTTGCAAAGAGAATTAAAGCAAATGGCCAAAAAAAAATCTTTCTGCAGTAGAGAGAAGAAAGTGATTTGCTATGCACTGGGAGGGCCGAGTCAAGAGACTCTATATATTGCACAGAACTACATGAGTATCTTACCTGCTTTTCAGTGCAAATGACTGTGCAGATCTGCTGCATGATCAAATGGGGAGATGCACATGTTTATCAAAATGGTGGCCTCCACAAAGGACATGGTTCTGAAAACAAGCACTGAAAACATCCCTTGTTACTCAGCTAGGAGTGGACAAGTGGAGAACCTGGCAATCTGTCTTCCTAACATGTATGCTGTGAAACTAGAAAATAAAAATGCATACACATAGCAAGGATTCTGGCAAATGCATTTTACCAAAAATTACAAGAAATTAAAAAGCATAGTGCTTAATGTGGAGAGAAAAGAAATGATCCAGACATTTATTTTGAACCTGTGAGTTTGAACTCAACACCACGCACAACTTGAAAACAAAATGTATGATGGAAATCATTAAAGACAGGGAGATAAACAGAAGATGGGATAAAAGGTTACTGAAAGTATCATACCAGATTCAAAAGAACTCTTGTTCTGAGATATTAAATTCTAAAAAATAATATATGTGTGAGATATAATCTTTCTTTGTAAAATTAATCAAGAATAAGTGGAGATTGATACAAGAATTGTAAGGTGCACAAGGAACCAGCTAAAGACAACCAGCAAGTGGGGAAGTACCTTTCCGCAAAAATGTTGGCTTGCTAATGAAATTTTCTGATAACAGAAATTTGGAAAGCATTCTTATTAAGGTGAAGAATCTGAATAAACAGGAAGAACTAGATGACCTTAAGGAGTGAAGCAACTGAAATGGGATAACATTTAATGGTATCAAATGACACGTCCTGTACCTAAGGATTTATAAAATGGATTTATGCAATAAAGTAGGAGGACGTCCATTTGAAAAGTGAGGAGAACATCCTGAACAAAATAACTATCCACAGGACCTGTTGCCGACACAGTACAACTAAGACAAAGGTAGTGCAAACATAAAATGTACCAAGGGCCAATTCCAATGCAGGTAAGAAAGAATTGCTGCCATTGTTTAAAACCCTGGGAGATCATGTTTGGACTATTGTATACTGTCACAAGGAAATAGTCCTCTATTCTAGATTAGATATCTAAAAGTTAAATATTTTAGTATGAACAAGTCATCCAAGACTCCTTTATACATGATGAAGAGAAATGCAGAAAGCCATTGATCTCAGTCTACGATAGCATCTGATAAAAGTCTAATGCAACGGCTTCCGGAGGTTTCTCTCTGCTCTTTCTCATCTTTGAGTATAAGGGTGGCCAAGGTTGAACATCTCAGATGCATGAAAATGGCCAAGTCAGGAACAGAGACCAATGAATACCGTAAGACTCGTGGGATTAATTTTGCCAGGAACTAAAAGATTGACTTGATAAAGTCTGAAAATAAAAAGGTATACTATCACAGCCATGAGAGTTTACAGCCATGGTGAAAAAGGTCTAATAGCTTTTAAGATGAAGACCAACATTGAAGGAGACCGAGAAAGAAATGAGATTGAATGGCTCCATTCAGCCCCGTGGTGCTACAGTTTAATCCTGCTAGTTATCTACTCATTTTTAGTCCTTTCCCAGCTATTTAGAGATAGTCACTCAATACTATAGACAAGTTTATGACTTCACAGTACTTGCACTACATTTATAGCATACTCCTTCCTAAAGTAAAACACTATATAAACAAAATTGTCCTAGACTGGTCTGTTCATATTTGTCAGTGGCTGGCAAACCACAGTGTTTGTCAGTTTGCTAAAGTCATCTTTATTTTACCACTACCTTTCTTTGTCGCTCCTCTAGTCACAAATTGGCTAAGATTCTGTCTGAAGTTAAGTACTGGTACAAAAATGTAATGAAAAATACCACTTAACACACTCTAAACAGACATATTATCCATGTCAATAAATGGAGTTTTTTCCAAATAAACAATATAAATCTTCAAATACACTCTGCCAAGTAAATGATGGAACTTCAAATAAAACTGTCCTGCATGGTATAAGGCTACTCCATTATTATGAATTGTGTATCAGTACATATGTTTCCCAAATACTTGATGTTTCTGCACATATGTTTCTCAAATAGTATGTGTTTCTGCATTATTTTGCAATCCTGTAACCTAGTCTAGCATTAAATTATTAAAAGTTCAGCAGCTGAGTTCTATCGTTGCCTATAGTACACACAGGCTGTTTCATACTGCTTCATAAATAGAAATAAGGCATTTAAACTTCTGTGCTATATGTCCATATAGCTATCTATATTTTTCTGTTTCTTAAATATGAGATCTAATGTGTAACATTAAGAATTATCAGATTCATGTATCCTTTCAACATCTCACGATTTTCCGAAAGAATAAAAAGGGGACATAGAATATTTGTTTATGATCACATCCTTCTCAAGCTCTAACCACAGAACTGCCCTTCTTTGGCCAAAGGACTGAGTTTAAATCTTTTAATCAGGAGTACCTCCTGTACTCCTTTCTTGTTAATGCAAGCTGAGATATAAAACCTGTTTTCTAGGTATACAACAGAGTCCCCAGTGCAATGGAAACTTCCCAGGAAAAAAGATAACATATTTGCTGTGGTAGCTTCAATATTCTGCCCATGTTCCATCATGCTTCCATGTAATGGCTGACCCATAAAAACTTTTCTAATCAGTTACAGCTGGTGGATAGTGGAGCTATTGCTTGACCTCAGAAGTAACAAACTGCAAAGTACTTATTCTGGTTTTTTTTTAAGAAAGCCAAGCATATACAATTGCAGTGTCAGGCTTCCCTGATAACTCCTAAAGCCACCGGCCAACTTTAGCCCATGAAAGAGTATAAAAAACAAATTAAGTTCCTGCAAGACTGCAGGGGAGTGGTGTTGAGATAAAGGAGGGAGAGCCCCAAGGTTGTCCCTATGGAAGCAAAAGGGCGGAAGGGCAGGAGGGCAGTGCAGGGGAAATGCAGCATTTAGTACCGTTTGCTGGGGTGCAGCAGCCTCCAGACAAGTACTCTGATAAGCAATATGCAGCACCATCTTTTACTCTTGGAAGCGAAATTCAGATCTAATCTTAAAAAATGCACAACAATCAGTCAGCCATTGGAAAGATCTGCTGAAGCTAAAATCCCCTACATAAAGCTCCATCCCAGGCACAGCAGAAACTGGCACCACTAATGTGGCCTATTTCTCCTCCTCAGCAGCAGTGGAGGAATAGCAGACACTGACTTCCCTGTCTTAGCATCGGTCTTTGGTATGGCCACTCAACTGAATAACAGCAGAATAAATAACCAGATAATATAGTCACTGTTTTCCCCTTTTGTTTGCCTTACAAGAAACAAAATTTACACTCTGCTGATGTGTCTCCTCAAGAAATAACTCCCACTACACTATTAAGATTGTTGCTTCTTCCAAAATTGAGTTCAAACGATACAACATACATCAGTGACACCATTTGGATAATGGCAATCACAGTAGACTTCTGTGTAATTCTCTAACAAAAAAAAAAAATGAACTAAATTATCATGTCAGCAAGGTTTCAATTCTGGTATATATTTGAATCATAAATGCAAAAGGTGAAGATTTCTGTACTTCTGTTTTTAATGAACAGCCACTAATCTTTTCTGCTTTGTGAAAGACTATGAGAGTATTGAACTGGGAAAGTTCAGCATCTGTTTTCAGAGAATGAGGTACAAGATTTCTGCATGTTTAATTTTATGATATCACTAGTGAATGAGCAGATTCCAAGGAATGTTTGAAAGAAGCATCCTTAATTCCATCTCCAGTTTAATGTGACTAGCTCTTGGATGCTTATAGATGTGTTTAAATTAAGCAGAGTTTTCCAGACCTGCACAATAGGCAATGCTTCTGTGTCAGCTGGATTCCCATATGATCAAATTCTCTAGGGAAGCAGGGAAAAGTTTTTAATGTTTCCTGGAAATATTTATTTCTGTGGAAACTAAACATATATGGTTTGGCAGACTGAAATTGCTGTGAATACTTCCAGTTCTGGGACAGGATCAGAGCAGGCTCCTGAAATTTATTACAAATACCAAAGGCCAAAGGGGGATGAGCTGCACCTCAGAGGTGGAAAGAAAGAATCTCTCGAGAGCAAACCATAATCAACATGTCATCTAAGCAAATTAATATCCCTACTCCCAGACAGAGAATTTTTTTTGAAGGAGAGGGAGAAAGGGTGCAATTTTGATTTATAAAGATACTTTAGAATTCAGGGCTTAATTGTGCTTTAGCCATGCAAGCTTGTTTAAAATACAACTTCTTTCAAATATTTCATATCTTTCTTCCTTGAAAGCTCACATCTTAAATGACATCTGATAGTACTTCATACAGTACATAAGAACAAACTGAGACAGGAGTCCAGACTGTAAACCCTGAGATGAAGATCAATAACATGAAAAAAAAAAAAAAAAAAACCACAAAGCACGTTCTGCTCCAGGACAAACCATTTATCCTTTTTACTTCCTGATTCACACATCAAAGATAACTAGGAAAAAAAAACAAAACAACCCTGTTTATACCTCCATGCTGGATGCCACCCTCCAGGTGAAGGCCTGGCACCTTTCCACAGGTGCCGTTTTCCTGGACTCGTGTCAGACACTTGCAGTCAACAAGGAAACTCTTGGGGAGAGGCAGCTCAGGGCAGATAACAGAGCTGGCATTGGCACGCCGACTCCGTGCCCGTCTCGTACCCCGGCACCTCTCCTTCTCCCCGCCCTTTGTGCACCCCAGGTGTGACAAGCAGGGCTGTTTTTCTCAGCAGGTCCTATTGTTAGCATTGGAGACAGACATTTTTTTCCTACCATGTGTTTGCACAGCACCTAGCAGACAGGGGTCTATGTTTCAGTAGAGCTACTGGAATAAAAACTTGAAAATAGCCATAAAGCTGCAGATACTAGTGCAGCCCATTTACCCTCTGAATCCAGCAATGCTGAAAGTTCACTGTGTTGCCAGGGAGTTCCTTGAATGTCACAGCTCCTCGCTCTGATAAATTAGTATCTAATCCTAAAGGTGGCTCATTGGTTTTCAGCATTAGGCCTTTAATCTCCTTCTCTAGCTCAGGAATCTTCTCACACTACACCCAGAGAGACCATCAGTCATTCCTTTGCCCAGAGTTACCAAACAACATCCAATTTTTTAGTAAAGATGTCAAAGTGTCTGTCTAAACATCTTCTGCTTTTGCCCTGAAACTGATACGGGTTGAAAGTCTCCAGCTCTTCTCTAAATCCTGACAGTTAGCTAACAACAAATAAAAAACAGCCCAGTGATTTACTGTGTAGATCCCACATTGTTGTGCTCTGTGTTTCTTTAAGAAAGGTGTGAGTATATGTGTAAGAGTCTTGAAATACAGTGGTTGCCATGGCAATTATCTGTGTTTAGAGAGTGGAGGGGAGTAAAGTTCCATGTAAGTGGACAGAGTAGAGTGCAAGTTAAACATGCCTCTTTGCAGGTCTAAATTATGTACTTTTCTCCCCCCTGCTAAAAATATTTGTGAAAATATGCATAGATTGTCTGATGAGCTCAAAACTATTCTTGAAATAGCGCCAGCTTATTTTTTTTTCCCCTCAATATTCCCACTTGCCTGTAAATTCCTGGGAAAATAAAGTATAAGCCCATGAGGCAAAGAGGACTTTTTCAGAATATAGACTTTACTGACTTGCCCAGCCTCACTCCCATCCAGGAGTTTGCTTATCTGGTTCATTTCTCCTTAATGGCACTGTGTGCATTACTCTTACAAAACCAATAGATCAAAAATATAAGTATAGCTAAATGATTGTAAATGTAATTGGAAGGAAATGTTATATAAGTATAAATCACCAGGACAAATATTCTTTAGTATTTATATTGTGCTTTACATTTTCTAACTATTCCGTAGATTTGCTGGTTTTGAACAAATGCACATTGTCCCTGGAGCTAGAAAGTCTACACTCCATAAATCTTTGTCCTTGCATTCTTATTTTCATTTATCAGCCTCGATTTTCCCCCTTCTCCTCACCTTCATGATAAGGGTATGATTCTCAGCCTCCACATGCATGCACACACTTTGTATACTTATTTACCAGGTGTTCCAGCTCTCCATGCTGGCTCTACAGTCCAGCATGGAACTCTTACGCTTTCGCGTAAGAATATTCTAATGCTTAAGGACAGCAGTCACAAACAGAAATTGTTCATTGCAATGGCTGTATGGTCTGATTTCACAGGGATATCATTCATATTGGACTCCACAAGATGAATGATGATCTTCAAAATATCAATAGGTGACACTCCATTCTGCCACCTCCTGCATGCCACTTCTCTCAAAAATACTCTGTGATAGACACTGGCAGAATAATGAACTAAAGCATTCATTTTGCAGTAGGCCTGTATAAGGAGCAATGGTAACACTAGAAACAAGTCATTCTTTAATGCTTATTTAGAATTCACAACACTTAGATGCTCCTCTTTAGTATCTAGAAAATTTAGCACAGGAACTGATACCTTGACAATTCAAGCCACTCTTGAAAATGGGATACCAGGGACTTATTTAAATATTAACAGATAAATTACAAGATGGAAACACATGACTAAGTTGTTTTGAAAAAGTGGACCCTGAAGTTCTACTATTTCCCAGGTAGCCCTTGGTGAAAGAGCCATAGGTTCCAACAGATCTACCTGTATTTACTCTTAGATCCAGCAGTGCCACACTGGATGTCACTGAAGTAATTTCATCCTTCTGTTTCCCTCCTTTACCAATGTTTTAAAAGTTAAAATAATTTTCCTCTACAAAAGAATAATGAGTTAAGGGTTTTTGTTGTGAACTCAGGAATAAGCTTTACCAAAGATTCAGAAATTATTTGATCCTTGCTTCACACTTTACTTTTCAGTTTTACATATGAGACAATTGATGACACTGATAAATAATTCAACTGATGGGGCAAGGAAAGCCAAAGATCACCAAAATTATAGAATCATAGAATCGTAGAATCATAGAATGGCAGGGTTGGAAGGGACCTTTAGAGATCATCTAGTCCAACACCCCTGCCAAAGCAGGTCCATCTAGATCAGGCCACACAGGAACACGTCCACACAGGTAATTAAAATGTGTGACCAGCATGATGGCTCTGTGGCAAAGTGGTTTGTTTAGTAAATATACTTCCTTCTGGTAAGGGAAGCATGGCATTTTAGGAGGGATCTAGGCAAGAACAGGGTGGTTACGGGTGGAGAATAGGTGTGGAAAAAGTCTTGCATGATTAGTGATGTGCTATCATCAATGGAGTAAATTGTGTTGTTTGCCACTAAAAGAAACTGTATTTCCAGACCCTGAAGAGCGGCAGATCATAAGCATTGTGCCATCTACTCACTTACAAAGAAAGCAATGCACCAGTATGAACTCTCTGAGCCAAATTGATCCAGTATTACAACATGCCAATTGAAATGTTCTCTCACAATCACTACCTAAAAAAAAATCACATTTTAGGACTAGGCAATGTGTTCTCTTCCCCACCATGTGATTTACTATTCAGCTATTACTCTTCAAATTAGTCTCTTGATATATCTAGCTAATTCAACAACTATGGGAGCATGACATAGACACAATGGACAGTCCCACGAGGCTGGGTGTCACTGCTTAGAGTATCTCAGAGTGTGTTAGATGCTTCTCAGGGTCAATAAAGACCCTGTCCCATAGATCCTGCTGCCTAATTGTTCTACAAGTATAGTAACATTTATGAAAGCTTAGCAATAAATAGCATTTTCCATGAGTCTAGTTCTGTTTAAAAAAATAATCGCTTGCCTATGCACAGTATGACTTCTCCATAAGTCAAAGTCACATCATCTCCTCCACTTTCTTCCTGTAGCAACACACAGCAAGCAAGCCGTATGCTAGTCTGTAGTTTAACCCACTTTCTGAGGACACAGGCTAAATCTGTGTTGTTCTGCTCATGTATATGCACAGGGTCTGAAAATATTCAAAGGAAAAAGTGAAAGAGCATAAGATGGGTAGAAAAAGACAGTGTGGCAGAGAATAAAATGGGAAAACTGATCTCCCATTGCCTGGGTGAAGCTCAGACTTAAAGGCAGGTTGAAATGCAGAAGGTGTCTTGGAGAGGGAAAAAGTGCATCTCATCTCAACTGTGTTCTCATTAGTGTGATTCAGTGAAAACATGTATAGCTAATTGTCCTCTGAGGAAAGAAGGCTTATGAAGCCCAATGTGTTTGAGTTAGCACAGGCCTGTGCATGGTCTGTGCCCCTTCACCATGTGCCTCCCAGGAATCATAGAATCATGGAGTCATAGAATCATAAGACAATGAGTTGACCTTAGAATGTGTGAACGGGGATCTCATCCTGCCATATCTGCTGGGACTATGAGTCAATTTTAACTATACCTTCATGCCTTCTCAGCACACCCAAGCCAGGGATTAACCCTTCTGTGGGCACTATGTTGGCAGGACAACCCTGCTAGACAGACCCAATGTTTTCCTTTCTCCTAGAGGAGCTTTAGGAGCATTATTAGTTACAGGCAGTTCGGTCCTCCCTGCCCTTCCAGATATGAAGCTATGCACAGCCTCAGATACAGCCCATGTGCTGTTCTTTCCTAGACCCCAATGTTATTTTAGCTTTGTGGAAAGTATTAGCTATTACAAAATAACCTGTAGATGAGACCATGACATAAGCAATCCATTATTATTTCATTAACTATCAGTTTCATAAAATCATGAGCATTATGTCCCTGTCTTGAAACATATCTACAGGGTATTCTGCCAAAAACTTCCAGCCTTGCCAGATAACTTCTATTTTTTTTTTCCAAGACTCTCTTCATGCTCATCTGGAGTACTGTGTCCTCATCTGGGGTACTGTTTCCTCGTCTGGAGTACTGTGACCAGTTCTGGGGGACAGAGAATTTCTGGGGAGAGCCCTGGCACAGGCTGCCCAGGGAGGATGGGGAGTCTTGGAGGACTTCAAGACCTGCCTGGACACGTTCCTATGCGACCTGACCTAGGTTGACCTGCTTCTGCAGGAGGTTGGACTAGATGATCTCTAAAGGTCCCTTCCAACCCCTATCATTCTAATATTCTTTGCTGGATTGGGACTCAGATACTTTTCAGCTCATTCTCATGCTATAGTGAGGTAGTTTGTATTATATTTTCACCTTAGTTGTAGAGTTAGGTTCATTTCAGTAAACTTTCTTCATTACATTAGTAATATAAAGGTAGAAGCATTATATAACTATGACTCTGAAGCACCAAGGACTTCCATTTCAGTCTACTTTAGAAAACAAATAGCATCCGTAATTTGTAAAATTTAAAATAAACTAAGTACAGTAAGGAGGACATTAAAGAGAAACACCTTAAAAACAAGTGGGGAAACTTAGTCTTTTTCATTCTGTGAAGAGTGTAACAGCATATGGTACATAGTGGGTGGTTGTTCTAAACATAACATGTATGTGTTCAACCTAAAATATTTTATTGGTTCCTACTTATGAGAGCAGCAGCTAAAAATGACTGATGACTGTTCTTTCTATATCAGCAGCATGTAAAGGCCCAAAGAAAAAAAATAAACTCATCTTTATATTCATAAACATTTTAAGCAGCCATAGAACTCTCTTTAACATAATGTTTCCTCCAAGGTTTCCCAAGTTTAATGTTTCCTCACCATTACACTACAGCATTATTATTACTGTTATTTGTAGATCATCCTGATATGTCCCAAAAGAATAGGGGATAATCTTCTCCCAAAGTTATTGTAGTTCTCATGAGGACAATATCCTTTGAGGATATAGGTATCTAGAACCACATAACCAGGTTAGCCTAACACAAGGGAAAATGCAAGTCACTAATACAAGTCTCATAGATATAGAGGAGAACATAACTAATCCTCATCTCTTTTGCAAAGAGAGCAAAACCTTACTGTTGTCCCCTCCTTTCTCCCTTCTGAGAGTTATTATCATATAAGGAGCTCAGGCTGAAAATGGGAAATCTTACACTGTTCTCAAAATAAGGCCAGTTTGTTACTAACCTGTCCTCCTGTGGCAGCGATTCCTGCGTCTGCGGCCTGTTGCCAAGCATACTCTCTTTTCCTCCCACACAAGTTTCAACCTTGTGGTCAGATGTTTCTTGGAAGCTGAGGAACATAATTGATATTGCAACTATCAAGCTGTGCGCAGAATGAGCTTACACAACTTCGTGAACATGCTTTTCTTGCCCTCTCCACCCATCTCTCTCTAAAGCTATGTGTTTGTAGGTAAAAACAGGATTCAGGTGGCAGTTTTAGAGGTGGAGCTCAGGTGATTCCACAGACGTGTGTCCTAATCCCACTTTGGGGATCAGACTGCGCCCAGGTGACTCCTCCCTTTGGGTGAGCTCAACCCAATGCTACAATGGGCCCAATCCTGGTGTCCTGTACCTTCAGCAACACCAGTGTTACTGCCTGGGAGGGATCTCTCATCTAAAGGGAGTCTCAGCTGCTAACCTGCTTGATGGGAAAGGACATTGCATATATGCCTTCTGAATCTGTCTCACCTCTGAATTTTACCTCCCATGTGACTGTCCCAGTGTCCATGGAGCCTCTGGCTACTCAGGGTTCAGAAAGCCAAGTCTGCCCTGGTGGGTGTGGGGTAGAGCTGAAGCACATTTTGTGACTTTGTCCCAAAGCAGCACAGCAAATTTAGGAGGGACATGAGCTTTGGAACCAATTCAAAACTGCCTGTTTGGGTTTTGTGGCTCTTTTCGTGGGGTGTTTTTTCAGTTGGGTGAGTGGTTTAGTTTTTTGTTGTTTTTCACCAATACGACACAACTGCAAGCCTTTCCAGGGAAAAGACTGCAGAGCCATTCAGCAGACAGTGCCTCGCCCTCAGTAGGACTGGCCCCTTAGAGCTGTGCAAAAATATTTCGGAGGGGGTGGGGGGTGGAAATCTCTGTGTTTGCACAGTCTTACCCCCAAGAAAGGAGAAAACTCACCCAACCTGCTGTAGTAACTTTTATCAGAATTAGAACATGAGAAAATAATTCTTGGCTATTCTACTGTAATCCATCCAAGTCTGGAAAAGGAGACACGGCTGAGATACTGTCCTTTAATTGTAACTGTCATAGGAACCTCAGTCTTCTCATTCATAACAAAAATCCAATCTCACATGTAGAAATTTTATTAACTTTTTTTTTCTATTAAATGCTGATCTGACAAAACATTCAGATAGCCTGTATATTAAATCTGTGCATCCTAATTTCAGAATTTATGATGTCTACAAACTCAAACACTTGAGGCATGCTGCTTAAAATGCCTGAGAGACTCTTGTCCCAAAAGATGCTAATCTGTATTATAAACAAATATCTTAGTGAATATATGCAGATTATTGTGAGGTAAAGGTAAAAGAAAAACAGTTACAACAAAGACAAGTGTGGGAATTCATTTGCAATAATGTTATGTGATCCCTGGTAATACATTGTCTTATATACTTCCCCCAAATGAATTAGATAACATTAGGTTTATATAATATCTTTCAATTACTTTACTGATGCCAAATATGTTTACACAAAGGATGTCTACAGTGCTACTTGGGAAACTTCAAATAGCATTGAAGAACACTGGGGAGATAAATCCTGAGTATACAGCACCAGCATTAGCACCTGCTTTTTGCAGCACTGGGCAATGAAGTCACTTAAGATACAGAAGGAAGCGTCTGGTCACAGAACACCTAAAAAGACTGAAGAGGAGAGAAAAGTTGGCAAAAAGTATTCATCTTAGAAACTAATCTCCTGGCTACATAATATTCATTGGTAGGTAAAATAATGTTTTGCTTATAAAATTCACTACATTTAGGACCTTTCTAAGGCAATTATGAAAACAGACAAGATTCAGACTCACTTTATTATAACTCAGAGTGGTTAATGACTAAATTTCCAGTAATATTTTGGAGATGCTGTTTGAGAAATGCTATTTGAGATGTTTAAGAGTATCTGTATTTCTGGCAAAGAGTTTGCTCCAGTTCTTTTCATTAGTTGCATTTAATGAGTTCTTCTATATTACATATTTTACATTTGGATGGACATTAAAATTAAAATCATACCTTATTAAATCACTGTAGTATGAAACATTTTAAACTGAATGATGTGGAAGAAAAATCTGTGTAACCATTGTCAATCAACATTCTCTTCAAAAGTAAAATTGCAGTTTTAATATACAATTCTTTCTCAGTCTTATACAAATTATAAAGGCTTTCTATATAAAGTGTTCATTTGAAAAGTATTTTCTTTCTTTTTTTAAAAGTATGTCTTTCCTAAGTAGTGCAAATACTGATTTAAACAGTATAAAACTGAGAAAAACTCACTGAACATCTGCAAACAGGGAAGAATTTGTTAGGTGACATTTATTGCATGTCTTCAATAAAACACAACTGCATTTTTAAATGGAAAAGGTTATAGAGTGAATGTAGTTAGCATTTCTTGAACCAGTCACGGTGGATGTAGGTGTTTGTTTTCTTGTAATAGGTTTCTCCAGGAACTAACCATGATTTATTTCAAGTAGGAGTACTGACAGCAGTTAAAATGAGAGAAAAATCATTTCTGTTTTGTTGAATGGATTCCAACTATAACATTGAGTCAAACAAATTAACACAGTAGACATTTAAAAGCTAGTGAAAACAAATCATGCACCAAATCACAAATTTTATCATTATTTAATGATATCCTGCACAAAGAAAGCATATTGTATTTCTTCTGCCTGGTTTCCACCAAGGAACATGGTGTAGTGCCTTACTGGAGATGCCACATGAATGAGGATGTGCACAAAACCCTTGAAATGCGTGGAGGAGAGGCTCAAGGAGTTGTCAGTGTTGTGCAGGTCAAGGAAGCTGCAGTCTCAAGGGAGATGAACGGAGCTTTGCAAAAGCTGCTTTGATGCACATATCTATGCAGCACAGAAAGGAAAAGCACATCAATGAAATATACTGCTGACATGATGCTGGGAGGCATCTTGCATGCATAGGAGAGACTTTTTCCTTAAAGGAGCAGAGAGTGTTCAGAAGATCTTTCTCCAACTGTGAGAAACATGAGCACCAGCAATTATAGCAGTCACTGTGGCTGGGGCTGAGCTTGTGCTTCTTTCTTCAGGATCCTCTGGGACAGACTTTGTCTATCACAATACCAATTCTTACTCATATCTTTTCAGCAGCCTGTTCAAAGAGTTCTCAGACATGACTGACGGGCACTCAGAGGAGTGTTTGTGTCAGTACTTCCCAAGCCCTCTCCTTTATCAGGTACTCAGTGTTAAGCACATGCTTAAATATTTTACTGGATCCAGGCCTATTCTCACACACGTAAACCAGACAGAGACAACTAGAAGTAGTCAAGAAATGACAAGACGATGCCCACCAGGAAACACGTGAGTTGGCATTAGATGGGGGATAAATTGCAAGAATTTAAAAGGCACGGATGCCATAATCCAGCTGTTGAGTGACCAGGTTCCCGGCGTGCACACGCTTCCAAGAAAAATCAAAATATGGACGTGAGGCAAGCAGTTGCCTAGTGGATTGCTGAGTGCACAGGATTTATGTCTGAGCAGTTAGTATTATATTACATTCACAAAGTAGTATCCAAATATGAGCAGCTGTGTCTTGTATCCATTATTTCCCTTCTCCCCCAAATATAAACCTTCCCCACCTTTTTAATTAGAGAAGCTGTTTATTGACTATGACATGGAAATATTTTACATGTTGTGGTGCAAAAATGCTATTATTAAATAAGCAGGAAAGTATGTTTGCTGGTAAATAGAGATGACCTTTAAAACAATCTCAAGCCCACACACCCCATGATTTGTGCGTAGGTACTTTAAGTCGCTGTATATTACCAGTAACGTGACGTAGAAGGCTGCTATGGAAAGTATCTTTGGTAAAGAACTGATGGGTAAATAAATAATTAAAAGCTAAAATGCATAGCCAGCTTACTCAGTAAACTACTAAATTCAAACCTGTTCAAGGGAGGCCTGACATGGTATTCACAGCAACGTGGATAAAAAACAATTTGTTTTTTATCATGAAAAATATTTTATAGTCATTAACTGAGGTCAGGACATCTCTTATTTTCTTGGCTGACTCATTTACCAGTTGCACAGCAGACTTCTCATGAGTAACAGGAAGGCACTAGCATCACACAAGGAGAGCAGTGGCACTGAGCAACCCAGGAAGAGAGGCTGAGTTCACCTGAGTTAAAAATAATGTAATTTTTCAGAAAACATCAACACAACAAAAATTTATTAGGTAAGAGTCCATCCTATCTTTCCCTCATGCTGGTCCGGTGAAATGGAGGGGCTGTGTGGGGTTGCTCCTGTAAATCAGCAAATATTTTTTTGCATTTTATTATTGGTGCTGTTGCCATTTGTTTTAGTTTCATTTTGTATTCAGAAAGGAGGGAGGAGACATAGAGAAGGAAGGGCAGGATAAGCTGCCTTAAGGGCAAAACACTTTGAGAGGCAAATTATTTCATTATTATTATTATTATTATATTATTTCAAGTATTGTGATCTTTTACTGAGAAGCTTCAGTAAGCTGTTTTAATATAGATGCAAATATAACTGGGTAAGAAACTGAGTCTCATTTCTCACATGAGATGGATGGATGGATGGATGGATGGATGGATGGATGGATGGATGGATGAGGTTCACTCTCATGACAGACAGGCTGTGTAGTATCACAGCACATCCAAAAGTCATCAAGCTGGTAGTATGCAGTCTAATCTGGAGGAGAAGATCAACACACAGAGGAAGACCCATTCATAAATCCCTTATTTGCACTTTCTCTCACACCACAGATTTTAAGCTGTATTTTCAAAAATTTACCTGTTTTTTTTTTTTGAGCTGGATTTTGAGTTTAAGAGTCCTTACCATAGTTCTGTTGTGTTCAGTCTTGGTGAAGGATTCCCAGAAGCCTGATCCAAAAGCTCTACCCAAGGCAGGGTCCCACCACCCTTGCAGACCCCTGGGCTGGTCAAGTTGCCCAGGCTGTGCACCACTCCTCAGAAAGCACTGTAGGGATGAAGCTGTATGAGAGCAGGTCAAACTGAGCTCCAGCACACCTGAGATCCAATCAGATACTTGTGTAAGGAAGGGAGTGCCAAGGTGTGCAGGTTCTTGTGGACAGACTTCAAGCTTAACACAACCGTGATGCAACAGCTGAATGTTTTACAGGATACTTGCACCATGGGAACCGCACATGGAGGGCAAGGGTTGATAGAAAGAGGCAGTAAGATGTAAATAAATAAATAAATGTTCATCTTTTGTAAACATGAGAGGTCCATGGAGAGACTGGTGGCAGAACTCTCTCATGAAGGATAGACCAGCAAGGAGCGTAGATATGTAAAGGCAGGCCCTCTCAAGTTCTTACCCAGAGATTCGGTGGAGATTTTTTCAACTGAGCAATTATTTACTAGAAAATAATGATTCAGCAAAATCATCAGTTTTCATGGAAATTTACCAATTCTGATTAAAGTTTACTCAGAAAGGGGGTCTGAAGTCCCTTGCACCAGTATAGGCTGAGGATTGACCTGCTAGAGAGCAGCTCTGCAGAGAGAGACCTGGAAGTCCTGGTTGATAATAAACTAACCATGAGCCAGCAATGTGCCCTTGTGGTCAAGGCAGCCAATGGCATCCTGGGATGCATCAAGAGTGTGGCCAGCAGGTCAAGAGAGGTTCTGCTCCCCTTCTACTCTGCCCTGGTGAGGCCTCATCTGGAGTCCTGTGTCCAGTTCTGGGCTCCCCTGATCAAGAGGGACAGAGAACTTCTGGAGAGAGTCCAGTGCAGGGCCACCAAGACAATCAGGGGACTGGAATATCTTTCATACAAGGAAAGAAGGAAAGGCTGTGGGAACTGAGGCTCTTTAGTCTAGAGAAGAGAAGACTGAGGGGAGATCTCATTAACATTTACAAGTATATAAATGGTAGGTGTCAGGAGGTTTGGGGCATCTCTTTTTTCTATTGTATCTAGCGACAGGACAAGGGGTAATGGGATGAAGCTGGAACACAAAAAGTTCCATCTAAACATAAGAAAAATCTATTTCACTGTGAGGGGGATGGAGCTCTGGCACAGGCTGCCCAAAGATGGTGTGGAGTCTCCTTCTCTGGAGGTTTTCAAAACTTGCCTGGACGTGTTCCTGTGCAACCTGACCTAAGTGGACCTGCTTGAGCAGAGGGGATAGACTAGATGGTCTCCAAAGGTCCTCTTCCAACCCCAGACATTCTCTGATGCTATGATTCTATGAAGCACTAGCTGAAATATGGGACAAGGAAATGGAAAGACCCTTTGCAACATGTTGGCATTCAAAGTATCCAATTAGGAGGGCTCAGCCTAGAGCAGAAGTTTGAGCAGGAGTTTTCCTCATGACTGAGTCAGCTGACAACCATTGGATCCCGTAGAGCATTCTGTGTGCTTTTCTTAAATAAAGCATCTTGAGGATATGTCAAACTGGAAGTTCTTTTAAAGCTCAGAGCTTCACAGGATAAGAAGATCATTTCCCAGCAAAGACATCTGATCTCTGGTTGTTTCTTTTCACACTGCAGTGTGAGCACCTCTGTGAGCAGGCGTCTGAAAGCCACAAACAGCCCAACTCCATGCAATAGTGTGAAAGCTGAGAGAGGCCATGCAGACCCTCCTGAGATGAGCACCATCAGGTCCCCACAATTCTACAGATGCACACATAGTGACAGAATATATTCTGACAGCTCAAGTTGGGCAGTTTTGAATGACTATAGGTCACAAGGGGCCAAGAAGGAAGTTTTAAGCTGTAGGCACAGCACAGGCAGCAGGGGAGCTGCTTCTACCAAGCTTGAGACAATGCAAAACTGCTCCAACTTTCCCAAATTAAGTGACTTTGGAGTGGTAGTTTCTTCATTCCTGCATTTTGAACTGCTCACCTTTCTTGGTGGGTGTCCTGAACTACACTCAGAAGCAGAGGCGGAGAGTAGAAATGAGCTGCTGCAGCGTGCTGTGCCTCTCTCCTCTGGACAAACGGCTGTTCCAGTGGGAAGCAGCAGCTCAGGATAGGGCAGAGAAATAGGAGCAAAGTCCAGGAGCAAAGTCCGTACCTCCAATGCACAATCATGGGAAATCCATCAACAATTCAGGAGTAAAGGTTGGACCTTGGACTCTTCAACAGCACCAGCTATGAACAATGGCACAATGACCCATCTTCCTGTGGTTAATATTCCTTCACTTACCTGAAATGACTTTTAAGCAGCCCTGAGGATCAGATCATCATCATCATTTTCAGTTGATAAACAGAAAAAGTAGAGGTACCACAAAAGAGCTAGAGAGTTAAAACATTGAAAACCAGCTAGAGAAGGCCAATAGAATGCTGGGATATATCAAGAGTGTGTCCAGCAGGTCGAGGGAGGTGCTGCTCCCCCTCTGCCCTGATGAGGCCTCGTCTAGAGTTCTGTGTCCATTTCTGGGCTTCCCAGCTCAAGGGGGACAGAAAACTTCTGGAGAGAGTCCAGTGCAGGGCCGCCAAGATGATCAGGGGACTGCAACATCTTTCATACAAGGAAAGGCTGCGGGAACTGGGGCTCTTTAGTCTAGAGAAGAGAAGACTGAAGGGAGATCTTATTAACATTTACAAATATCTAATGGTGGGTGTCAGGAGGTTGGGGAATCCCTTTTTTCTATTGTAGCTAGCAACAGGACAAGGGGTAATGGGATGAAGCTGAAACACAAGAAGTCGATTTAAATATAAGAAAAAACTATTTCACTGTAAGAGTGAGGGAGCCCTGGCACAGGCTGCCCAGGGAGGGTGTGGAGTGTCCTTCGTTGGAGGTCTTCAAGACCCCTCTGGACATATTCCTATGTGACCTGATCTAGGTGAACCTGCTTCTGCAGGGGAGGTGGACTAGATCTCTAAGGGTCTCTTCCAACCCTACCATTCTGTGATTCTGACTTAAATTCTCCATCTGCTCCCCTCCTAGGCATTCTATTCTTTATCACCTTTCTTTTCTGTCACCTCAACAATCCTGGACAACTCAATCATGTTCTCCTACCACTTCTTTTGCCTTTGCTCCTTCTGCCTCACACCCCACCACCCCCACCCACTTACAAACACCCCAGTCTTGATCACCCTTTCCAAGCTCCATTTCCCAGCAGAACAGATCTCCTCAGCCACTGGCCATCATTGCCTTTTTCTAGAATAACCAGCTCCTCTGCAAGTCCTTCTCATCCTAGTTTCCATTGTTGCTTCCACACCTGAATATTTCACCCATTTTGCCTCTGCCTGTGCTAAATTTTACACTCTGCTGCGAACAAGAACTCCTTTTATTTGCATTGTAAAACATCTACATACATGGATGGAGCTGTATAAATAATTAATACATGTCTTAATCTAAAGATTATGAAGAAGAAGACGGTGATTGCTGCAGAAAGATTCACGTGAATGAAAGAACTCAGCCACACTACAATTTTCTCCAGTGACCCATGAAAGAATTAACCCAAAGGAGGCCCCCTTAAGTACTTTTGCAGAAAGCCCAACTTGCTCCATGTATGGCTTCACTTTTCATTCTTCATTTTCATCTTTCTTCCAAGATACATCTGCCTATCTTATATACAAGCATATGCATATCCTTACCGGTTACTCTGGATATTTTCTCCAAGGCATTTCATGCTGTGGTTCATGCTAAATAGTGTAATTCTTTTCATGGTGTAGACAGGGTAGCTAAAGGATACCTACATAGCTTCTTGCAGAGATCTCAAGCTTTACAGTATATAGTTCTTGAAACAAGGACTCAATGGGGCTAGGCTGGTGCAAAAAAAAATGATTTCTGGTCCTAGGCTTCTTATTTTCTAAATGCATCCTCAAACCTTGGGCTCTGTTTCTGCTGGGAGGTAGAACAAGCAAACCAGCTCAAGTAAGGTCTGTCAGCAAGCTGCATAGATGTCTCCAGGATGATTGGTCAGCCCAGTGTTTTGCCCAAGTTAATGAATCTTGCAGAGAGACAGGACTCTTTAGCAAGCAGTAGCCTAGTGCCAGCCAAGCTACACTGCTTCTCAGATCCTTATTTGGATTCAGCTCAGATCTGCCTGACCCTTTAGAGCCTTGAGACACCTCAAGTAGGTGAGAGATGTGTGTGTATCAGAGTGCAGAGGTATTTTGCTCCCCAGCCAGAAAATCTCCACAAGCTCCCAGCATAACTTCTCAGTGACCACCAACAGCAGCTGGAGGTCAGCCCAGGGTTTCTTCTGAAAACCCTCTCTTTTCTCTGTCCTTTCCACCAAGAAGCTTCAAGAGTAGAGGCTGGATGAGCTGAAGGATTGTAAAGAGGTAGGGAATACAGAAACGAAGCACTTGTGTCTGGGGCAGCTGAGGTTGAATCCAGACAGCCCAACGCAGCTGTGAGGGAAAAGGTGTCTTTTCACCCTTCTGTCTTTCTAGCAATGCCTTACGGGGAAAAAGTAATTTTATAATGGCTGGAACTTTCCGATACCAAACAGGAATGAAGGAAAGTTACTTAAAAGCCAAGAGCAGGCTTGCACCAGACACTATGGTAACAGCAGCTGAGTGGAGGATGGATACTTTCCACCTCTGGAAAAGCCTTCACAAGAATGACAGAAGTGATTTGGGCCCTTTGTGTTGGCAAAAGAGCAAGCACATACAAGCCTGAGGTCTCAGCCCTGTTAAAGACTGTAAGATGCAAATGTGGGGACAGAATACATAGATGTCTCAGTGACATGTGTCTTGTCTGATGATGATGAAAAATCGCAGAGGACAAAGGTTCAAGTCTGAGAGGCTTTCAGGGACCTCAGCAGGCCTTTGCACCCATTTGGCTCTGTGTCCCTACATAAGCACATCATTGACAGTTTCTGCTTTCTATCAGTGCGAGTTTATGTCTGGTGGAACAGTCAAGTGTGACACTAGGTACAATCAGTGATGAGAGAAAATAATGAAAAGCATTGGGGCTGATTCCAGCTTTGCTCAAATTCAGATCACCTGCAAACTCTACACCACATGCAGATACACGACATTTGCACTCCTTCCAGGGCAGAAGAGGGAGCAGAGTTTGCCTTAGGGAGCAGAGAGACTCCTGCTCACAAATGGGGACATCTTCATGCAAATCTGTCCCTATCCTGTGCCCTGTGAGGATAGGGAGAAACCCCAGACACCTCACAGTGTGTCTCCTGCAAGCACTCACTTAACTGGCTGTCTTTTACTAACTCACGTCCTCCCTTCTAGCACCTTTGAGTCTCATTGCTCAAATGCCACAGCTTACTCTCACAAGATTTTGATCTTTCTTCCAGGTATTTCTGTAACTTTCCTCTGATGTCACAAAAACACCTCCAGCATTTTGAATACACTAAATCACATAAGCCTTCTGACTCAACTTTTAGCAAAAGGCATTCAACTTCCATTGATTTTGGTGGGAGCTGAGGTTATTCAGTGCTTTGCAAGATTAAACCTTAAAAGCATCTTTAATGGAAGTCCCTGAATCTTAGCTCTCTCCCTTGGTTTACATCAAGTGACAATTACCATTTGTTCTCTTTTTTCTGTAAACTTGCAAATCTTCATCAAAGATACTGATTTTCTTGCTGGTGTAATCTACCATGTTCCATTTATCAACCTATTAAAAAAGATGGGTCCAGTAATTTCTTATATGGATTAGGTGTCTCAGATAATTCCCAGATACTGCTTTTCTGTTTTGCAGATTGCTATGCTCACCTGCAAGCTCTGCCTCGATTCTTTTCTCCGCTTCACTCCTGCACATAAAAAGGGAGATTCAGTTGCCCAAACACACATTCCTCAGTAACAGTTTACATTAACGTCTCTCTGCTTATCCTGTGATTGCAGTGTATGTACTCTGGTTCTTTGCATTCATGTTTGTGGAAGTAGATGTATCTCGAGTGTACCTGTTTTATCTATCATAACACCAAGAAAACAGACACTTTGAAGTACACATTTGGAAAGTGCACAACCAAACTGTTTGTAAATATGCTGTTTAATCTCTCCATCCATGGGTGGAAAAGGTTGCCTTAGTCTGGAGAACTGTTGAGTCATTCTATGTTACTACTTTTCAATATCCAGGAGGCAGAAGAAGCCATGAAAATTGTTCTTATGTATAATTTTGGCCTTCCAGTTTATGATCAATGACAGCATTTAGGATACAAAGAATCAGCCTCAGTAACAGCTTCTGACCACACAATTAAGTTCTCAAGACTACAGAATAGCTGAACCATGTTGCTGTCTCAATTAACATGACTGTCTCCAATACAAATATGTTGTCTAAATAGTAGTTCATTAACAAAACTGAACAAATAGACAATGATATTAAATAAATGCCTTTTAAATGAAATGAGAAGATTAATGCTCCCTACGTGCTTGGCTACAATGTGCATTGCAGCATGCCCATAGAAGAGTTTAAGACATAAAGGTTCAATCCTGCAATGTGTTATATTCTGGCCACCCCCCAGAAAAGCCCTAAACACAGTCTTGATTTCGGACAAACTAATAGACACCCCAAAAGTACAGCTAGGCATGCACTCTTAAGGATGAAGGCCATGGTTCCCACAACATTGCAGGATGCAGCCCTTGGCAAGAAGTTTAATATGCAGCAGTAAGCACCACAGGCTCAGATCATAGGGAGCCAGGGACTGGAAGGGAGGGAGGGACTTGTGCCCAGATATAGTGTGTGCACAGGCTCCTGCAGAAGTCAGTGATTCAGAATCAGATCAAAAGGGATTTAAGCTATAGCTGAAAAACAGATGGGGAGTTGGTGATGTGGAAAGAGAGAGCGAGCAATTAATGCAGACAGCTGGCACGGCAGCAAGTTGGGCCTGACCACCAGTGGTGGCAGGGAGCAAAGGGAGAGCCAAGGGATGGCAGGCATGAGAGGCACTGGGCAGCACAGACAGGCTTGCACAAGTGCACGGGCTATGTGCACAACAGGCTTGAGAGTATGATTCTGAGAGTAGGAAACAAAATTGCAAAAGCTCATACTAGTTTCGAAAACGTTTTTCTGGTGGCAGGAATCTAACTAATGTGGGAGACCCCTGCTTGGGCAAGTGGGAAGGGATCCAGCAGCATCTGCAGCAGCCTGGTGCTGGTGGGGCTCTGGAAAAGCGCCCAGGGAGGAGCTGGAGTTACGAAAGCATGAAGTGTCCAGCATTCAAATGAGCAATCAGCAGAGCATATGTCAAAGACAGGGAGCTGGACCTGCAGAAAGTCAGCTTAAAAAACAAGATGTTGATCAAAGCATCATCCTATCATCTGTGTGCTAGGCTTTGCACGAGTTCCACCGATACTGCAGCAGGGACATACAGGTAGAATTATGTTAAGACCTTGCTGACATGTGGATAGGAAATATTGTGAACAAAATCACACACGTGAATCTCTTTGCTCACAGAGAGATGCCTGGTGTTCCAGGAAGCTGGAAGCCAGGAGCAAAATCACATGCATGAATCAGTTTGCTCACAGAGAGATGTCTGGTGTGCCAGAAAGCTTGTGGGCTTTCCTGGCCTTCTTGGGATAAACTTTAACTCATGATACCCAGAGTAATTTGTATGCAATACAGTTTCAGCCATTACTTTCATAAAGTAGTCTGGGGCCCTGCTGCTTATGAAGAAAAGCTTGAAAATTCTCAATTGAGAGCTTCAGAATCCCAATCTAAAAATGGCAATATTTACCTGTATTTGATTATATTATGGGTCTTGTGGTGGTTTGGGAGGGCTGGGGAGGGGTGACAGAGCAGCAGGCAGGAGGGTGAACCACAACCTCCTATCACAAGCATGTGGGAAGCACGGCTGTACTCCAGGGACAGTGCTTGGTCATCTGTGCACAACACCAGTCTGCAAAGCAGCTCCTATCTTTGTCTGTCCTGGGCATCACAGCAAGCCCTGATTAATTGCGTTTTGGTGGGTGGAATGATGGTTTCCACAATTTGGTAACCATTAACTTCAGTTAGTGTGAACTTTACTTGTATTTCTTTCCTTTTTTTCTCCCTCTCTTTTAAATCAAGAATGTATATGCTGCACAATTAGGCCATATTCGATATCAAAGGCATCGAAGAGTGGAGAATGTTTTCTGAAGACTTATGAATCCCTTTTGAAGGAGATCCTGTGATGTGGTTGCCTGCAGTAGTGAAGACTGGATTCAGTGACCTTAGAGGTCCTCCTCTATGAAACCACAGATTGTGATCTAATTTGTGAAGTGGACTTCAAAATATGCACATCACATCATCTGATCCACTAAACCAAATCAGTCCTTCAGCAGTGGCAGCAGAGCACTATGACACTGTAAGCGCATTAAAAGATATCTTCTTGCCTAATAAAATTATGTACCAAAGCTAGGGAGAATGGGAGAGAACAGTACCATGAAGATACAGTTAAGTGTGACTTCACCTCTCTAGGATTTATCACAACAATGTTATAATGGGTGTTAGCTCAAACCAAAATACCTCTTTGAGCTTCTGATTTCCTGCTACTGCTTTTGATAAAACTCTCTAGAATTTCAGAGTCCAAACACAGCTAATTCCATTCTAAAGTTTTTACTGGCTGAAACTCACCATATAAATATAAATGTTTGGTTATGTGGCTTTTTTTAGCATTTCTGCAATAAAAATAATTTTTTTGAAATAAATTAAACAAAACGAACCCCCTGAGTCTCAATTATTAATGATTTATGCCAGTACAAATGCTGAAAGCAGTACAATTAATCCAGCTTTCAGCAGTTGTATGTTATGAAGTAAAGCATGTATTCTAAACTGTTAAATCCTTTTTAGCAGTATAAAAATCAAACTTAGGCAATTTTCCCTTTGTGCCACCTTGATGTAGAAATGTTTATTTTAAATTAAAGCAGTTGAACTCAACATTGGAGGTTTTTTGATATGTCACTTAATTCTAATAAATTATAAAGGCTGTTACTTTTCATATGTGGCATGTGGAACTTGTTAATTAAAAGCTACTTCCTTGTGTTAAGTTTTGATCACATTCCAGCATCTCCTGCTTAATGTGCTATTAAAATCACTCTTTGACAGCCCAGACCTGGAAGGAGTTGAATACTGCCAACTCCCACTGAAATATCTAGGTTGCTTTGCACTTTTGAGATTTTCCATGAGTTAAAAGTCAGGTTTGACTGTTGTGATTGCCCCAGTTGGATTAATATCTATTCCCCCACCCCGCCCCAGCCCTGCATATCCACAGAGGCCTCATGTCCAGGGCTGTCTCCCCATCAAAATTAAACTTGGAGTAGTTAGGAGCAGATATAGAGGATATGTGTCAGCCACAATAGCACACTGGTTTTGCTTAGGAACAGCAAGGAGGAACAGCAGATCATGAGCTCAGACCTTAGATTTTTTGAAAATAAAGGTATTATTTTATCAGTTATGGAGAAAAGCCTTGGAGAAAAGAGGCTACAGGGAAGTGCAGTTTTCTTACCTTCCTCTGCTGTTAGCTTGAGGTCATTTATATCCTTTAGCTCCTACAGTGGTTTATTGACATCATCTTGATACTCTCTCTCCACATCTCAGTCCCAAAGGACTGTTCCTCCTTTGAAGGTGGAGGCAATTCTCCTTGGCAATTCAGATTTAATTCCAAATGGGAGACACTCAGCATAAAGTCTAGCCAGGTTCCTAAGATGCCTCTACTCCATTGTTGCCTTTCCAGTACTTACTACATCTTATGCTCTTTTTGCATCCTTTCCTTTCAGCTAGCCCAAGGTTCTGCCAGAAACAAAGGCTAAGTCAGGCTCAGGAATTAGTGTGGCCAGGTCTGTGAATGGCATTCCCAGACCATGCTGGAGCAGCTCGAGCTCTAGTGCACTGGCTGTCTAGTTGGAGTTTCTGCTTACCATAGAATTTACCCTGATGGTTTCTCAGACATGTGCAAAATCTTCCTACAGAGATCATAGGCAGTGTTTTGATGTTTCCAGTCTTGATTTAAAGCCCTCAAGTTATGCATTCTACTACATCATAAGCCTTTGCTATGATTAATTGTTCATAGAATCGTAGAATGGTAGGGATGGGAAGGGACCTTTAGAGATCGTCTAGTCCAACCCCCTTGCTCAAGCAGGTCAACCTAGATCAGGTTGCATAGGAACTTGTCCAGGTGGGTCTTGAAGATCTCCATGGAAGGAGATTTCACACCCTCCCTGGGCAGCCTGTGCCAGGGCTCCCTCACCTGAACAGTGAAATATTTTCTATTATTTAAATGGAACTTCTTGTGTTCCAGCTTCACCCCATTACCCCTTGTCCTGTTGCTATACGATAGAAAAAAGGATGTCCCAACCTCCTGAGATTCACAATTTATATCCTTGTAAATATTAATGAGATTGCCCCCTCAGTCTCCTCTTCTCCAGACTAAACAGCCACAGTTCCCACAGCCTTTCCTCATAAGGAAGATGCTCCAGTCCCCTGATCATCTTCATGCCATTAAGATGCTCATCATGTGTATATGTTGGTCTAGCAGGCTTTATCTTTCCATTTCTCAATTCTGCAACCTTCATTATGCTTTTCAGTGTATTTTTCTACACAGATTTCTTGCCTTTCAAAAAATAAAAGAAAATCAAGTAGCTCTTTATCTCCCACTGCTTCTTCTATTTGTCACTTACCCTTGAGGATTTTCATACTTGGTCCTCTCCGTTGAACCTCAGTCATTCCCCAACCAGTTTTCACCTCCTCTTTTTTCAACACAAACCTAGTGCTCTCACCTCCAAGTCACATCTTCAAGTTATGGGTACTACCAGTGGTGCAGTGAGTACTCAATGTGCAGATATCTGAAATACAACCTTTCAGTCCCACCTTGTACAGCCACTCCAACCTGCATGGTCTAGTTATTCCTTGAGCTGGAGAAATGAGTTTATGACTCTGCAATCTGGGTTTAGTAATCTTGAAAGCATTGAAAGACAGGTTCAATTCCTGCTCCTGTGCTTCTTAATATAAAACTAAGAAACGGTGAAATAGAAATTCACATCTTTGAAATCTCTTCTGGCATGGGTAAATAGCTTCCTCTCTACGGAAAGAAATGTCACATGAAATCTTTAATTGACTCAGACTTGGAGGTAATCTCAATTCATAACAAGGACTGAACTAAAGACTCCATCCTTGCAATTTGAAGAGAAGGCTTTGATCAGCATCTACAATCTGCCAATGTGCTTTCCTCCCTCATTCTTGCCTTCCCTCTTCTTTGAGGAGTTCAGCTTTGTTTAGGCAGGTACTTGCAGAGATTGAAAATTCTCAGTGCCTTGCACAGCCAGTTAGGTGTCATGGAAGCCCAGCTCTGCACATGGTGGATCTTTGCATATGGTGGTCCTCGGCATCCAGCACTGTCCCTATGTCAGTGTCCACTGGCCTCTGCACAGCGAAGGAGAAGCTCTGCTGAAATCAACTTTTCTGAGGCAAACCTGCGGGTAAGTGCTAAAGGTCAGGCTGCTGGCAGGGAAAATATATAGCAAAGCATAAAGGAGCTTTTCTGCGGAAGTACTCTTGGATAAATATACTTAGTTCTGAGGAAATGCCAGAGTAGGCAGTGAGGGAATTGAAAACTGCCCCATTAAGTAGAGGAGAGGTGGCCTGATCCAGCAGCACCTGGCTGGGCCACCCGAGCAGAGGTTCACCCAGCTGCACTGTCCCCATTGGCCCAGTGATGCAAACTGTTGGGAGACCTTGACATCAGTGAGATCGTCAGGGATGGGGTAACAAGTGAGCTCCCAGTGTAGACTCATTTTCCACTTAGCAAGTGATATCAGATAGCAATTATATTTGCTTACTACTGAGCTGTGCTGGATTCAAACCCTCCTCCCAGTGCCCATGGGGGCTTCCTGCCACCCAAAATCTTTGTTTAAGAAAGGAAAGTAGTTACCAAGGTGTATTACACGTGGCAGGTTAAGATTGACACTATCATTTTTACCAAACAAATAGCCATGCATTGCTAAAGGTCAATAAACTGGCAAAAGAAAATGTCCAGTTAGTCATAAAGAAGCTTTTCTGTGAAAGTGTGCTTGGATAAATAAACATGAGTTCTTGTAAACACTGTGTACTCTCCAGATGTAAATGTTCAGAAGGTGTGCTCAAAAAGCCTGAGATGGTTCCAGCTCAGCATTTTATTAATAGGAGATGGTGAATTTTTGGTCAGCTATTAAGTACAACTTAATGGGAAAAAGTGTTTGTTTGTCTAACAAGACTTAGTGTTTACACCAAGCTGCCTCCAAGATTTTGATAAGAGTATTCAGAACAGCAAAAGATACTTTGGATGTTATCAAACACCTTGTGCAATATAGTGAGATTAGATACCGAGCAGGTCACAGGACCCAGTCTGGGATGGAGAACGGAGCAGGGGGTGGTTTACAGAGTTCAAACAAGGGTAGGACGAGTGTGGTTCTGTGATATCATCAGAAAATGATAGGCTAATTTTCTGCTTTTTCCTTTTGAATTTCAGCTTTACTCAAGCCTGGGAGTTATTTGAACCCCGTATCTATACTTGCTGTGCAAAAGATGAAAAATTTGTTCACCAGACAGTAACCTTGCTAGGGTAAGAGGGCAAGGTGAGTTGTTGTTCCAGTTCAGGAGCACACCTGAGGGGTCAAATTTAAAAATTCTGGGCTGCTCTGAGGGAATAGAGAAAGTCTGAGGCATCAGTGGAGCACACCAGCCCTTGCCTCAAGGCTGACAGCCTCACCATGGCACCGTAGGGAGTTTCAGGAGGGCTCGCTGCCCTGTGGGCAGCCAGGCCATTCAGCTTTATTAAACCCAGCAGTTGTTTTCCTAACTTGTCCTCAAAGTCTTAATTACTGTTGCTCTAAGCACACCACCACCCTCCTTCCATGAAAGCTGGACAGAAAGCACCTGCTGGGGTCAAGCAGTTCACCTCCCTCCTGGTTTGGGATTACTCCTGTACAGTTTCTGGCTTTTTTTTTTCCCCTGGATAGCTCCAAAATTCCCAAGCAACAAGGCTTCTTCCATCTCCTCTGCAAGCGTCGTGCTGGAGGCTGGGAGAGAGCACTGCCCTTCTTTTCCCATGCAGGAGCTGGGATTTGAACTCTCAGTTCAAAAATGAGATCTTGGTTTGCCTCTCAATGGAGATGGTGTAAAAATAACTGTTTGTGGTTGGACTCCAAACCAGCATAAGATACACATCATACATAGTATGCATGCAGTCTGTGGCTTAAACATCAGATGGGTGTAACTAACACAGAGCTGTGTTACAGGTCCTTGTCATTCAAGTGATACTAGCATCTGTGTATGGCCTTGTATCATGTCTCCATCTCTGACAGGAGGAATTCAGTTCAGCCTGGGACCTGGAGTCCACTTTTGCTCCTCTGAGAAACACATAGTAGCTCCCAGCAAAGGCATTGGCAAAGAGATGAGTCTCAAAGGGGTGGCTGAGGAGGCACATGAGTTCCTGGGAAGAGTCCAGCCCCTTTAAGGGGGCTGGATCAAATGTCATGACATATCCCAAGGCAACGGATGAAATGCCTCTGCTCTGGCCCCCATTGTAGCTCCTTTCCAAGCCAAGCACGAGAAATAAAGAGGTTGTTATCCTGTGCTACTAAAAAATTCTGACAAAAGACTGATACAGTGTGTAAAGCACCCCCAAGGACAGCTCAGAGCAAGGGTCTGAAAATGAGGGTTCAAATGTCTAATTTGGCTCCTTCTGGCATTGAGTTATGCCACAGCCTCAACAGCTCCCAATTTTCTGCCTTGGAACCCATCCATGTCCTGTGTGGCCATCCCAACACACCCTGACATCCCTTACTCCGCACTCCTGTCAAGGCAGAGCTAAACAGCAGTGGACTGTCCTCAGAGCTCCCTGCAGAGCTCCCAGGTGCTGAGTCCTGCGCAGCCATGGGCACTGTATCCCATAAGCATCAACACACAGACAGGTGCTGCTCCTGCCTCTCATTAGGTAAAGCATGGTTAATCACTTCTCTCTGATGAAAAACAGGGCAAGAGGAAACTAGCACCATTTTAGTTGCAGTGTGAAGAATTTTGCAATGTTGTTTTGGAGCCCGGGAATTTCCCCCAAACACCCTCCCACGCAGAGGAGTTCAGGAGCGGGTGGGGAAAGCACGCCTGTGTAAGAGGAGGCTGCCTTGCACAGCAGCCTGAAATCCCCATTATGGATGTCAGAGGAGACAGAAGAAGCCACCCCACACAATACATATCCAGCAGGGAGGCCAGAGGTCCCTGCATTCCGCTCTGAAGTCCTCGTCTGTCAGCCCTGTTTGGTGCTGAAGCAAAGCTGGGTGCCTCTGGGATACCCAAAGCTGCTGCAAAGGGCACATAGTTTCCAGAAAACATTTAAAAACATCTTCCGTTCCTACAGCATAGGCTAAATCTCCTCTGTGTTGATGGCTGACCTTGGAAGTAGGAGGAAAACTTGATGGACATGAGGTCAGCTTACGTTTCTTCTTGCTGTGTAACAGAGTGACTTTTTATGTTTATAAATCTAGTTTTATACCAACTGGTATGAAGATTATTTCCTTACTGCTTCGTTGCTATAAGAAAAAATCCTCTCCTTTTTTCTTTTTAGTCAGAAACCAAAAATATTCACTGAAATCTAAGAAGAAACTCACTGTACTGTTTAATATAAACATGTATCTTTACCTTATGAAGGGTCATACTACCAGGGGTCCCTCTTCAAGGTAGGATGAATCTGTGATACTGTCCTCCTTGTTCCTATCTTTGTTACCAAGATGAGAGGACTTGACCCTCATGGCAGGCTCAGTATAGGATACCGATGAAAAATGGAAAACTCCAGCTACATCGGGAGATGTAACAAATTTGCAGAAGTTCTCTTTTGCTCACAAGCAGACGTTTGAATTGAAATTAATTCTTCCTCTTTCTTTTTCTAGATTAAAGATGAATTTAGGAAAAGGCTAAAGCAAAAGTGTAAAATGGAAGAAGTGGAAGCAGAGAAAGCACAAGCTTTACAAAGAACAGCAAAAACTGGAAGGAAAAAATGATCATTTTGGAAAGCCAGATAGCCTTCACACACTGCTTACGCATTTGGTCCTTTTTTAGATAGCTGCCTCCATCAAGCACACAGTTGTTCACCGTCCATTTGAACATTATCCTCCCCCTTGATCTGGGGGTTTCCATTCCTTCCTCCCCAGTACTGTTATGTGACCTTCCATTGCCAGAAGGAGCTGCTTTCCTCCATCTCACTGCAGATAGAAACCACCAGGGATATCATCCATTAGCCCAGTCTCTACTCCCCTCCTCTTCCTCGGAAAGCTGTCTTTATCCTTTTCCCTGAAGCAGGGCAGTTCTCCAGAAAGGGTCTCCATCTCACTTCAGGCATGCCTGGAGGAATCTGCCTAAAGCAGACGGAATTGCATCTCAGCATGAAGCCTGACTTAGCCTAAATCAGACAGTGTGAACTACCTCCTTCCTATTTTTTCTCCTGGATCATATATTGCTAAACTCCAGACACCCCTTATTATACTACTTTAAATCATAGCATTCAAGATTTTTTAGTTTATTGACCACTGCCACAAATCCTTTATATACTGTGGCATAAGATGCAGGTTTTGGTTCATTCCTCATTTCTTTATGTTTAGGGCAGAGAAACAAAGGAAGGGGAGGGTGGAGTAATCTTTACACTGTCTATTTAAAGGCAATGATGGCTGTGTGCAAACCCAAGAGCGCAGCAATGGGAATTACATGGCTGGAGAAAACAGTTGGATGGGTGTCTTCTATGAGGATTTTTTTCCTAGTGCATAGCAAAGGAAAAGAGGCGCAGAATTCGCACATCATGCAAACTCCAGAAACTGTTGAGAATGTACTAATGAGAAATAAAGGCTGGTAGGTGCTCTCAAATGTCATCTGAGAAACTGAAGTGGTGAGTACTAGAAATAGGTTGCCAGCTGCCTCTGGTCATATTCTTTGTACAAGAATGCTAACAGTCTGTGTCGTGTGTACCCCTCCCCCCGTCGTCTATACACCCAGGGACAAACTCTGCCATCGTGTAAATCCATGCAAGCCTCCAGTTTCTCTGGGATTGCACAGCTGTAAAAGGAATCTCACAGTTTTATTAAAGGCTGAGAAAAAACACTTGGCACTGCTGCTGATTGTCAGCTACCACCTTTCTGGGAGGTGCTAGCAGTCCAGCCTAGCTTGCAGCATCTCACCCCTCATGGCAGACTCCACACATTCAGTACTTTGGGATGGCAGTATTTTAACTCACTGCAGGATGGGAAAAAAAGCCCTGTGCAGAGCAAAAGTTAGATGGGTGTCAGGTATGCTGAGTGTATGTCAGACAGGCTACTCGTGGTTGCATTGTTCCCTGTGCTTGCTCTTCCCCTGGGTCGTGCTGTCCTCTTTGTGCTGCACTGCAGCTCTCTGCTATGCTTTTCTGCTGCATGGGGAAACCCATCCAGGTCTGGCAGAGTGCAGAACATGACACTGCCACCTTCACAACAGCCAGCACAGCCAATGGAGCTGTCTCAAGTCGTATATTCTCAGGACCTCCACCCACAGGCACCCAAGAAAGTTATTTCCAAAAGCCCTGTTATTCTCTGTGATGATGATGCTAGCTCAAGTCTCACTGTGACAGGCCACACACTTAATTTTGGAAATGAATATGCTCTGATTGAAGGTTCAGCTGATTTTCAGATGAAGATAATTTCTTGTTACAGACTTACAAATGTCTCCATAATAATTGTATATCTGGTTTGAAAATAGCCTGACTGGAATATCCTTTGCCACTAGCTCGATCCCAGTCTTCCTCTGTGTACAAAAGATACAAGAATAATTTTCAATTTCACTTTATGGTTAACAGATACCAGAAAAAAAAATCCGTTCCTTTTCTGTAGTTTCACCAACTGTTTCTGCTTCATACCCTATCTCTAAAGAATTTGCCATCTATGAATATCCACTTTCCCCATGCCGTTCTTTAGTACCCAGGCTTTTTGCAACTTGAGTAAGTAGTCAAACTTCAGAGTCTCACATGTTGTTTCCATTGGGAAGAGAATGACGCAAACAAGGATTTATTTTATTTTCTGCTGTAATCCTGTTTATTTAAAGACTGTACATAAAGCCCTGCTGCCCTGAACCCAGCAGGATTCAAACCTCAGGAGATGGTTTCTTTGCTCGCTGCTGCAGTGATTGTCACATGCACCAAGCACTCCAAAGTGTGTCCTGCCCTGGTCCCTCAAAGGCTTCCCCACTCACCTGCAGGTCTCACCCCCTTCCTTCCTCATCCACTCCCCTCTAGTTTCCATTCCTTGTCCTGTACACGCAGCTGCCACCATGCAGGTTTACTCAACGTTTGCTTGCTGGACAGCCCCTTCCCACCAGCCCAAGAGAGACGTTAAGCCCCTTTGGCAGCTCCCAGTGCTTTAGCAATCTGTAAGGCAAAAGCTCCTTCATTCTCATGTTAAGCTTGCATCGCACCTTGTTACACCCACCAGGAGCAATGAGGCTTCTCCCAGGTTATCAATTAAAAAAACATTCTCTGTATTGTATTGGTCACCTTTGTTTCCCCGATGGCTTTTGGCTTCATTTACTGCTCTAATGAAGTTCTCAGTACTTAAATATTTACGGCAAAGGAGACTGTGTTACCACAGCTGGGTACAGCCCAACATGCTAGATGCTGTGTCAGCTCCCCTGGAGTTAGACTGACATTTTTAGTGGCAATGAAGGAAACTTGTACTGGGCAAGCTGTGCACAGCAAGCAGGAATCTTTTGTTTGATAAAAACACTCTAATAAATGGGAATTGGAGGAAACGTTGCCGAGATGTTCTTTTGAAGATGGAAATTGCTGCCTCCTAAAATTAAATTACACAAAGCTGGACAAAGAAAGATAGCAAACCACGTGCCAGATGAACTGCCACTCAGCTAATACATTGCTTTCTAAATATAAAAACAACCTACTGCTTACACTGACAGTTCAGCACATAAGCAAGAAGGGAATGATGTATAACACCAGACTGAGCTGAGGCTGCAGAAGCACATACTCGTCTTAGTTTCCTTTCAATAATTATTTATGGAAGAGTGCTGGGGAGATGGAGGAAAGTGTATCCAGAGAAGAGGTACAGCAGCACAGAGGTTGCTTAGCTGAGCCCCTCTTAGCCACATGGGTTGTCCAAACCCACAGCTGACAGCAGTGGCAGAGGGTCTTCTGTTCTATTTCCCTCCAGGACAAGTTCTTGGTTTATTCCTTCATGTAGCTGCTAAGAAATACTTAGGAAACAAAAATGTCTGTAAGCACTACAGTGGCTTCTGACATGCTTGACAATGAAGAAAACACTGGGTTCTCGCCAAAGTTACCCTGAAACCCATTTGTGGAGAAAAGCATGTATAGAATGCTCAAATGTTAATGTGCTTCATTATCCCACATGGCTGATCCAACACTGCAGATAACCTTTTTCAGTCTCAACCAATGTCAAGTATAGGACACCCTGCAGATTGACATGGTTCTCATTTTATTCCAATTCCCTATTCTCATGCAGACAGAGAGTAAGACAGTGAGAAGAAGAAAGGACATTTTCCTACTCTTCGTTCTGTAATCTTACTTTCTCATCTGGCCAGTCCCACCAGAATGCTCTTGCTACCCTGGGCTTCTCTTTTCTTTTCAAATTATAATAAAATCAATTCACTTGTGTATAAAGTTATTTTTAGATCTAGTTAAGAAAATTAAAATTCATCTGTAACCCATTTTTGTAGTTTAATTTTATTTAAAAAGCAGCTTTCTGAGAGACCATGACATAATACTGAAGCTCACATATAAAATCCTATTGATTACATAAAAACTTATGGAACTACATGCACTTTTGTTTGACATTTAAAAAAAATATTTGGGTCTTGGGAAACCTTGAAGATCTCTGAATAGCTATAAATATGTTGATGCAAAATTAAATCCTTTTCCTTTAGGGAAGGAAATAGATTTGGTATGGCCAGCAGCTCATGAACTATTAGATTTTACCCTCATGTTGCTCTAGCATCACCATACTTTCTCCTCCAAGCTTCAGATCTCAACACATTTTGAAGGTTACACTCTGTGACTCTGAAAACTAGAAGAATTGTGGTTAGGCATCAGCTTCAGTAGCTTCTGTGGCAGCTGAAGCTGGGTTAAACTGAGAATGGGAGTTGAGAGCATTAAAGGAGCTGGGAGCAGACCTACTTTAAAGTGTATGCTTTTAACAAAGGAAGATAACACATTAAAACAGATTTTACCTGGTGCTGAATTTTAGCGTTATAAAAATTAATAGTTCACAAAACCTAAACTAGGAAAATTCCTATTTCTTTTTTTGTGTCCCTATGCCAGCCAAGCACAAAAGCATAGGTTACTATGAACCTGAAGGAAACTGATCATGAAAGCTCACGCTATGCTGCGCTTCAGTGAGCATTTGCACAGACAGGTTCTGCCTGCAACACAGTCTCAGTGAAGCCACTTAGATTTGGAAAGAGAGGAAACATAGCAGCTTTCTGAATATTTATCTCTCTAAATTCCAGGAAATTGTTGATGCTTGACACAATTTAACATAGCAAAAATGTTGAGAAATTATTTTGATTAATTAGGTATCTCCTGCATCTCAAGGTTCAGCATTGCATAACCTGTCTGGGCTAGAAATATTTTGGTACATTGAGACAGATAACTTTCAAAATCAGTTTTGACAGAGCAGAAATCTGTAGCCCTAATTTCCTAGAACCTTTTCTAATGGACAAATCTGAAAAAAAAAGTAGTTTGGTTTCATGGGTCCTTTCAGCAGCTGAATCCCCAGACAGTGAGAGTGCTTTGTATTGATTTCAAGCGCCGGCATCATGATTTGAACATGTTCCTAAGCCAAGTGGTTTCCACTAAGTTAACAAACAGAAGTATTCAGCCCCGTGCTGGAAATCTATTCACATTCCAAAGGACTTGAGTAGATGGGCACCGGGTAGTCACTCACATACTCTGTCTAGCAAAACAACGTTCCCAGCTCACTTACACAGAGTAAAAGTGTTCTAGGAATTTGCAAGTGTGGTGTTCTTAGAAACAGTGACCTGCAGCCACTTCTCCTGAAAGCATAAGTGTTACTGGTGGTTTGGGGACATTTGCACTGGAAAAGTCGGACTAGTCGGAGGTGAATAGCTTCAGGAAACTCATAGTTAGCAGTGGATGCAGAATGATTCATATCAGGATGAAACTGGAGAAACTCTCACCCCAGATGTCCATCTTTCTGGCCATCTAGCTGGAGGCTGCAGGTGAATAGGGGTAGAACTTGATGATCCCATACAGCAAGTGCTATACCTATGCTAACAATAAGTAGAAAGACACTGTCAAATAGAAAATATAAGAGAAATTAAACTCAGTACGTAACTGAAAAGAATTTTTTTTTGTAGCATTTAGCCCTTCGTGTAACTCAGACTCCAGACACGCAGATATCAGCTCCTGGCATTTCATTTTCAACAACTGAAATGGCATCAGATACACTGCTGCCACGTTCAGATGGTTCCTACCTTAACACACCTCTTCAGTCTGTGAGGGGAAAATACAACCTCCTGTTTCCTCAAGTTTTAAACTAATGTAGCATCAGACAGCACCTCATAGATTGGTTCGTTCTGGTCTGTCATAATGAGAATGACAAAACAATTCAACATTTTGCAATTCAGTCCTTTAGACCTCCTTGTGAGTTGCAGGAACCCCCCCAAAATCTCCCTTTGAATTTCTCCATTTTCTTTTCTACCCTGTGGAAGAAAAAGGCATGTAAAACGAGAGTAGCATGCACAGCTTTCCATAAACTCAGATTCCAGTCTTACTGAAAATGTCTAGAATATTGTCCAAATGTTATATATCCAAAATTTATTTTCCACACAGGACTCTGCTTTTGAACTCCCTAGCTGAAACGAAGTTTTCTCACTGAAGATTGTGGTTACTATTGTTCTTCCACTGCTAGAAAATGCAGGCTCCTATGACTCTGAGATGGAGCATTTTCATTCTAGAGCGTTTAGAATGATAAAAAGTCCAGTAAGCAGTAATTCTGGTTGCTGCACAATGTCTTAAGCTTTCTTTCCACATCTGTGTTACATGTTTTCAGATATAGTGTGTCAAGTTCAAAAAACAATTTGCCCTGGTTTGAAATAACAGTGACCTTTGTGTATATTTATAACAAAATTATTTGGTAGAGTAACTTCTATAGTGTCCCTCTTTTTAGACACAAAAAAGTGAAACTCAGACCTTGCTGAAGTCAACAGCAAAACTCTGATTGGCACAAACGGCAACAGACGCTCACTTGTAATCTATATCATGAAACCATAACTGGCCGTCTCCATTCGGACTAAAGAGGAATGTTGTAGGTCAGGATGAAGGTGTATTTGCAGCCTGCATAGTTTCTGCACACATTAATAGTCCTTCATGAGTATTATGTTCACATTTTTCAGAATGTATTTGTGGTATTTTATTTGCTAAAGCCTGGTCGGGTGGTCACTGCTGTCTGAGACAGAAAATTATGACAGTCCCTAGCCTAATCAACAAAATGAAACAGCAGCTGAGCTTGCTCAGGTTGCTTGATAAGCCTTATCCATTTGGGAGCAGTGCTACCCATCTTTCTCTACCTGTCTTAGGACAGCAGGAACTAGAGTGGAGAAAAATCTCTTTGGGAAGGACAAGAAATGCTGAAAACACACAGTATCATCTACAGCAGCAGACCTGTACAGTTTGTTTAATTCTCCTCTTTCTCTGTCCCAGCAGGAGAAGAACTGAGTTTATAGAACGGCAACTACCTAACAGCAGGGAACTTGCTTAGCTGAATCCTGACTCACGCTGCTGGTCTTTCTTGGGGTCAGGAGCTCTGCTTTTGCTTGCTCACTGCAGCAGCAGTCAAAGAAAATAAAACCTGGCATGTTAGGCAAGACCCAGTGTTATACCTGGCAGCTGTCAAAATATTTGACTTTCAGGGACAAACCATCAGCCTTAGTAGGTTATTTTTTGGTAGCAAAAATAAGGGTAAGCAAAGGGTGCCCTAAGCAGGAGATAAGCTGAAACCTATCTCCAAGCCAGTGCCCACAAGATGCTCCAAATGCATCCCCATGAAAGCAGTAGAGTTATCCACCTTGGTGGGCTACAGCATCACCCACCTCACTGCCACAGACGTGGGCTCACAGCTACTGCCTCCACACAAGCTGCAATGTGAAGTGAGACAGTTTCTGCAGCACTAAAGCAAAAAATGTCACATGAAGATAAATTATGTTTTGATGTATTTCTTTTTTGCTTTTCAGTTGCCTTTTCATGCAATTCAGACAGGTCAGTCCAAAAAACAGTGGTTCAAAAACTCCAGTAAAACCAAGACCTGTGAAACAAAGTGGGAAAAATTCTACTAATATTGCCCTGGTCCAGTTTCCACAGTAAGTATGAACCCTTTTGCAACTGCCTCTCCTCAATTATGTGTTGTCATGAACACAAATTAAAATCAAGCCTTCTAGCTGCAGATTAATTAACATTCCAAATGGATGGCTTTTGTTTTCAGAGAAAGGATTTTGCTACTGAAGGTCACTTTGCTCTGAAAGAGACAGGAAGAACACATTCTGCTGCACTATGCTCTGCAGAGAGTGCAGAGATTTAGTCCTGTCAACCAAGAACTTAGAGCAGACCCCCACCTTTTCATATCCTTAAACAATTGGACATGATGCTCTAATATAATACTTTAAAGCAGGGACTTTCATGGTACGAAAGGGATTTGGGTTACTGGAGTTCTTTTATTTTTAGTTGTTGAGATAGGGGACATCTGCAGTGCATTAAAAAAATGGGAAAATGCTGTGCCCAGTTTTGCACCACACACATAGAGCTTAAGAGGGATAGCAAGAAAAAGAGAAGTTCTAAACTAGAGAGCTATCAAGATATTTACAACAAATGACCTACAAGGGCAGATGAGCATCCTACAGCTACCCAAAGGACAGGGACTACGAGACCTGAGTTAAGATGGGAGCAGAAAATTAATCAAGGAAATGCCAAATGGCTTCCATGACTGTGTAAATAAAATAGCTACTTAGTGATCTGAAGCAGAAATGTCCAAACGTCACAGTCACTGCCATTCAGATCCTTCCACTTCAGCTCACTAAGTGGCTATTCATTTTACTTGTTGCTGTTTGAGTCAATTTTCCAATGACTTAGAGACTTCATGAGCAAGCAAGATGTATCTTACAAATCTTACAAGAGTTTCAGTGCTCAATGTTCAGCCCTAAAAAGATTAGGAGAAAATTTAACAGCCAAACTGTTGAAAGGGCAATAACTCTTTCCAGTGCTTCTTTATTTTATTATCACCGTTTTTTTTTTACTTTTACTTTGTTTGTCTTCAAAAATCAAATATTCTGCTATGCTTTCACTAAGCATATAACATTTTTTCATGTTTTCATTAAGCATACAGTCAAACATGGTCTGTGTGGTTGCAAATTTAAACAGCTGTCTCCTAAAACTATAATATGCATCCAGATATTGGCTCATCAGTTACTATCAGTCCCCTTGCAACAAATGATGTGGTTTGTGCAGGTAGCTTCCAAAACTTCTGTGTAATGCATTACTCACAATATGTGAACTACCTGTGTGTTTTCACCTTTTTTTTTTTTTTTTTTTAAGATTCTCCCATCCATGTCTTCCCAGAACCAATGATTACTGCAATCCTTTCTCCACAAAGTAAAATGGAGTAAGTAACTGCATGTGGTTCCCTGTGATTTTCAGAGCAATTCAAGGCCAAGTTCTGCTCACAATCTCACAGTCTGATGTAAGATTGCTGTCAAAACAAATGTGCCCTATTACAGGTCAGGGGCTTTTCAGGTCTATTCTCCTCAAAGAGCTATAGACTATTTAGCCAAGGTGACAATCCACTATAATTGTATTCATGTGGGGCAGCTTGGTGGTTGCACTGTGACTTTGCTTCCCAAGAACGGCTACAGATGAGCAGGTAAAACACTGACAGTTCATCTGAGCTTTGTAGAAGACACTGTGCCAGTCTCAGACTTGAATTTATCCTGCTGTTACCTCAGCTGAGGGAGTTTGTATTTCTACCAGTTTAAATGTCAGACTCTTGGCCCAGGTTTTCTCTGGATGTTGGGGAAAGGTAAGAAGAAGGTTCTTGTACATCTCAACAGGAGATGTTCTGTTTGGATGAGCAACATCTTTGCCTGCGTCACAGAGAACACACAGCTTTTAGACAGGGCAGGAAGAGCTACACAAAGCTTCATGGTCAGGACATGAACAGCAACGTAAGGTTCAATAGATGAAGAATGGCCTGCTCTTACAGAAGGTGAACAGAGGACTAATGAGTGCTACAAGATCAATGTAAGCCATAGCTCCTGATGAAGAAACAATACCAGAAAATGCAAGTTTTCAGCTAAAGTCTAACAGTAGTTCATTTTGTTTGCTTTGGACAGAAGGATCAATCTAAGAAAGGGGAATTAATTGCCTGGATCATCTATAAAATATAGCAGATGACAAGCTCTGTGCTTCTAATATTTCCCACCATCACAACAAATGCCTCTGAGAAGGAACAAGTAAAAGCAGAAGCATTTTGCTTCCAGGTCAATAACTGGTTGTCACCTCAAATGATAAAACTTGATGGTCAGTATTTGCAGAGATTATAAAGGGAACCCTTCTGCCCTTCTGGGAGACAGAAGCAATTCAAAGTGTCAGCTTTTTGCCTTAACCTCATATCTCCTGCCTTGTTCCTAGAAGAGTCATGCTGTAATGGATTTCTGTTAGTTTTTAAAGGCCACAATTTAGGCATTAGCCTTATGGATATGATTAAAGTACTGTCCACCCTAATTACCTGCAGACACAAATTTTAAGCTTCAGAGTGGGAAGGAGGAGAGGCAGAGACAGTTCATGAAAGGCTGCTGTTTGGCTGATTTGTACTAGGAAGGGTAAAATAAAAAGGAAAGAGGAAGAAGCTCATTGATCCAGTGACATTCCTGGTGAAAAAAATAACACTGGGTCATAAAGTTTCTCAGTTGTATTCATCTAATCTTAACTATATGGGAAACCCTCCTTTTCAAGTTGGATGTTAATTCTGAAATCCTGAGAGAGCTCAGGGACTGAAGTCAGCATTTAAATGGTTTTGGTTCTGACTACCAATGCCAGAAAGTGCATGGAGGCTGGAAGATCTGATCCTTGGTTCCTTTGGAGCAAAGGGCCACTGCATACTTCCTCTACCAGCCCTTAACCCCATCATACCAGGAAGAGTGAGTCAAGGGCAGGAGTGCGAGTCAAGGGCAGGAGTGCTTCACGGGGCACGTTCACATGCAGGTCCTAGGAATAGCAGTGGTGGAAGAAGCCTGAAATTACCAAGAAGTTCTGCTTCAGATACTTGCTTTTTGGTCCAGGACAATCTAGAACTAACCATGTCTTATTTTCATGTTATTTTTACCCTATGTGATGTTCACAGTGTTTTTTCATATTTATTTCTACAGCAGGCTATAGCTCCCATAATTAATCCTAACTGGCTGTTGGAGACCAAGCAGTGAATGGGCATGACCCTAGCAAAAAGAACAAACACCTCTATAAAAAACATTGATTTGTGTCTGTAACAAGCAGCACTATAGAAGAACAGAAAACTTCAAGGTTATCATATCTTCTCTCACTATTAAGCCTGATTCTTTAATTGCATCAGTTATCATACAGGTTTTCACATTCTCCAAGCCAGAGCTTAGCGCTCATCTATGTGAAGATAAATGAGGAATTGCCTGTGACCACCTGGGGATTTTGCAAAGAAGGAACACAGATATCTCCAGACACTAAGTATGGCCCTAAGTATCAGCAGATATCTTTGTCACCACCACAGCCCAGCACACACCTCAGCAGCCCAGGCTCTGCAGCACCCACTCATGTCAACTACAAAGCTGTTACAGACCCCAGTACACAAAGGAAGAGTCCCCCTAAACCCAGCAAAGCAGGTCTGCTTGCAAACTGAATCCTCTTCTTTGGTCTGAATCTTTTTAGTGACACTTGAATTATGGAACTAATGCTTGGAAGAGATCATTCATCAAAGGTGTGCAATGCATGATATAAAGTTGTTGAGAAGCACCAGTTATGTCAACTACAACTGATGATAGCTGGAAAGAGGAGTGATCTAGCTTAAGAGGAAAAGGGGCAACACCGAGGCAAAGTAGGGAGAAGAAACAGAAACATTTGTACTTCTGCATTCTGTCTCAGTCGCTGCCTCAAGCCAGCCTGTGCTAATTTTCCCCTGGCAGATCCAGGATCCTCCTTATACTCCTTTGCAGATGAACCATCTTTTCTCCTCTCTCTGCTGCACTTATCTCCTCTCCACAGAGACATGGGTTCCCCCCATTTCAGAGGGACTCTCTGTGTGGCACAGGCAAGCACCTCAGCCCATCTGAGCAAGCACCTCTTCCCAGTAAAGTTCAACTCTGCAGCTGGGCAACAGGTGGCTGACAGGAAGGTTTAATAGGCATCTGCAGCAGGCGGGTAGTAAGCACTTTTAGTGTGCATTAGAGGCTCCGCATACCCATGTAACAGTTGAATATGGTCTCCAAGACACATTTCTGTGAACAAATCACATTTTCCATCAAGAAAGAAAAGAGTGTTCAGCTGCACATTGCTTCATAGACTGTGGAGCAGTTACCTGACTATGGTCACAACTGAAACAATGAGTAACATGGATTTGAACTCAAAATTTCAGATGAAGAGTGCCTTGGCTGATTTATAATTGGTTATTGAAGTAATGCAAGAGAGGAACTGGAAAGATTTCACGTTTTTCATCTAGGGTTGTTTGGATTTTTTTAACGTCAGAGCCACCAAGTTTATACAGTGAAAAGAGTTACTGACAACAGAGACAAACACTTTGCCTGTTTTACATGATGCTGACACAGGATAGTGAGGATACTCCTGGGATGAAGGTAACCCACCTTAGTTAACCAAGCAGGCCTGTTTGTCTAAAAGAGACAAAGGCTGTAAGATGGTTCTTTCCATTCCTGGGAGAAGATGTAGTGTACCTGTGTGTATGTATCAATACAAAGATAGTCCAACAGGAAAACACCAGTCTGCTCAGAACAGGCCTCTGGCATACAGCAACAGTGCAGACAGATAATGAGGCCATAAAAATAGAAATGTTAATTAAATACAAGGAAAATGGGCCAAGGTGGGAAAGACAAGAGGTGCAAGTTATTTGAAGCTAAGTATTAATTCCTTCATGTGGTCCTGGAACAAGGAAGGTGGTCTCTTCCTGACAAAACTCCTTGTGCAGTACAATGAAACAAGACAGTATCTTCCTTTCTACATCAAGCAGCATGAGCCTGGCAGGCACACTGTTAAGGAGGCTGAAACGAGTAGGAGACATTCATCTCGGAAAAGAGCAGGCTGATCTCAAGAAACAGAAATTGTCAGTGGCCATGGCAGTGTGTAAGAACTGGCTCCTAGCAGTGCATTCAAGGAGTTCATTATACATGAACTTCATAGGCACTGAAAAAAGCTTTTGCTAAGACGACAGATAACATTGCTTGAAAAATAATATGACAGTACAAAACCCCAGAAAGACAATTCAGATTATGGAGATCTCTTAAGAGAGATCTTAGCATGAGCAAATTCACATTAGCTCTCCTTTTAGCCCACTTCAGATACAGAGTAACAACATGTAGGTTTTCTTCCCTCACTGTTTCTTCCCTTTTTTTTTTTTTTTTTTGCTGGACAAAGACTGACTTGAACAAAAATGAGAGTACATTGGATGCAGTCACAACAACTACAAAATACAGGTTTCATCATCAGTGTTTGTTCAACATACAAATACCACAAAATGATATTAGGAAGATTAAGATGATAGGAAGAAGCAACTAAAACAACTAAAGAAAATGTTGTAAGAGGAGATTTTTAATTAAAAGGAAAAGAGCTAATACAGAAGAGAAGGTGATACAGTGGGCCATTTGGGAACAATTTCCATGCACATTGAGGGAGCTAAAAGAACTGCTTTACTCTGTAGGACAGAGAAGTTGACTGGCACCAGGGAGGAAAATACTGTTACAGGAACTGGGGATGTGTACGTGACTTCAGTTCTTCAGAGGACAGTTCAGGTCTTACAAAAAAAGTGACTGACAACCAAACTTTGCCTCTTTAACACACATGTCAAATCATTATGATTAAATGAGTTGCAAACATGAAGTAATACAAAGTGGCTAATGAGATTTCAAGCCAGTAAGACGTCTACGATGAACTTTAGATATTCACTGATCTTAATGGATAATAAACAGGGGCCTACACAAAATACTTGGTGGAAGGAGAAATAGAAATGGCTATGCCACATCTGAATAAACTGACATTACATATGGAACAATCTTCTAATAATCCTACTAGGAATATAGGGAAGATGAAGACCCAAATCATCCTGAGAGGAAGAAAAGAGCACTGATTGCCTATGGAGTCAACTCAAACAGCATCTCATGGATGAAAATGCACAGGGGATTGTTACCAGCATGTCTTCTGCTTCCTTGGAATGAAGATAAGACTGGACACACAGTCTTCACATACAGGTTCTTTGTGAAGCTAACTACAGTCCATGAATAAAAAAGATGGATTGTCACAGAAGGAAGAGAACATTTTTTTCAAAGGGTCCTAGCTGAGAAGTTATGCCTTGCCAGAAAGAGAAAACTGGCTTAACCAAAGAATGCAGAGATATATAAATTGGCTGTAAGTCAATGTGTGTAGGATATTCATAACAAGTATAAAGTATGCATTCAAGAGGACAGTTGTGAAGGAATATTTCAAGATTTTTTTTCAATGTTTACATCTACTCTCTCAAGATGGGTATAAATAAAATAATTTTGCTACAGTTTGTGGGGAGAGAGGAGTATGTTGTCAATAAAATGCATGAGTTATGACATTACAGAAATATTCTTTTCACCTAGACTCATTGCCTCCAACAGTAAGATATACATAAATCCAGGCCCTCTGGACACAGTAAAAAAAAATCTACAGGGCATATTTTGCATATCACAATAATTTGATGGTCTGTGATTTCTCAAGAAAACAGAAATATGAGAAACATGTCTACAGTTCAGTCTAATTCCAGAATTCTTTTGACTATGTTGTAGTTGCTACTTTTACTGCACGTAAAAATAACTTCCCTTGAGCTAAAGAAAAAAAAGGAATTTTAACATTCTATGATTCTATGAAATCCTTCTGCATCACTAAGCAATATGGAGCCAAAGTTACTTTATACATGGTTCTCCATGATATCTGTGAGTGAGCGCTCAAGAGAAAGATGTGGGCTTAATAAAACCAGCATGATGTGAGGATCATTTGAAAAGACCTCTCCTATGATAACAACAATATACAATGTTTTAAGGCACAAATAATGTCATAACCCTCTATGTGATTGGTACAGTAAGATAAGGGTGTCCTATGGAGGGTACAGGTTACTCTGAGCAAAATAGCAGCCAGCTTTATAACACATGCGATCCTCTGTCCTAACCTAGGATCACATGGTGACTTTCCTACACTGGGGTTTGGACTAGAATAACTGAACAAATATGCAAAGACAGATGGACTTCAAAAATAATGAATGAAAAATAAAAGAGTCTTTTCCAATACCACCAGGGAGAAAAAAATGCATGTAAGCTATTTAAGATACATAACCATCTGGGAAAAAGGCAACAAGACTGGGTTTATAAACTTCTTTGCAGGAGGAACTTGATTGTTATTCTCATTTTAAATTTCCTGAACATCAAGAAACATTTTCTGCTTTCAAACTTCACACAAAGGACATCTTGTGCAACCCCATTTCTTTGTTTATAATCACCACTTTCTATAGTCGCTATTCTTTCTATAATCACTAGCCTTTCTCATCCTTGATGGATAAACTTTTTAAATCCTAAATTTAAGGTGCTGATTAGCCATGTCCTGCTCACTTCACAATGCCAAACTGTTCAGCAACAGACCCTGGGACAGGCTGTTTCAGTTTCTTGACAAAAGCAGATGAGATTATACTACTGATACTTACTTAAAGGCCAGAGGGCAAAACCACCTTATGGTGTCATGGTAAGGTAAAAGACAACACCAAGGCAGGACAGAACTGACCTGTGAGCAACTCATGAGAAGCTCTAAGTTTAAAAGCAGAGATATAAGTCTGAAAAACAGAAGTCTTCTGGCTTCTATTCTCAGATCAGTAAGAGATATGCCATGTGGAAAAATATATTGAGGACAATGTTGTTGGTTACTTCTTCCCCCAGATTCCCTACCTAAAAACACGGCTGCCTACACATACACAGATACACAAGCACGGCCCGTTTCCAAGATTTCATCAAAATTTGAAAGAATTTGGAATCTTGCATTTCTGCAAAACAAACTGCACTTGTAAGGAACCCTGGACATATCCCCATCTCTATGTTTGGTAACATTCCTCAGAGGAACCTTGCAAGAGGTATTCAGCACGGCTCACAGAACATCTACTTCTACCCCAGCAACTATCATGGTCAGAACTGGACCTTGTACATACTTCTTGATACAAGAGTATGCAGAGCATAAACTAAGATGATGCAAGGGACTGACAGACCTGCTGCAGATGTACCTTCTCTAACTTCCTGTCGTATTCTGTCTCAAAAGAAACTTACAGACTGCCTTGAAAGCAGCTTCTTCAGCTCCTATTTGTATGTGTGTTAAACACACATTATTTTTTTCCAGGGGGATGATAGCAATGCTTGACTTTTTACACCTGAGAGTCCCATCTCCAGCCTCCAGGTTACACCTAGTCATTCATGAAAGGCGTCTTTTTTTCTTCCAGTTGGCAGGCAGTTTATGTTCTGCACTGATTGGTGACCATTTAAGACAATTTTGCCTGATCCTTCTCTTTACGCTCTCTGCACTGCCCAGCTCTGCTAGGTTTCATTCACCTCACTTAAGTTTGGGAGACCTGCCAGACACCAGATGCCACTCAAAATCTGCCATTTCAACAACACTGCTCTGGATCTCCATCACCTGTCTGCCCATAACACTTGCCCAGACAGATCTGCTTCAGGTGAAATGTTAATGCAATTATTGCCAAAAAGATACCCCTGGATTTTTTCCAATTTAGCAAAAGGACATGGAAAATATTGATGTTTTTGGTCTTCCTGGAATTTTCTCACGGTTCCTTTCTACGAATAAGAAAAGCCATCTTTTTGTAACCCTGTTACTGCACATATGCACGGTTATTTGAAAATGCTCTGAAGGGACATCAAGCAAATAATACCAATGTTCAAAATTCTATAGCAATGTATTTATACAAATTACAGAATTCTGTATGTATTTACACACCGTTACAGAATATCAAGTCAATAACACCAATTGTTCTTTCTGTTTTCCCTCAGATTTTTCTTCAAGTGAATGTCAGTGCTCAAGTAAGGTGCCAGATGGACAGCATCAGAAAGTGAAGGGTTCTGTTTGCCCGCAGCATAGGAGGAGCAGCACTGCAAGCCTCCCTGCTTTGCCATGTGAGATCTCTCAAGACCTGTTTTAGCAAGACCACGTAAGGAGGGGGAGGGCATCTGTACCCCTTCATGCCTTGGCAGAGAAGCTAAGCAGTACCCAGGTGAATGATGGTTTTGCCCATCCGCTGCCAGAAAACAAACAGAAATAGCTCACTTTACACAAGGAACCGAACAGAATCTGTGGTTTGCTACCCCAACCAGGCCGAATTTGACCCAGTGAACCTGCAGGGAGTGGCAAACTGCCAGCTCCTGGACCATCCAGTCTCATAATTATGTCTGTGTTAAATTACATGTTTCTATATTTACATAAAGTCAGTATTTACACACCATTACGGGTTATTTGAGTAAATTGGTTACAGTTTATTTATCTGGACTGCCATAAACTCATTAACATTTTTCTTGGGTTTAATCCTTTCTTTAGAAAAATACAAAAAAAATAAATAAAACATGTTAACTAGTAGTAATGATTTGCCTATGACTAAAAGTCCAAGTCAATTTAACATTAAGACTCAAACCATGGCCTAGTATTGTGGCCTCAACTCACAGCATTTTTAACATTTGCAATTAATTTTGCGATGTATGTCAGACTTACTGAAAAAGAAGAGTTGTAGCCTCCTCTCCTTATGGCAGGATTGATCTGTTTAACACTGAGCAATGAACCCTAGTCCGCCCCAGAAGCTTTCTTTCTTCTCCTACAGCCCAGCATGGCTTTGCACTGTCCAGACAAACGACTCAACACCCAGTCGACCCGCAGCAGCCAAACTGCCTGCGAGTCTCAATAGCTCCGAAGGGTTAAAAACAAGCTCAAGAGCTGCAGTTGAAAGCTGTAAATTCACAGGCAGTAACAGTCGCTAGTCAAGTATGCCTGACTGTATCCTACAAATCAATTAACGTAATTTACGTATCTTTACCATTCATAAACAATTACAATAAAATGCCACCTTTTATTTAAGATGACAGATAACGCTGGTTGACACATGACCCCTCCTACCTACTTGACTACAGAAAAGTCATATTCATTCAGGACACCAAGCCAGAGGTTATTTCAAAACAGAATTACGTTTCAAATAACTCACATTTCTCACATGGACAAGAGTGTCTTAGAGCAAAATTTACTTAATTACAAATAGCATACAAAATTATGTATAGCTCCTCCAAAATACATCTGTGCTCAGCCTCCGTGCCTCTGTGGACAGCCAAGGGTGTCAGGACCAACCATGCTTCTGACAGCACTGGATTCAAATCCTAAGGGATAAAACAACTACAAAATGTATTTGTCATATGGGCCTTACATGATTTTTTCTCTCTTTTTTTTTTTTTTCCCTTCAGGCTACTGGGGAAAAAATGCCACTTCCTAAGGATTAATTCCCAGATGATAACTGCTAATCAATGTGTTTGTGTGCTTAATATAAAATGCTACAATCCCTTAAATATTACTGCCAGCTCATGGTTTGTGAATGTTTGAAAAAACAAGTCTAATATTGTCCCCCTCATTGTCATTATTGATAGAGATTTATTAGTTTCATTTTGCAAGTTTTACTTTAGGAAGGGTGCTAATATCATGTATTATGACAGTTCACACTGAAAGCAATTTTCCATAAAAGATGTTACAATGACCCCTATGGAACTTGTATAATTTCATAGTAGATAGTCAAGTGCACAAATAAACATGTTTACAAGAGTGATCCTGTTAATCTGGTTCTTGCCCTCTGAAACTGTTATGTGCTATTTGTGGAATCTTAAAATTAGTACAATTGTTGATATTACTTATGTTGTTTCTGGCATTATGCTTTAGGAAAAAAAAAAAAGCATATTTATCATTTAGCTTTGGTATAATCTGCAATAGGTTTTAACAAGTAGAATATATTCCAACCCCTATATTTTCCACAGCTGTGAAGTTTACAATGATGTAAGAAGTCACTTTATCAGAGAGGAAATATTACAGACACATAAAAAAAGTTGAAGACCCAGTTTTCTTTTTAATCCTCTGGGGGTAAGCTATGAAACAAGCAGTCAGAAGAGTGAGGACTCAGTTTCATGAGTGGTGTGCATACTTGTACAATAATACGGGCACAAAAGAGATTGTCTCCTTTAGTACATGAGGGTCACTAGAATTTATTGTTATTACCTTTTTATTGTTGTTTTTTCTTTTATCCATGCACTTTTATATTTACTTGCATGAATTTACCACAGGTTCATAGTGGCCTTTGCCATTTTAATGCTTACAGAGCCTAAAGCTTCGAAAATGCCTATCTGGCCTGTACATATTTCATTAAAAATAAACTCTATATAATAAATAAATATATAAAATAAATAAAATGTTGCCTTTGGAATTTCTATAAATAAATTTAACTTTTTATTTTTATTTTTTTACTAAGAGGTCTTTGCTTTAAACTCTGTGGGGTGAGACCCAGAGAGCAACTAACTGAAAAGTCTCTTGTTTAAGTAAGACTGCACCCTCCATGCCTTTGTAAATGCAGCGTACACTTGAGCAGGCCACCAGCCAAAAATCCTGATGAATCAAAGTATGGCAGCTATGCTGATATATGACAAAGTACAACTGATCAAAAATTTAAAAGCGTGTCTATTCCCCAGCATGCATCAGGCCTTCCTCCTCCTCCTCCCCTTGGCTCTTCTCTCTCGCGCTCTTACTCCCATTCATCCTCTCCCTTTCTCTCTCTCTCTCTCTCTCTCTCGCACTCACTCTCTCGCGCTCCCTCTCATACTAAATCAAGCGAGTGGGCATAGGCTCTCCTCCAGGAGGACAAACCTTTAAGTGCAGGACAAAATCAGCATGTTCCATCCAAGCCTCCATCATACATTATGCATGCGACAAAGTTTGGCAACAGTGGAGCTGATGTGATGACACAGCTAATCAATAAGAACCCACCGCATGAAACCTTTATAGTGGTTACTTTTTAAGGGCTCAAGTGAAGGAATTGTCTTTGTCAACTTTGGCTTAAAATATCCTTATATAGTTCCGGTACTTTCTCAGGGTCCACTGGTCTAGGTAAAAAATGTGTAAATTTTTGATGCCGCTTAGTCCTAGTCCCTTCTCTTGGAGTCCCATCTTTATTTAACGCAACGTAGTATCGTCTTCCAGTGTCCACGTGTTTATATAGATTTGATGAATATGTGTTATACCAGTTTTCTTCAAACTGCTCTCTGAATACACACTCCTGGGTTAATTTTTCCTATGGAATGAAAAGAAAAAGTAGTAAGGAGATAGATAGCCACATAAATAAGCTCTTTTTAAAATAATTATTTTCACAGCTTGAAATCAGTACCTCCTTGCTCAGTTTGCAAAACCATTCCAATATTCCCAGTTTTGGCTAAGGAAAGCCATATTGCTGGGTATTTCATTAAGCAGTCACAAGAGTGGATAACTCTAGATGAAGCAAAAGCCTCATCATCTAGACCAAAGCAGCGACAATAAAACTGAAAACAGATATTGTAACTTCTGATCATTTCCATGCAGCTCTTAAGATATTACTGGACTTGCATAACTAACTGCTTCAATCATGAGTGCAGGCATTTGAACAAACACATTTTTAAAAATTAGAAATGGTTTGTGGGGCTGTAATAAAATGAAGGGGTTTCAAATCTCCGTCTGTTCCTTGCATGAAGAACTCAATGCATTTAATCAGTTTGAAAACATACAATTCATGATCCTTGGTTTATTATTTGTACCACAGAATTACAACCCAAGAGAGCTTTGAACAGGAGCATAAACCCCCACATGCTGAGATGAAGTTAGGCAAGGAAATTCCTCCAGGTTTACCTTACTAGGGTGGTCTTTGTGTCGTGTCCTACTGCTAGGACCCACTGAAGACACAAACCGTTCATCAGATCCTCCTGACAGACTCTCAGCTCCTTCCAGTTCACCCTCTTATTCAGCCTGTGCGTGCCCCTCTACATCCTTTTGTTCAAAATAGATGGGATTGGCTTAAAAAGCAGCCACCTGATAACCAGATTAATTTTAGGAAGGACTTACACAAGTGTCTGAGCAAGAAGACAGGAAAAAGGTGGTGAGATATAATATTGGGAGACCTGATGGCAAGTTGGAAAAAATAAGACTAGAAACAGTCTTTTCAGATGATACAAAAAATATAATAATTATCATTTCATGCTTCTTTTTTCATAACTAGTTCTCACTCACAGCACTCACATCAACCAAACTCAGCTTCCTACTGAGGATCAATTTCTCATTATTACAAAGCTCCACACAATGCAGAACTCTGTGTACGTGTTTTACAGACATTAAACCTTAAAGCAGTACTTTTAGATAGATACATAGAGAAGGAGACCGTGGCTCAGATGCAGCAAAGTACCTCAGCAATGAATGTGTGCCTGAACAAAACTAAGGAGCTACAGCTCAAGCTCTAGTACCCCCAAAAGGCCATCATCTATGGCTTCATCCAGGAGCTTCCCAAAACCCATCATCACCAAAGCCTGAAGCTTGCCCTGAGGCTGCAAGCACCTTTTGGGGCCACCTCTGCTGCTCAGGAATCCGCTAACAACCCTTTCCCAAAGCGACAGTGCTTCAGCTCAGATGTTTTGCTGCTGCTTTACATGGCAAACACACTGCTCTCTGCGGCTCACCCCAGTCAGGTTCACAGAACCCTATGCACCTTACAGGAGTCACCCAGAAACCATTCTATGTAGGGAAAGCAACCTCTGAGCAAGTGAGGAAAGAGAGCCAGCACCCTCTCTGCACCCTTACAAATCGGCTACTGGGCAGCAAAGTCAGGGTTCTCCTCAGTGCCTAAAGCTTTAGGATCTGGAGGTTCAACCTGTGGCAACTCCAGAGGCAAGAAGGGCAACAAGCAGCTCTTAGTTTCCCCTTTGATGGGCATTGGGAACCTCATCACCCCTCAGGAAAGACAAAATCCCTGACAGGACCAGGGTTCGGATGTTAAACACTTGAGTGTACATTATGGCAGCATCCATGTTCCTGTGTGGACTTGTGTCGCTGTGGCTTGCAGCGCCGCAGGTGAAGCTTATAGCAGAGAAGAAGGCAGTGCCATTCCTTGCACTGGTTCAACTACAAGACTTCCCTCCCTGCAGCTCTGGCTGAGCAGCACGTGCGGACACATGAGCCCACATGCAGGTCAGCTGCATATAACAGCGTATTTTACAGGCATTTCAGACCGTAACATTTTTAATGTGCAAAGTAGCTCGAACACAGGAACACTCCATACTGGTTATAGGGGAAAGAAATACAAATCTGTTTATGTGAAATGCTTGTCTATCGGCCAGAATCTGCAGCCTCCCATTGATAATTGCCTTTATGTCCTTTGGCAGACAGAAACTGCAGCAGCAATGATTACTCAACCTCAGCAGCCACTGACAGTTACACACATTGCAATAGCCCCCTTGTATAGTCTCAGTGTACAAATTAATATAAAAACTATTCAGCTGCTATAAAAAATGTCTTTAAGTACAGCTTTCATTACTGTTTTATTTTGAATGAGGTTTAAAATCATTTTGTTTGCTTTAAAGCAGAAGCAGATGCTATGGCCTATAGATCCACAGGGAAAGAGAAACTAATTCAAATTGTTTTCTTGCTCTCAGAAGGCAATAGGATCACATGACAAGCACTGCAGAAGCACTCCCTGCTAAAAATAGCAACATTTTAGAAAGATATTTCAGGCCTGTCTTGAATTCATTAATTATTCACTTAATCTGCATTTTTTTTTAGCATCATCATAAATTTCTATCTTTGCAAGAACAGTACTTCCCCGTGCCCTGAAGGAGAAATTTTAAAATAGTCTCTCTTTATCTAGCAGGCTTGATGGATCATGACAGTGCTGTGGTACACTTCACTAGCAGACCTCGAATAAAGGGGTTTGCATTGCATTGAGCTTTTGGATGTGTTCAATGTATTTCAAGCTTACACAATCTATCTTCCAAGCTTATCTTATTTTTACTGTTCACCCTTTTACAGCACAGCTACATCTCTTTTGTCATACATCAAAATTCTCAGAAATTCATGTATAGATAGTAGGCAAATACTTCAACGTGAACTTGGCAGAGCAATCAGGACACAGGTTCAGATACATACAGACGCTAACTATCACTCTTCCAGGGATTGAAATAATTCCTTTATAAATTCAACAGTTTCCTCCTAGGATACCTAGAAATTCTGGTTGTAGTCCGAGACCACTGGAGTAAATCAGTCACAGTGACTTTAGGTAATAACATGGGCAACAATGTTCCAGCACATCCCTCTTCCCACGCCCTGGAAGATCCTTATGATCTCATCTAGTACTACAACAGACAGAAACCAATATCCAATAGGATAGTCATCTATGTAGAATCACAGAATCATTAGGTTGGAAAAGGCCTTTAAGATCATTGAGTCCAAGACTGCCAAGACAACTACTAAACCACATACTACCACAACACTACTTAACACTAGCTTACACTCATGTTTTGAGTATGTGTGTCTTTATTCAAGCCAGAAATGAGCATAATAAAGCGGTGAGGCTAGCCCATCCTGCCAACAAGCACCTTTTTGCCTCAGCAGATTAGAATGAGAAAGTCTTGTTGAAAGCCAGCTCTCCTAGTATGGGAATGAGATGGTGTTTCCTGATCACAAGTGGCTTACACTTCCCCATCTGGCTATGACTCTTAGAAAGTCCTTGTACACACAGTCAAAAAGTAAGGTTTAGGCCTATAACAGCATTTTTTGCATTTGTTTATTCTAGTAACTTTCTCTATCATTTTTCCATGGACAATATTTCCTTGCACAATACTTAACATCACTAGACATCTTTCTTAAAGGCTGACACAAATACCAAATATGCCAACTGCAGCAGCTATGGAAATTAACCTGTATTCCTGTGAAACTGGAGGCTGCCTGCCTTCATAAAATTATTTAATTCAGGGGCCAAATAAGGAGGTAACCTCAAAATTATATAAATCACATGTTGCACTAGATACCACACATTTTCTATGAGGATTGTTCATAGAACATTCCACTACTAAGTGACTAATTGTTGTAACAGTGCAAGTAATATTCACCCACACACATAGAGAAGCTAGGTAGTACACAGAGAGACATACATAAGCAACATAGCACAACCAACAAAGTTAACTCAAAGCCACCCTTCGTTTGCTAGCTACTTTCTTATATGCTGCTTCTGCCCATGTAATCACTCAGAGATCAATTGATTAACTTGCAGCACCTGTTTCTGATAATTAGAAGTAGCTTTCCAGCTGCATTAATTTGTTCCTACCATCTTTATTGAAGTTGAGGAAGTATCTGGCTGGTCCAAGTCATATTTGTACCTACAACTAATTCTCATTTTACTGCATTTCCATGCTTTACCTGCTTGGTTTTAACCCTTAATTTAACCCAAATAACTCAAATAATTGAATTGTCCAAAGATGCCCACATCACTAGAGTGGAAACCCAAGGCAGATTTAATTCGGCTAATGCCTAGTCAGTGTTAGGAAGCCCAGAATCCTTTTCTCTTTCTACACTTTCTAACATATAATCATGGAGAAAATTAATTATGTTATCCAATTTCCAGATATATTAATTAAAAGTATGATTGCAAATTAATAAAGCACATATTTACAACCATCACAACAGAAGATCTGCCAGCTTGTTTAAAAATACATATCCCTCTGAAGGAGCTAATTGGAAATAAGAGGAAAGAGGCAAAACACATGTACAGTGGCCCAGAGAATGGTTTCATGACTCTACAGAATGGTAGGACATTTGTGTGGCTTGTTAGTTGAAAGCACAGTACAGGGTCCTGTATAAAACATATTATTTTTTTATTTTATTTTAAATAACGTTACAGAGCTAAAACTCCGATTTATTTTGTAACCTGACAAATCGAAACCTCTTTGGGTCATCATTCCTAAAATCACAACAAATAAATTTCCTGTCTAGCACACTGTTCTGTTCTATGCCACATGTAGTTTTCCCCTTTGCAAACTGTTACTGTGATTCAACAGAGACACTTTGCAAGAAAACACCTAATCCAGAAGCCGAAACAGCTATTAACAAGAAGTATATCTGCTGTAGTCAGCACTTCCTACATACCTGCTGCACATTATCATCGTGTTAATCCACCTTGTCTTAATAAAATCAAGTTTAAATATATAGCCTCCTAAATAAGTTCATGCAAATCCCTCATTATGGTTATATGACATTAACAAAAACTGCATATGTATTGAAGAGAAACAGCAACAAAAAAAAAAACCTGTTCTCATTGGAAGTGGTTTCTTTGCTGTTCTGCCTATGAACGCACACATTTTACATGCAGTTGGCCCTTCCCATGCTGTAATACAAACAGCCTCTAGAACTGAGCTACATTCAGCTAATAATTAACACTCATCCAGAGCTATCATAAATAAAGGTGTAGTTTAGCATGTGCTATAGTGCTGTCTGACCTCCCACACTAAGCCTGTTAGTCTCTGCTTGGACGGACAACCTCCAGCTGCACCAAGAAGCCAAACACCAGTGTCCATGCGGTGCCACTTTCCTTTGAGTTAGCAGTGCAAGGCAAGCCCTGCACATTAAGCATCTCATTGAGAAATGCCACAGAGTTTTCTTCAAACAGTTTCTCCAAGCAGTGTGGGTTTTTTTTCAGGATGGTTTGTTTATAGTTTGACAGAACATGGAAAAAAAGAAAAAAAAAAGTCTGGAGAAAGGATTATCTGACTGGTTTTTGTGCTTGTGACAGCGCATCTCCACAAGCACTTCAGAAAGACAGCAGGAAACCCTGCAGAGCCAGAAGAGAGACCAAGCAAACAGCCAGGCACCCACATTGCCACTTATATACATTTTATATTCCATGGCACTTTTTATAATATGAAGGAAACTAGGCAATATGTCCTGCCACAGTTAGGCACTTGCATTCTTCCTACCTGAGGCCACTTTCTACTTGAAAATATAGAGTACTCATCTTTGTTTCTCCTCCTAAACGTCTAGTTAATTTTTCCTTAATTACAAAAAAAAAATTTTAAATTTTAAAAAAAGAAGAAAAATCTGTAATCGTTTGCTGCTGCTGCCATGGAGTAGTTACAAGAGTCCCCAAAGATGACCTTTCATACAAAAAGCTTGTAAAGTTCCCAAGGCCCAACAGAACTTGATTCCCTTGGAAGCATTATCCTCAAAAGCTGCAATAGCTACACAGATACAGATACCATGGTACTTCCAAATCCTGATGAAGGCAACAAAAAAGCAGAGATTCCTGAACAAGGCAGAGTCTAACATCACCAAAACAATCCCAGGAGATCATCAGTGCAGCAAGGATTCACTGCTTCTCACCTTTGCCACACTACCCCTCTTTTCCCACTCCATTGCTTTCCACATCATCATGGACTTCCTCTGGAGAAACTAAACCAGAGTCCAGCACTATGCCACCCCTGACGCAAGCTGCAGGAGGATGAGATGAGAATTAGGCCTCCATCCATTTTTGCCACTGTCAAAACCACCACTCTTGGAATTTACTGACATCCACTCCTTTGAGATTTAAATTTTGCAGCATCTGTCAAGCTTTAGGCATGCCCTCCCTGGACATGAAATCATTATAGGAAGAACAACCCCACTGTGCCCAAGCTCACTTTTGCTAGCACAGGCTGGCTACCAGAAGGCTGGCTACCAGAAGCCATGCTTGTGTCCATAAAGGATTGATTTAGATCTGCCCAGCCAAATGCATTTGATGAGAACTCATTTTCACCTAAACATCCAGGGCCTGCTCATGCTGCTGTTGGAAGTCATTACAAAGCTCCCAGGACAGGCCTCAGGCCACATAAATTGCCACACCAGCATTTCCCTGGAAGCTGAACTTCCTTCTCCATGCCACAACATAGCAGGAGGGAGACAAAGTCAAGTCTTAAGAAACAAACAAGCAGGTGTCTTCCTCTCCCTTCTGTGCCAGCAGGACCAGGCCCACACTGAGCTATTTACTAGTCACACTTCTGACCTCTATTTTATTTTTGGTTTCCCTGGCACAATCAAGAACTGCAGTCATCAATGTTATCTAAGCATCTAATTCATAACGCTTGGCTAAACCCTTCCAAGAATCAGAACGCAAGGTGGTATGCAATCTGATACAGAGGCTGGAGCCAATTTTTAAAGAAGACAGAAGAAAAGTTCATGTCAGCTTAAATGGAACCTGAATCAGGCTTGCAATGATAAAAAGGCAACAAATACTTTAAGACACTAAAAGAACCATTTCATGCACGCTCGGATTTACTGAAAGCTGTAACTTGACCTACCCCAGTTCCCCACTCCACAAATTCTCTTATATCAAAAGACAACATGTGTGTCAAACCAGGGCTGTTATCCTATAGCTACACACACACACACTGAAATACTAATCAAGCTTTTAACCAAACAGAGATTTTAAAATAAAACATGCTTTCCTTAAACAAAACTAAGATGAAGCAAAGCATCAAAGGGTTTGGTCAGTATTTTTTATTTTGTTGTGTTTCTCTGAGCACAGAATGTCAGGTTAAAGGAAAGCGAGCCCTCCTTCAGCAGAAACTGCTGCCTTTTGCAGGAGCAGCTAAACTCACACCCTGAAAGACATTGTAAAGTGGGTGATAAAAAGTACTTAATCTGCATGAGTCTTTACACTCGGTGAGTAAGCCTCAAACCAGATTTATCCCTCATTAGAGAAGCACCTTATTCCTCAGCTACTAGGTGTCATCATAAAACTGGCAGAACACTCAGGGCTCTTCATAAAACGCTTTGCCATGGGCACAAAAATAATTATAATACATGTGAGCAATGAAAATGTACGCTATAAAAGTCCTTCATGTTTTATTCTTTCAGCAAGATGATTTGGTCAAGGACTGATGAACAAAAGCTTCTTTCTATATTTTGTTATGGATTTTATGTAAAACGACTTGCTAGATACTGGCTCAGAGGACAGGGACATTTACTGACCACAGTTTCAAACAAACAAACAAAGTGTTATCAACAAACAAAGCATCATAGGCTGTGGCAGTTTTGAAAGATCCAAATCTCCTCACTGAAGTGCCAAACATCCACTGGAGTCTCGGAAACCAATAAACATTCCAGACAGATATTAACATCTACAGTGCTCTGGTGGGCAATATAGCAAAGGGTTGGTATTCTAAGATTACCCAGCAGGACTCGATTGCATATTCAGTATAAGTTGTTTTTAAAATGAGACCTTTTAATTCCCCACCTGTTTTGGACACAAAGAAAGGCCAGCATTTCAAAGAGTGGCTGCTGAAGAAAAGACATCACATTTGCTGTTTCAGACAGCCGTGCTCCTCCATTGGCAACCGTTTATCATCAGCAATCTCTGCAGAGATGACTCTTTGGACATTTCCCCCTTGCCTTTTCCTGGAGGCAATCCCATCATAAAGTCATGGCATCTAGATATGCAATTTTTAGTATTTCATTTTCTGAGTAGGACAAAAAGATTTACCTAAGATTTCTCAGAAAACCCCTGTATTTTTGGTAAATTAAGTTCTCAGTGATACAGCTGACTCAGCCTTTAGGAAAAACTGGAGGAAGCCAGGTAGCTCTGCTCCTCTGCAAGCCCCCTACTCCTTCCATGCCCATGTACATGCACATCAGTGGAATCATCTTTCAATGGGTCAAACTTTAGCCATGCAGTTAATTTCAGCTTTGATGAAAGAAGCTGATAATCTGTCTGAAAAATATACTAAAAACCAAAAAAGATAGATCATAGAATCATAGAATGGTAGGGTTGGAAGGGACCTTTAGAGATCATCTAGTCCAACCCTCCTGCAGAAGCAGGTTCACCTAGATCAGGTTGCACAGGAACATGTTCAGGTGGGTCTGGAAGACCTCCAAGGAAGGAGACTCCACAACCCCTCTGGGCAGCCTGTGCCAGGGCTCCCTCACCCTCACAGTGAAATAGTTTTTTCTTATATTTAAATGGAACTTTTTGTGTTGCAGCTTTATCCCATTACCCTTTGTCCTGTTGCTAGTTACAGTAGAAAAAAAAGGGATGTCCCAACATCCTGACACCCACCATTTAGATATTTGTAAATGTTAATAAAATCTCCCTTCAGTCTCCTCCAGACTAAACAGCCCCAGTTCCCACAGCCTTTCCTTGTATGGAAGATGCTCCAGTCCCCTGATCATCTTGGTGGCCCTGTGCTGGACTCTCTCCAGAAGTTTTCTGTCCCTCTTGAGCTGAGGAGCCCAGAACTGGACACAGTAGTCCAGATAAGGCCTCACCAGGGCAGAGTAAAGGGGGAGAAGAACCTTCCTTGACCTGCTGGCTAACAATAACAATAACTTCAACAGAACTGGTGACTGAAGAGCTCAAAGGCTGGGCAATTGGTCTACCAGGTACCAGCAGCATACGGACCTTCCCAAAAAAATCAGCTTTTTAAAGTATGAGGGAAAAAAAGTACCCAAACCTGATGATTTTGTTTAAACTTTACAACACTTGTATATTCTAAATGACTCAGAATTTTCCTGAAGTTTTCCCCAGTGTTTCCTGACTCCAGATTATGCACTAGATGCTGTCCTAACAAAGGCAGCAGCAGGCTAAAGTTGCCCTTGCTATGCAAAAGCAATAAACATTTTAAAAGGTTGTCTTTAGATTGGAGATTCTCACAGGCAGGAACTCTGTCTAGATTTAGGTTTTTTAAATTATGATTACAGCACAACTCTTATCTTGATCGGGGTCTACTGACACAATCATAAAATTAATTGGTGGTTTTACAGGAGCAGGTCCAATCCTGATTCCATTGAAGTCAATGACATTTCAATCATAATAGAATCAAGTAAAAATTTCTCCTGAGCCACAGTTGCCTCTATAATTGTGTTAAATTTGAAGAGTAAAGTTTAACAGATTAAAATTGCATAGCCTGGGCCAGACCTCAAAAGCATGCCGCATCCACACCAGAAGCCAAGTTTGTCCTCAGCAGCAGTCAAGGAACACGAATATAAAATCTGATCTTCAAATCAAAAGTAACAGCAGAGGTGTGCCTTTATAAAAGGAATTAAAAAGATACAAAAGGGCTTTCTAAAAGGGGGGGGAAATGGATTTGCACTATAACAAGCTTTATTTCTTAAGCTTTTTGAATGCGATAAAAATGAATTGCATTACTGCACATCATCAAATCAGCCTGAGCACATTCAGACTGCAAAGCAAATCTCAACCCGGACAAAATCCCTAATGAAGTCCCCACAGGGCAGACTTTTTCTACTCTGTCTTTGAAAATGATGAATGGTAAAGTGGGAAAGAGTGCCACATTCACATCCCACTGTCTCCTGAGTCAGAAACAGAGCACATCAGATCTTTATCTGATGCAGTGAATAATCCCCAAGCATATCTCAGTATGTCACGGCTGATGATGCTCTCTTAGCATGTCACTTCAATATAGTATTCTCAGATCAATTGAAGATGCTGAACCTTTTCTCACCTCTGTGTCATCAACACAACTAGCTCAAGAAATGTTTAGGGTTGCAGCCACTGGGGAGCTACACAACTGCAAAGAAGTGAACCTGAAGACATTTAAGCTGAACATGCTCCACACTTGCTTGCTGGGTAGGATTTGGGTTTGCAGTGCAGTTATGCTACTTTACTTAACAAGTACCCACTGCTGACAGCGTGATACTCAACCCCTCTCCCATCCCACACTGCAGCTGGTTCCGTCACTGATCACTAGTGCTTGCACTAACAGGAAACAAGCCAGTTCAGGGAACTGAACTAGCAGAGAAGCAACCCTAGAAAAAAAAAAGGCAAGCTTTCTGCTGTGGCTTTAGATCTCTAAATTAGCCTCCTGGCAGGTGAGATGAGTGCTGGCGTTGGAGCAAGGAAGGAAGCAGAAGACCACAGTGGAGTCAGGGAACCAGCACTGCCCTAGAATAGAAGGGGGTTTATGCAAGTTGCTAGGTCACCTTGGCTGCTTTCTCAAGCAGCACCTCTAATATCCTGGTTTTTTAAGAATACAAAATTCCAGACATCTTTAATCATGAAATGAAGGTTTAAGCAGGATCTTCCTTTACCAAAGCTTAGCTTTACACACACACACACATAAATAATTTATGTAGGAGATATTCTAATGCTTTCCCGTCCCAGTGAGAATGCAAGCTCAGCACAGAACTGCAGACCAAGGTAAGGAAAATCACTGAGGGTTTTCTCATGTATACAGTTATCCTCAGACCTAATAAGCACCTGGAATTAAATCCTCTGAGGAAAATCAAAGACTTGAGGAAAAGTGTAGTATCTATCCCACAGGACACTATTAGCAGGTGTCCCTCTTTGGTGACAGGTGTTATAATCTGTGAAATTCTGATTTTAAAAACAGACTGAAGCCTTAGTTTTAAAAGAACCACAATAGCTGCCGTTTCTTGCAGAGCTTGCTTCCATATTACCTCTATTAAGTATACAGATTCACCTATGAATTCTTCCTACATCAGTACCCACATCTTGAAAGACTTCTTTTCTACAGGGTGCTTCATATCTTGCTGAGTGGGTTGCAGTTTCTGCTCTCCTCAGGTGAGGAACATCATTTAACAGTACCCAGCTGTCAGCAAGCCTGAACATCCAAATTCAGAGAGGAGCTAAGAAGCAAAGGTGAAGTAGATGAGGTTGTAGACAAATCTTCCCAACTAACTAAAGTTTCTGGGCTTTTGTCAGACCTATTCCTTCCACAAAGAAAATGTCAAAAATTACAAAACTGTTTCCTACTGTACAGGGAAGAGAAAAAGCATTTATGCTTCATCATCCAACTCTCTGCAAAAACTTTCCAGGTCAGCTCAACATCTCCCTTCCTCATGAGCTGGTAATTCCTCATTACCCAGCTTAAGCTTTCTTGTGACCCATTCAAACCAATTCATTCTCATCCTCTATTTCAAGGATTTTTTTTTTCTCTCCTTGGTGTTAAACCTCAACTTATTTACAGAGACCAAGAGTGTACCCTCTCAGTTTTCATTCTGCAGGCTAAATAAGCCAAAATCTTTAGACTCTTGGCATTTGATAGTCTTTTCATCCCTCCCATCACCCCAGTAAACCCTTTCTGCACCTGTTTTGGTTTCAATTAATCTTCTTTAACACAAGTGACCAACTGCAGTTTGAATTTAGCCTGTATCCTACCAGTGCTGTATGCAGTGACACCAATACAGTTCTCCCTGAGCCCCACATGTGAATGCTTTAGGCACTTTAAGTCACTCAGGCCCTTCCGTGAGGCTGCTTTCTGCACTGAAAATTCTTCCCAACTTTGCAGCAATTTCAATAACACACTACTGCTTTTTTATGCAAGAAGTTTAATGTCCGTGGTAAAAACGGAATAAAACCAGCCCAAGGACCAATTCATAAAAACTTCTCCTGTCTAATACTTTTCAACACTCCCCATTGCTGTCTTCAGTTTTTCACCATCTATCATACAAGTCTTCTACTAACATCCATTTTACCCGCTGTAGCAAATGCTCTCTTCTGCAGGTCATGCTTAACACAGCCCTGCAGACTAGTACAACTGTATTGCCCATTTCTAGAAAAATAAATGCCTAAGAAAAACAAAGTAATAGGCTTGCCTCAAACTATTTTTCCAGGTTCAATAAACTCATCATACACACACTTCCAACTCCTCTTCTATTCTTTCATTTAAAAGCCTGTTTCTACACCCTGAACACAACCCAAGTCTAACTGGTAGCCCTCCATCTTCCTAGGTCATGTCCTCAGCCCAACACAACCACACAGCCAGAGGTCAGTCAAGGCTGCCAAAAACCTGAATTGCCTTGAGAAAAGCAACCCCTTCCTCACTCGGGCTTGCTCCCACCTTTGCATCACATCTTGCAGTGGCCTGGAAGGGAACCATCCTGTCCAAAGACAGACATTCTGCTTAGACAGATTGTTCTCCAGTTCCCCGCTTCAATTCACTGAGCGGCAACAGAAACGCTTGTGCCAGCAAAAGGGGGGGATGGATGGAGGGAAAACAGCCACTTCTTTTCGCAGTGATGTCAGATGCCTCCTGATTCCTTTGTTCATCACACAACAAGGAATCCCCCAGCCCCATGTTACTACCCCAAGGACTCAATCAGAAATACTGGCTAGCCCAGTTAGCAACCACATTCAGACTGTATTACATTTACACTCCCACCTGAATACACTGTGTTTGTAATGACTCCTGTTCACCTTTCATTGATATAGCTTAAAAAGCTTTTGCCTTATATTTTAGTATACATTTCAGGGGCCCAGTCAACTTTATCACAGCAATTTCCATGTTATCCCTATGCTTCTACACCTCTAAGACACACGCTTTTTCTGCAACCTGCCCTTCTCCCCTTCCTCACAGACCCTCTGTTAAGCACCCACAGCCTATTAGTCTCTAAATCCTTCTCAGCAATCCTTCCCCAAATCCTTGCTGGGATACCATTTCCATGGGGTTTCTGCATCTCTGATGAAGTTTCAAGTTTCCTTCACATTCAGAGCCACAAGCACTTTTTTGAACCAGTACTCTTGAGATCTCAAAGTGCTTTCAAATTGGCTACTGGCCTGCTTTCTTGCAACTCTTCTGCTTAAAGCATATTTACTCAGAAAGACACAAGTTGCTGTTACTGCTAAAAGACACTCTTGTGTTTTTAATCACAGGATGACGGGGTTTTCCTCAGCAGTGCTGCTCATGTGGAAAGTCTGACTGTTCCTCACAATTTGATTGTTCCTTGCACCTCAGCCGCCCCAGGAACTGCCCGCTGCCTCCCCACTGTTTGTACCATTTACCAAAAGGCACTTTATTATTTTACACACAAGCAGGAAGATGTTAAATCAGCTGCCATACCCAATATCCCTCCCGGGATTTGGCCACTCTCAGCCTAGAAGTCTGTATCTTCACTCACAAAAATTGCAGTTAATTCTGCTTCTAAAAATTGTTGTGAGCCACAACTGTCCTGTTTGCAGCCTCATCTCAGCCACAGGCACCAGCATGTGCTCTGACAGATAGATAATCCAGATTACCAAAAAAAACCCACTCATGATGAGGTCTGAAGCATAAGGAATTGCTTCATATCAAAGATGTTTATCACTAACAAAGTGTGAATGATACTGCAGAGTACTTTATTTCTCTATTTTATTCTTAGATATCTGTACTGACCGTACACTTGGCCCAAATGCTGTACTCAACATGCACCCTCAACCTAGTTTTTTTCTTCATTGTTTCTGTGCAGATTGACCTACCATTTGAAGGGCTGAACAATTTCCTTCCCTAATTTGCATGAGAACGTGGAAGATATTTTTAGAAGGTGGTAAAACAAATCCTTACCTACATCAAGCAATTCTGAGTAAACTATGAAAAATTATTCCTTTTTGTCAAAAAAAAAAAAAAAAAATTGTTTGCCTGTCTCTGTAGCTGCACACTCCTCCCAGGACTGTGGGGACCCAAACAAAAGCACAAAATACTGCAGGTGCAGCCCTGCTGGGACAACAAAGAGGCATATCGCCACGTCCCTGCACACTTACTGGGAAAACATGTTTCTTCAAGGACAGTACTCTCTCTCTCCTCCTCCACCCTCTCCCCATTAGTTTTAGGAGCAAAAGGCAGGTTTTGCGTCCCAAAAACTTGGACAAACAAGCTATCAGTTAATTTTTTGAAGGACAGCAATTTATTACCTTGTTACAAGCCATCCTAAAATCTCACTTTGCTGCACATACCCTGTAAGTCGGAAATCACACATAAGGAGCCTCCCACCCTGGCTCCAGATCTAAGCTCTTCGGTCTGTCCCAGTTGCTCTTGTGGATGCATGAAGCCCCTCTCTCAAGGACAGACAGAGCAATGAAGATGCCAGCATTTCATAGAACCGTAAAACAGTTTGGGTTAGAAGAAATATTCAAAGGTTATCCAGTCCAACCCTTCTGCAATGAGCTGGGACGTCTTCAACTAGATCAGGGCTCTCAAAGCCTCGTCTAACCTGACTTGAATGTTTCCAGGGATGGGGCATCTACCACTCTTCTGAGCAACTTGTGTCAATGTTTCACCACCCTCATTGTGAAAATGTCTTCTTTATGTCTAGTCTGAGGAGTGAGATAGGTCCGTGCCCATGGGAAATCGGTGGGGCAAGGATGCCAGCCTTGGGATGTAACACAGCCAGGACAGCGAGGGCAGCTGAGGCCAGGGTGTCTCATGGGTCTGCTGTGCTACCTGGATGTAGAGCAGGTACCTGCTCTGTCCCACCTCAGAGGACAGCCTGCAGTGCAAACAATGGGCACCTCATGGTGTGGCTGCTCATCGCTGCCTGCCATGTGGGTGCCAGCTGTTGATAACCCCAAGAGTAGCGGTGCAAGGCAGCATGAGGGTGGGAACAGTCCAGGAAGGTATGAAGGTCAGGGAGACAGATCAGAAAGACGTCCCTCAGTCCACGGCACAGCACCAAAGAGCACAGCTAAGACACATTTTCTAGCACTCTTGCCAGTGGTGTTTGGCAAGAGCTGTTTGGCACTTGGGAAGGAATAAGGTCTTCACGCCTTGTCTTAACACCCTACAGGTCTTATTTGTAGTTTGAATTTTTCCTCCTCTCCAATGACAAGCATAGTAGCTGTTGTGAAACATGATGAGTCACAGCTACAGGCTGCAAGGGAAAGGCAAGGTAAAGGGAGAGCAGAAACAGAGCAAGACAAGAGGGAAAGCTGTTGTCACTAACCAGCCTCCAAGTTGCCCCTACATAGCTACCACCAGCTTCTCTGCAGTACCACATACATCTATCTTCAGCTTTCCCTGGCTAAACCTGTGAGATGAGGAGGAACTTGAGAACAGACACCCTGTGTTATACATTGCTGCCTGAGAGCAGCGTTGAGAGCCACTGTGCTCTTTTAACCAGAAGATGCAGTAGGAACTGTCCCCTGTAACAGCGGCAAGTTGGGAAGAGTTTGTCAGTCAGCTAATCTAGAAGGAAAGCAGTACTTGGAGAAGGCCAAGAGGAACGTGTTTGAATCAAGATAAAGTGGAACTGTCTTTACTGTTGCCTTTCATGAAAATTGGCAGCAATCACCTATTCTGGCTGCTCTGCTTTGCCATATGTCCCATCTCCAGTGGCACCACAAATATGCTGGGAAAAATCTTCCTGTGCCAAATGTTGCAAACACAAACATAGAAGTCTAGAAGTCTTTTAGGTCACTGGCTTGATTCACACCTAAAGTATTTTTTCATGCAGTAATCTTAATATAATATGATAGCATTATAGACACAGGGCATCTCTCCTGGTACGATCAAGTGCTGCAGTACTGAATGCTTGCAGAAACACACCTGCTTAGATCCACAATGCTGAAAACACATTAATAGCCTCGTAAGCACACCTGCTCCATGACAAATCTGGTGCTATTCACAGATCTTAGCAAAGAAATCAAGACAGAGGGACTCATCTCCAGCACAGGCAGTGCAAGGATTACTTGTGAGTGCTACAGAGCAGTTCAACTGGGGTGACCGCTCCATGTACTTCAAGTGAAAAACTTGAACCTCAGTCTCTGGCCTATTGGTCTCAAAGATCATCAGTTAAACTGATCGTCTCTCTTACCAGAAAGATAGTTCTGTGCTGGATTATGTCTTGTTTCTGGTGCAAACTGCAACATTTATTCCAATCAGAGAACTTAATTTTCAATTAATTGATTTTTTTTTTTTACCAAAAGCAAAACACTGTCGTTTAAAAATGTCCAGCCAATTCTACAAGAAAATCTGCTCTGTGGCCTGCTTATCTCACTGTTTCTACCAGAGCTGACAGTTGCTGAAATATAGGCACTAGGATTGCTAGTGTTGACAAGGCTTTAAAGCATCATCACACTGAGTAGCCATTAGAGGTTATATTTCATTGGAAGTAATATAATTCAATTACCATCATTCTTAGTATGTCCCATCTCTGGAGCCTGACAAGAGGCATATCATCCATCAGGTTTTAACCTGAACTTTGCATTCTGGCCCTATAGATTGCCAGTTCTCCATTATGAATGGGTTCATATTTTTAGTGTCATTTCTTAGGGAAAAGGGGTTATCCAATTATATTGTACATCCATCTGCCTGCCTGTCTTTCCTGAGCTTTTCAACTAGTTTCAACCAAGAGGCAAAGGTCTTTAAGAAAATTAAGTTCCTATCAGTTTTGCAACTAATCAGAGGCAGGCTAAAGAAGAGACATCATTTGCACATCCCATTTAGGAGTGGTTAGCTATGTATTCCCTGCAAACTGAGAATCCAGTAAGCACGGACAGCTAACACTGTCTCTTTCTCCATGCGAGAAACACAAAAGTCTGGGGACAGTCTGCAGAGACAGAAGGTCAGGGAGACCCACGTTTTGGGCTGTGAGACACAAACCCTTAGGAAAGCAGGCTCCTTTACAACTGCTGTTCACGGAACAACTATTTTATTAACACGTTCAACTTAGTAATCTACAAAGGATTTCTTGTGCATATTTCTTCAGCAAAGAATGTTTGGAGCAATTCTCTCTGAGTCAAACATATTCAAACACAGAATATAAATTGCACAGGAAAATGATGTAACATCTGCTTGTCCAAGTCTATGCATTAAAGCTCTCTCAATGCCCGCATTTTCTTTTTCTGAATATCTGAAGGATAGAGTAACTGATTTACTACGTTGATCTGTTTAAATGATTACTCTTACTGATGACTACCAACATGACTGGTTCATTTAACTGTTGTTCTTTTTGCTGTGTAGCTGAACCACAAGAGTACTCATGACTTTGACAGTTCTTTATCCCATTCATTAGCTGCACAAGGATTGTGACAACTTATTTTTCACAGGCAACTTCTCTGTCATTGCATCCATTCCCTTTCTTCCTCTCCATCCTTTCAACCTTTCCTTTCTCCATAATGCCATTTATGCTAAATCCCTTTTCTTTGTCTTTTCCCACTCACTGATTCTCACCATGTCTGTATCCTCCCTTCTCCTATGTCCACACATTCTCCATCTCATCCTTGCCCCTCATTCTACCACCTCTTTCTCTGCCTCCCACATACATTGTCATGATCTGTACCTTCTGGCTTCCTTCTCTAGCCTGGTCTTTGCTCAGAAGAATGTTCCCTTCCCCTCTCTACCTTCTCTTCCTCACACAAACTGTCACTACAAAAGAATCGGTGAACCTGGACACCCCCTGGACACTTCTGCTTGACCTTTCTGGTCTTGCTTCCCCATGCTCTTCCATGGATCATGTACATAGAAGCCAGACTTCTTCTGTTTTCACTTGCAAATTGATGACCATCCTCTCATATTTCATCCCACTCTCGCTGCTGTCTCCCTCAGTTCCTTCCCCACCCTTTTACCAATCACTGTTACTCTCCTCTGACACAGGCATCGCGAGCTACAACCAAAGTCACTCTCTATCACTTTAACTCCTTTTTGAGGGTTTCTGTAATGCTTAGACTATCAGTTAACTATTGTCTCATTCCTCCATGCTTATAATAAACCCCGGTGAATACACAACCTTCCTCTGCTTTAGACAGAGGTTGTTTTCTACTATTTGAAAAGTTACCTGCTTGATTCCAGATTCCCTCTGCCCACAATCTACCCAGAGAGTAAGTCGCACTGTAAGTTACATGTCTCAGGTATTCCCAGCTAAGGACCATGTCACATGCTGGTGAGAACAGCCACCCATCAGCCGCAGGTAGGCTGGTTTGCCAGTCTAACTCTCACATCCAAAATACCAAGTTTCACTCCTCACTCACATCTGTTACCCACTTCTGCTGCCATCCCTTAGCGAGCACCAGCTGAACATTCAGGACAAGACCACCAAGCCTCTTGCCCTCATTCCTACACTTTTTATAGTTTTTATCCACTCCTATTTATAATTTTCTCATACACATATGGCACCATTTTCCTCCCCCTCTACTTTTCTTTTGTCAGTTCCTAGAAAGCTCTCTACCTACACACGAAAGGCAGAGACTTCATCTCATCTTAGGTCTCTACTGAAACGACACATTTACGAATCTTACAGCACATGCTTTAGTCTTCAGTGACCAGCTCTGGCTGCCAGTCTCTGCTGCTTATATGTAAATTGTCAACTCGTTCCTGATTTTGTAATTTTTTGTCTTTCCTGTATCTGTTATACCACCCACAGGGTCTTATTTTGAATTAGACTGCGAGATATTTGGAGCAGAAACAGTGCTCTTATAGCACCTAGTACAACAGAGGCTTGTAGGAGCTAGCAAGCATTTTTTTCCCACAGAACGTAAGGATCACAACTGTTCAAGGCTAGCAAGAACTTACCGAGCCGTACAGTTCCCCTTTCTCATTCATTCCAAGGTAGAGTCCACTGTCAACTCCTCGGATGCTGACCAAGCCCACTGCTATACTGATAAATTCCAGTATACCTATAAAATGCAGGGAAAATACAAACAATGTTCATATTGTTTCCACTGAAAGATTTTTTTTCCAGATATGACTGATCCCTGAGTGACGAGCAGCTATTTTCAAAGGTGTTTTCCCATTTTCAGAGTTGTTTGGAGGAAGATGAGGAACAAATGATTGTATCTTAAAGTACAACACTTGAACAGTGAAACCCTTTGAGTCCCTACTAGAATGATGCATTGCAGACAGCATTAAGACCAATTTAAAACATTATTCTCAACCTTCCTCATCATTTCTAAACGCAAGTCTAAACTTGGTCATATTCTGATTTGCACAACATATAGTACATTCAAAGGAAAAAAAAAAAAAAAAGAAAGACCCGAGCTTTTAGACTGCTAAAATTAGCAGTATTAAAGAACCTCTGGAATTTATCTTGCAAAATAAATTCTGGAAAAATACATTTGGATGAGAATTGTGAGATAAAAGCAATGTTACACGTGGAACCAAAAGATCTACTTCCGAGCATCAAGGAATCAGGAATATGAGGAAGGATTTACTCACAGTATTATCTTCCAGAAGCTTGAGAAATGAAAATTCTTAGTACAGTCCAGAGAATCACATATTTCTGTCTAAATCACAAACATTCTCCCACATGGGGTTTTTTTTCACTCATTCCAAATTTGAAAATTAAAATATTCTAAACCAAAGTATTAGTGTATAAATGATAGAGTCTTCCCATATGCATAACAGCAAGCTCACACAGACCTTTGTGCACTAGAGATAAGAACATTTTGCAGAGAAGCACTGCTTCTGCAAAGTTTTTGGGTTCAGTATCCATGTGCACAGTATGGCAAGTAGCTGCATCAAGTATAAGCTCATCTGGTTCTGAGGGTTTGGGGTGTTTTTGGCAACCTTCTCTGCAAATTGCTTACTTCTTCAATGGGGATGCTACCAGCCAAACCCTGCATAAACCTAGAAGTCTTGTGGAAAAAAGTAGAAATTGCTTCCTATTTGGGAGCACTCATCTAAGACTGTAATGAACTCACAGGAGTTATCCAGCAATGTACAGGAGCACACTGCTGTGCAGCACTACTTTGTAAGCCACAAAATAAAGCCCAGAGTAGCTTCTCAATGTATTTTGTGAATTTCCACGTCTAAGCACCCCATATAACTATTTTTAAAGCTTATTGGAAACTATATTTACATTAAATAATAAAAGAACAGTAGAGTGTGTGTTGAGCCTCACGTGGCAAATAAAAAAGCACATTCATGGATTTTTTTTAACAATTAATTTGGCATCTCTCACAAAATAGTTGTGCAGTAATCAATAACAGGCATGAATCACATAAATCTAACACAGCGTAAGTTGAAGCCAATAGGGAAAATTTATAGCCAAGCTGATGTAAAGATGAAATGTATTCCCTGCAAGAGACTATTGATCATTAGCTTATATATTATTCAGTACTACAAACACCAGTCTTAGTGTTTTGATAACCCTGTTTTAAGGCTTGGGCATCTTAAATTATTCTCTACATAGTTACAAATTAAAACAAAAATGCTGGTAGAAAATGTTCAGTAATTATGGAATATTTTTAAAGCAATAAAAAGTGGTAGCAGGCTGTTTATCCGGTATATGTAGTATCTCAGACACAATCAATCCATTGAAACAATTTAAACATTCCCATTATATCTGGACATGCAATACTTCCAGATTTCTTTCTGAGGTTTTTTTTTTTTTTTTTTCTGTAAAGCTTTTACCAAACTATCATATTACCTGATACATATTACCAAGCAATTTTAACCGAGGTTAAATCTGACATTAAGTGTGTATTATACCATACTATAGCTAAGTTAGTAAGTCTGGCATCTTTCACATCAGTATAACTGAAGACGTTAATTGCTGTCCTCATTTCAAATATTTGGATGCATGCTGCTTAGTGTGTCAAAAGAACAAAAAAGCACTGTCACATCCTATTGTAAGTGCAGAAGATTAAGGTACTTGACAAAGAGCATCCACATATTCGAGATTGGAATCAAGACTTCTTTATTCGAAATATTCAAAAGCCAGTTCACAGCAAGTTTTATATGTCATGCTGCTAAGTCCTTCAAGAGATTGTCTGGAGCCAAGCATGCAGTCTTACACAAGTCTTGACAGTTTAAGGATTGCATGATTTGGCCCAACACTCCTGTGAATATTTTCACTGTACAGTTTCTATAATGTACAAGGTAGGACTTAGGACATGAATCAGATATTAAAATAGATATTCCTCTTCAAAACGACACTGGACCAAAAGAAAATTGGGACATCTCCAAACTTTGAAAGCTAGGGCCCTACTGATAGCTAAAGACGGGTAAGAGAAGAAGAGGAGAGAGGAGATAACTGTCTCAGTACATTGGATGCTACGTATTTTCTCATCAGACATTGAGCATTTCCTTTAATAGAAACACTTCAAGGCATAGACCCACGCCTCTACAAAGAGGCTAGGAAAAAAGTTTGGGGGAAAAGTTATTCCTTACATGTCCACCTCATCCCTTCAGGCCCCTTCGCATGATTCAACTTTGACCACTCTGAATGGCAACAGGGCAGAAGCCTGACCTTGTGCTCCCATCAGGTGCACAGGCACTGGACAGGGGTCGTTCACAGCATGTGAAATTTTAACTTTCATCTGGTTTACCTATGGTGAAAAACAGACCTACAAAAGCATTTGCCTCGGCTTTAAACAATGAACATCTTTGCAATTACACATCTTGTTGCTGTTCCTTCCTTTGCACATTTTTGTCTTTGGCTATATATAGGCTCACTTTTGTATTCCTGAACTGAAGCAGTTCATCTGCAACTTAGCACCCTAACACACCAGCACCGAAGACGGTAAACAAGCATCTCTGCCAGCTGCTTTAGTCTGTAGGACTTCGCGGGGAAGCAGGGAGGCAGCGGAGGGCCCACAGGCCGTGCTACCGCGGATTCAGCAAGCAACCGTTCAGCCAGACAAGAGACGAAGAGCGAGGAAAGCAGAGCCCTTCGTGGCTTAAAGAGCAGCCCGGCGATGGGGCGAGGGCAGAGGCTTCCCCAGCGTGTCCCGGTGCCTCCCGCCCGCCGCCGGCCGGGGCTGCGGCGCAGAGCCGAGCCGAGCCGAGCCGAGCCGAGCCGAGCCGAGCGCTCCGCCGGGATGCGTCCCGCCTGTCGCAGCTGTCACCACTTCGCCCGCTCCCCCACATGATGCCAATTAAGAGACGGGAGCGCAGACAGACACAGACACAGCTCCCCAGGAGCAGCAGGCCCTTGCTTCAGCTCCAGGCTCTTACAGCGCCCTTGCCACTCCCCCCCACCCCGCAGCCCCTCTCCTCCGCAACGCTCAATAGCAGGGGTGACTGCAGGGGCTGCTCGGGGGCCTTTTCTCTCTCTAAAATCTCTTGTCCCAATTTCCATCTCTGGGGCCAGAGCCCTCCTGCCGTC